>OY987315.1:6084851-6404437 GCA_963920655.1 Geranium rotundifolium | reverse complement strand
GTGTGTGTGTATATATATATATATATATACACACAAACACACACATAAACCCTACCTACCTATTTCATCGTGCCTCATTCCCAACTATATCCTCTGATGCAGACGCGACCATGACTGCACTTCGAGACGACGGTGATGAATCTGGATTAAGGATTCAATTCAGGCAACGACGGTGGCTCCAGGCGACAAGGTGAATTCAACGATTCTAATCACCGATTGAGCAATCTGGCGGTGGGTTTGGCAATTCGATTTCGTCGATTCGGGGATTCGGCGATTGAGCCATCCAACGGTGGGTTCGTCAATTCGGTGATTCGGTTCGATGGTGGGTTCGGTGATTCGACGATGATGGTGAGTTCTCAATTGTGTGGAGATTTGAATTTCTCGGTTTGTTCTTTTGGGTTATGTGTATGTAATTTGTCATGTCGTACAATGATTTTGATATTGACCATGTTAATTTGTCACCAACACCATCTGGTATTGTATGCAAATGTGTCATGTACAATAGATCTGTGTTTCAAGTGTCATCACCATATATGTTAGCGTGCATGTTTCATATGCCATTTGATTCTTGGAATATTTTTGTTGTCTCGGTAGGTCACTTGATAAAGTTCGACGGGAAGCGCCACCGAGATAGGGTCTCCGTCATCGCCCTCGCTGCATCGTTGTGCTCCCGCATCTGCCTCGCCGTTCTTCACCCTTGTCTCGCCGCCCCTCGCCGTTTCAGCCTCGTTTTCCTCGATCCAAATCTCGTTCTCGCCAGTTTGGATCCGCCAATGAACGAATTATGTTGCTTGACATTTTACTGCATTGGTATATCAAATTCTACTGTAATTGCTATTTCTGATTTGGTTAGTTTTGATGTATTTAGTTGAAATGCATGTGCATTTTTGATTGAATTGATTGGTTTCATGGTAGTTTGAAAATTTATTTATATGAAATTTGGATGTTTATTTGTCCTTGAATGGTGTGTTCTCATGGAAAATGGTTTGACTTCTTCTCTGCACAATTGCACCAGTTAAAAGTTTCGCTTGTAACCATTAAATCCTTTCAAGTGAACCGATCTAATAGAACAATGACACAAGCAACATGAATAATGACACAAGAAACATTGACAATAACACAATTACACCGGTTTAATAAACCAATGAGACAATGAAACTTGACGAGCACATTGAATTTGTCAATAACACATAATGAATTGAACAATAACACATGACGAATGACACAATGAAACTTGATAATTTAAAAAACGTGAAACTTGAAACATAAAACATGATGAAACCGAATTAATGAATGACGAATTATGGACTGATTCCATAATTTGAAACTATCATGATGAAATTGATTTAATGAATTGTGAAATTATGGAGTAATTTTATAATTAATTGTCAAATGATTCCAATTTTGAAAATATTGATATTAGGAAATATTTATTAAAGTAGCTAAATGTATAAAAATACACGGTCAAATGATTTTATTTTTTAAAATATTGAAATTAGGAAATAATATTTAAAGTAGTTAATTGTATAAAAATACATTTATACCTTTATATTGATGTCAAATGACCAAAATAAATTCTCAAATACATTTATACCTTTATATTGATGTCAAATGACCAAAATAAATTCTCAATGAATTCATAATTATATTTGTGTGCCATTGACGAGTCAGCATAAATTTTACCTATTAATTATAAGAATGGACGGTTAGAAACTGTTCTAACATTTGTATGTTACTATCTAGTTTGTATTCTAGTTTGACCCTTCATGTATGCCAACAACTTTGACGATATTGGCTTTGATGAATAAAAACCCATACGAAAGTGCTTTTAGTTTGGGCCGCGGCCCACACCAAGAAGAACCTAATGGCTGACACCGATGTGTCCCGAAGAAGAAACGGTGTCGTTTTCTCCCTCCAAATCTGGTAAAACTGATAACCCTAATTAGTTAGATTTCTTCAAACTGGAAAGTGAAATCTTCATTTCCATTTTGATTTTCTCGGAAGCCAAACGGCTCCTACAACATTTCTATTCGCCATAGAGTAGTTAACTTGCACTGTCCATCTTTGTTTTCTTGAGTTTCTGCTGTTTCGATTCGCGACATTAAATGTTTGTTTATTTCTTACTCTTTTTTACGCTCAACTGTTTGTTTCGGTGATTTGTGCTTCGATCATCTCAGGAACTGCTCTGCATTTTGTTTTGGAGAATTATGACCTGAATAATTGTTTAAATTTTCCAGTATATTTATTCTTTGACCTGTGGGGTTATGCTGAATTAAATTGAATCAGGATTCATGTACAGCTTGATTGTTTGTTCTTACCATTCAATGTTGTCTTTGAGTCTTGTTTTTCTGTCTTACTGAAGTTTTGAATTGAAATTTCGATAATGTGCTAGAAAGTAGAATTTTGTAGGTGGTGATGAATACTGAGGCATTGGCTGCATGACAAAGAGAGGTCACACTTGGAAAAATGCCGAAAACCTATTGGGATAGCGATATTTATTTATTCTGGCTCTGTAGATTTTGATGTTGATATGTTCTTAGATTGTTGTGTTGGTAACTAGATGATAGGTTGAACAGATTTAATTACTAGTCTATCTGTTGTGGTACTGGTCGACAATTAGATAATCTCAACTGCTTACTTGTGGTGAGTAGGTGGCTTTTAGCTGTAGATCGCGTGATTCGTTTTGTTTTCGTCGGACATAAAAAATAAAGGACGTGTATGCATATACCCATTTATTAGTTGAGTGTGCCAGGAATCGGTGAAACTGTGGACAATGCATTTGGTGTATTTTATTAAATTGATTTTGTAACATAATGAATTGCGAAGTTGGGGAGAAGAGTGGCTGAGATAGAATCTATGTTGCATTCTCTAATGATTGTAAAAAGAAATCTTGATTAGGTCTTGACTACAATTGGTTGATATGAAGGTTTGCTTACATGAATTTATTGGTATCAGCTCATTGATCTTCTTTTTTCATATTCATTTTTCTCAACCTCTACTATGTTCAGCTAGATTTCAATCAAGGATTAAGCTCTATTCTTGCGGTCAGAAGATAGGACATTCCCGTATGGATTGAGGATAATAGCTTTATTGTGGATTATAAAGCAATCACAAGTCAGGAGTACTTCTCATTTCTCATATAAATCATTTTCTCAAGTAATCAAGCTTGAGGCTGGACTGGTTTGCGCAAGATCACGAATATGGTTATTGTTTGGTACATCTATAAGGGCTTGTTTGGTGGTAGGGATAACACCCGAACATGGTTGTCAAGATTAAAAGGGTTTCGTTAATAGTATATGCGTTCCAGAGCACCTGGAGATAGTAACATCTATAGCTTAGTACGGAGTTAGCCTTGGCTTGATGGAAATGAGAAGAGTTGCATCTTTATTCCTATCAAATAATGGGAAACCAATGGAATTCTATGAAATATATCAGTACGGGAAATAGTATTATCGTTGAATTGAATGTAGTTATTGCACTCAACTATCAGCTTTTAAATAGAGTCTCCAAGTGTCTTATTTGTTTTTGTCGCTCATGATTCATTGAGTTTGCTGTGATTTGCTGTAGGCTTCGTTTCTTTCCCTGAATTCGCTCGCTCTAGCTGAACAGCTAAAAGAAATAGATTTATCAAAACAGTTCTTCATTGAAGCTGACCTGTTACCGCCAGACCTGGTATGTTCCATATCTCTTTAAACTTGATGCCAGTATTTAATCCATGCTCTAATTACATTTCTATAGAGGTCATAAGTGTTAGATTCTTAGTATTTAAGTGAACAACTTGAAATTTACCATTCAATTTTATTATTCTGCACATGATTTCATTTTGGAACACTAATATTCTCCATTATATGATCATTGAAGTCGCTGAATATAAATTCATTACATTCAGTCTCATATGCATCTGGGGAGTTCTGCTTCATGCAAGGATCAAAGACTAATGGTAGTCAGGAATCTGATAAGATGCAAACACCATTCCAAAGCATGCTCTACCAGAAGAACCGACTAATATGATTTTTCAGAATTTTTTCAAGAAAGTTAAGGTTACAAATAAAAAAAGCAATAAGGTTACATCTGGGATTGATCTTCCGAACCTAGCATTGCCTAATAGAGGGCCACCTTCTATGAACCACATTGACATTGACTATGTTCTTGCTCGAGGAAATATCCACTCTGCTGAATCAAAATGGTTTATTGCAAACCAAGAAAATAAATCCCCCAACAATGTTCACTCTATTCCTTACACTAACACAGGGACCAAATCCAAAGTAATGGATGATTTTGACTCATGGTTAGATACAATATGACTAATTGTAAGTGTATTCTCTTGTAGCCTAATCTCCTTTCCTGTGTCAATTGATATATAGCAATAATCTTATCGTTCTTTTGGATCTCATCCTCTGTTTTATTTCTCTGTAAAACTAATATTGTTCTGTTTATACCCAAATTTTTCTGGTAGAGTAGCCAGCCAAATTTGGTTACTTCAAACTTTCACTTATGCCCTAAATAGTTGACCTCTTGTATATCTTCTGATGCTTGCAGGTGCGCGATTGAGTAATTCTTGGACCGATGGCAGTGATCAAAGTCAGCTTTAATACTTAACATCCAGGTAAACTGAAACTCTTTAGCCTGTTTTATGTTCAGTTATAAAATATAAATAGTCCCATGAAAAGATGAAATCTTCACCTGCAAGTGGTCGGTTAGTTATTGATATTATCATGCACCGTCCAATCATCTGAACACAAAGTCTAAATCATTGAAATCTTTCTGGAACTTAGTAACTTGTTTGCAAGGTCATTGCTTGATGCATGCATGCTTGCATTTTATGCAAAGTCTTAGTTTATTCATAGAAGTTGCCTGGAAACAGCTAGCACTTTACAGGTTAGCAATAAGTCAAGAACACAAATAGAAAATTTACTCCTGTTTATTCACATGCATACAGAATCATAAAAAAAGATGTTCTTCACAACAACTATTTCTGGTTATGTAGTTCTTGCCTTTCTAGTCTCACTGTTTTAGAAACACAGAACATGCACTTGTCTGATTAGTAGTACATTTTGATTAGAAGAAGCAAAAGCAAAAGAAACATATAGGAATCGGGAGAAGAAAAAGATATATGACAACAAAATTGCATCATCAAATCAAAGCCACAAAGCCCCGGCTTCTTTAAGAATCGGAACCAGTTCTCCGGTAATATGAGTAGCCATGATCCGATCCAATCCTCCAAACAACCTTCCCCCAATAAACACAGCCGGAAACTGCACACCGCCATGTTTCAATCCATTTTCTCCCGGCGATGCACCTATAGACTCTAGCTCATCCACAACACCAACCTCCTCTTCATCGCTAACCTCGTAAAAAGCCGGGTTCACGCCCAAACCCAGAAGCAACCTCTTCACGACATGGCTCATGCAACACCCTCTCTTCCCAAACACAATCACCGCGTTCTCCGACACCATGTTCTTCATGTCAATGCTTCCTTCCATCTTTGTCCTCGAAGGACTGGTACTAACACGGTGGTCCATAACCGACCGGCCTAGATTGCTAGTGTTGGTGTATAGTGGTACCCATGACTTGTAAGGAATTGCCTGTTGCATGCTTCTTGAGAGAAGAAGAAAGATTGATGGTTTTGGTGAGGTGGGTAAATGGAAATGGAGGTTTGGAGGGGATTTGGTTGAGGGTTGAGATGAGGGAATATATATATACACATAAACAGTGAGTTGAGGGTTAGAGGTTGGGTAAGGGCTAGAGAGAGGACTTGAAAATTGAAAGGGTCATGCGTCAACGGCAGTTAGGTTTTATCACTTTGCGTTTACGCGCTAAAATTTTGTTTAAGTGTATGTAATGACGTTTAATCTATGTCAGATATTATTATTTTTGGTGTCGTTTTCATGAATATGTAAATAGGGATTATAGTAAATTCGAGTACGTCCCATAAATTGGAGTGTGGGGCTGCTTTTGGTGTCCGAATAGTTTGTGGATTAGATCAATCTTTCTACTGATTCAGCATATGCTGTGACGTCTACCCAATTTGATTTGTGAAATAAACAACTCTTGTATTAGAAAAATAATGGCCAAGTTACATGAATTTCCACACCATTGCGTGTTGTCTCTCTAAGCCATTTTTGCGCACAAGAATCAACCATGACTATACCTTGCTTCTAGGCGTTTGTTTTTTATGAATGGTACAAACGTAAGAACCCGATTCGGATTTGTTGTCCTCGTTCAAGTCGAGACCTTTTGATAAATTTCATGTACACATACCTTTTCATTGCGGTATCTATTTGTATCTCACATTTATTTTTTTTTATTTTATGTCAGTCATCTCTCTCCCAAGTGTTTGATATTTAACACTTTTCTAAGTAAGCGCCGTTCTTGAACCCTTCAACTTTTATTGATAAATCAATCATAAATTCTTTAAAATCATAAATTTAGTATAGTCTTGTTTTATTGTAACATAGGCCACTTGTTATTAATCAATCACAATTAATACTCTTTGGTTGATATTTGTAACATTAACAACTATTTTGTGTGCTAGAAATAACTTGGTTGGTTAAATAAAAAAGAATCATATAATATGAGATTTAATATTCCCTATGTATGGTTTGGGGAGAGGAAAAGAAGCACATGAAGATTTGTTGAAAGAGGAGAAGACAAAACAAAACGACAGGTCGCGGACGGTGCGCAAAGCTTACGTAAGAGGGAGGGGGATGACATCATGGCCCATGTGGGATGATGTCAGGGGGCCCGCCACGTGGCGTGCTAGCGTCTCACAGTGACCTGTTCCCGCGTGAAGACGTCAGCGTGGCGTCACGGGAGGGACCAAAAAGATTAAAGTCGAGAGATGGTCGCATTGCTGTCTCATGTCACGCCCACGTGTTTCAGGTCTCACTGTGTGTGCCTCATGCCCTGTGCTTGATTTTTTTCCCCTGCGGGACCCGTCGTCTTAATTGCAAGTAAATAAACTGTTTCAGTATATATTCAATTATACACCTTTTCAAGTTTATTATTATAATTTTTTAAGAAAACTTTATAAATGTTATCGCTACTGAGTGCTACTGAGTTTCAAACTATACCAGGCTTTCTTTTCTGTTTTGAAAAAAGAAAATCTACTGATTACACAACAACTAACACGACATAAAACTGAACAGTTGAAGTTACATATAATGGGATACACCTCTCACTACAATCCTAACTGTTGTTAGTTAAAACAGACTTGACCAATTCGTGAGTCATTTGATCCCGAGCAAAAAAAAGATGAACACATATTTCGATAATGAATAGTACGCAACACCCTACGCCAATGATTCCTCCAAAGTTATTCAGCTCTGCCCGTCTAACATCATGTAGAGTCACGACCTCCATCGCATACGAATGGAGAAATCCTGTGATCCCACTGTAGAATGTTTTAATCATGCATCCATGATATCCCAAGAGACCAATCGACTCGAGCCAACTAACATGAAACAAAGTCATAACCTCCGTATCATACGGATGGAGAAACCCCGTGATCTTGCTGCAGACCGCCTTAAACCAGCTTCCTCGATCAACCATGCAATCAATATGAGAATCGTGAATCTTTAAAAATTTAAATTCTCTCAGCTCATTGGGCTTACCTGGTAAACCCATCGACACCAGAGACCCGCCGTTTCCTCCCAGTATTGATCCTAATGGGACACCCAAGTGACATATTGAAGCCTAAAAAAGCCAAGACCCCCTAGTTCGGTATGCTTGCAAGAATCTGCCCACCAACGCTAGAGAACTTCGGTTCCCTCCCATTACCAATCTACCAACCAACCAAAACTGGACCTACGTCCGATAAGCCATGTCCCAATTTGTCCACCCCGATTACCCCTATTCCCGCATCTAGCTGTTCACCGAAGGTTCTCTGCCTATCCACCGATGACCCCTTCCTGGACCTGTCTCCCCTCACAGATAATATAAAACTAATACCCCCACAATCTGACCATCGCAAACTAACCAACTCCAACATCAGATCCAACCCTAACCCGAGTCATCAGATCTACACCGTCCCTCCAACCCTCCCACATGTGTCGCCACCAACGCTGTATGAATTTATAAAACGTGAGTGTATCTGAATAATCGAAAAAATTAGTTACGCGTAGCTAAGTGAAAAATGTGTTTATTTTGGTGTATTTGTATGTACTTTTCCCAAAATTATTAAAGAATAATGATATTTTGAGACGAAGTAGAAGAAAATGAATGAAGTCAGGTCCAACTTGTTTATTAAACATGTCCAATCTTAATTTCAAATAACACCCAATCTTAATTACAACAAACGCAAACGAATATTTAACAAATTGAGCTTGAACAATTTGTTAAAAGCCTAACTAATTTACAAAGATAATGCAATTGATATTATTTTTATTTAAAAAAATTATCATATAAATTATAAATTAATATGTCTAAGAGAATAGAAATAAAAATTTACTAGTAGTGTTAAAATAAGAAAGATAACATATTTACCAAATCATAATCTTTAAAATGTTTAATTCAGTATAACATAAAAGGTAAAAAGAATCAGCCTGTATAACAATATATTGTTTTGAAATTCCTAGCTACATTTACAAGTACGAAGGCTAATCCATCCAAGCTCACAATAAATTTCACCCAAATCTAAATCACATGTAAAAATAAATCGGCTTGAACTTTTTTTTGAAGGTAAAAGCAAATTTTATTAATTAAATAGCAACTAATCCGACATCAAGCCGGACAGCTGAAGTTATAGTTAGTGGGACAGACCCCTCACCATAATCACAGCTACTGTTAGTTAAAGCAAACATGGCCAATTCGTGAACCATTTGATTACAAGTAAAACAAAGAACACATGTTCCAATAGTGGGTAGTACGCAACACCGTTCGCTAATGATTCCTCCAAAGTTGTGCAGCTCGACCTGTTTAGCATCACGTAGAGCCACGGCCTCCAACTCATACAGATGGAGAAATCCCGTGATCTTGCTGCAAAGTGCTTTACACAGGCATCCATAATAACTCCGGAGACCAATCGACTCGAACCAGTTAGCTTCATGTAGAGCCACGGCCTCCAACTCATACGGATGGAGAAACCCCGTGATCTTGCTGCAGACCGCTTTAAACCAGCTTCCTCGATCAACCCTGCGATCAATATGGGTATCGCGAAATTCAAATTCTCCCAGCACATTAGGTTTAACCCGATCAACCCATCGACACCAGGGACCTCTCTTTTCCTTACAGTACCAATCACAATAAGACACACGAGTGACATATTGAATCTTAAGCAAGCCGAGTACCTCTAGTTCGGTTGCTTGCATGAGTCTGCCCACTGACGCCAGATAATTCAATATCCCTCCCAATACCGATCTACCAACCAATCAAAACCGCTGGTTCCCACGTATTGAAGCTTAAACAAGCCGAGACCCCCTAATTCGATATGCTTGCATGAGTCTGCTCACCGACGCCAGATAACTTCAGTTCCCTCCCAGTACTAATCTATCGTCGCGACCCAAGCTCGCCCCACCTGCAATTCCGTCCTCAACCCCTCTGCACTCGACTCCGTTCCTGCCATCCCACTAGATTAGTTTCCTTCACCGTCAGCTGTCGTCGCAGCTACCACCGCAAGACCCGAAACTGTAGCCGTACTAGAAGTCCTCACAGACGGAGTCGTGCTGCCGTGAGACATCGTCGATTTTCGACGAACAACGCAAATCGCCACGGACGAAGGGTAAAATCCGCAAAAAAAATCCTGCGCCGACTAGGGTTTTTTTGAAACCCTGGTCAACCTTATTAAATATTTTTGATGGTAACCTATTTAGTAAATAATTAAAAAATCCCATATAAACGGTGGTGGAGTTGCATAGGGGAAAGAACGCAACGGCCTGTAGTGCCATGTTACTGTTAGGACGGTGTGTGAAGGAACAAGAAGATGGAATTCGGAATAAATAAGAAAAGAAAGAGACGTCAAGAGGGTGACGTGAGCAGACGCAATAGTACAAGTTGCCAAATGTCAACACGTAGGCTCTTTGTGGAAAACTCAGTCCCATCCCACGACATGACCTCACTCATCGCCTCACCTCCTTCTCATTCTATTATTTGCCAGCGCATCATGATCACACCAATGATTTCATTACATTGAAGCTGCCGCTTTTTTAACGGTGTCATGTCCTCACCTTCTTGACTCACTCATTCAGGTGCAATATTTTAAAAATATATCGAATTCAAAGATTAATTAAGAAATTACGTAAAATTAACCAGAGATTAGTCAAGACATGTGATCTCAATTAGTTTGGTTGCTGGTCAAAAAAAATTACTCAACCTTTTGATAACTGTTATGAGAAATTTGAATGACAAACAAGACAAATGGGTTTTTAACTGAACAAGAGAATGGTTTATAATAAACATTGGCATCAACTCAACTGGATTGTGAAGGTTTCAATGTTTGTCCCTTAAGAAACTACATTTCATTGTTTGAGAAATTTTGTCACAACTTGACAATGAGGATAAAACGATACTTGTTTTTCAAACTGTGCCTGTGTGCTTACTTATTACCGGCCTTGGCTGAATCCATACCCTGCAGATTCAGCAGCAGGTCATTTGAGTTCAGGTACACCCTGTTGGCTGAATGGGAGATGGTCTGCGCAATCTCTCTTGCCGCTTCAATTTGCCTCAGCGTGATGAAAGCCGGATTCTGGGCGATGGCTTTACCAATCAATTCTGCACTTGTCGCTTCTCCCTGTTACATAGCAGATATTAGAGAAATAATTACACACATTGAAAGAAAAAACATGCATGAGTTTACCTCACAAGATTAATCCAGTGACAATTTTTATGATTTGTTTCAACAACATAATATAAATTTGTGCTGTAACAAGGTTAACCTGTGCTCTGATGACAGCGCTTTTCTTGTCTTGTTCAGCTTTCTCAACGACAAACTTTGCCCTTTCAGCTTCTTGTGCAGCAACCTGCTTGGCTTCAATTGCAGCCGTAAACTCCTTTCCAAAAGTTAGGCTGGTGATGGAGACATCATCCAGAGCAAGATTAAAGTTCCTCGCCCTATCAGTCAAAACTTTCCGTATTTCCCTACTGACGGCCTATGAAAAAAAATGTCACACAGAGAACTCTCAGGATCAAATTAATCAAAAAAATCCTTGATACTTATCATGCTAGTCAAAGACTGAATGTACATAAGCTTGCAAGAAGCGGAAGAGAAAATATATTACAACATTCATATTGTCAAACATAAATTTATTATTCACAGGGCACATAAGAAAACCCAGTAAACGAGTTCAACATAACACTATAAACTTAAACTTTCACCAATAACCCAATCTAATGAAAACTAACACAAACTTCCAATTGGAAAGTGGAAACTATAGTTTAAGTATTTCTGTAAAGCATAGTATGACTAAATACATACCTCTCGCTGAGTAATTAGCTGACTGGCATTGTACTGTGCAACAACAGCTTTCAGAGTTTCATGAATAATTGAAGGCAATACTCTTTCACTATAATTCTCCCCAAGGGTTCGATAAATAGTAGGCAACTGGTCTGCCACAGGACGGGTGAGAACACGAAGCCCTATCTTAACCTATTCAGCAAAATCAAGACTTGTAATTTTAGAGAAACAGGAACAAACTAGAAACAAAGGATGAACTATACAAATGCAAAAACTAATCACTGTAGAACTAAGACATAATTTGTTTTAAAAGAAGTTAAATGGTTCATTCACATTGCGCAGAAATAGTGGATACATTCGTATGATTACCATTTGAAGGTCACGGCTTCCTGAGGTACTTTCAACAAGATGAGGTCGTGCACGAACATCATAAATTGTGGGCCTCTCAAACCATGGCACCATAAAATGTGTTCCTTCTGGGTAAACCTGAAAATTCGACAGGAAAGAGCGTTAATTAAATTCAAGAGAGAAGAAGTATGCTGCAAAAATATTTTGAAGAAAATGCCTTAAACAGGCCAAGCTAAATCTAATCTGTAAATGAGTGAAGATGAATAATGGAGAAGATAAAGGAAAGATGGTTATAAGATAACTAGAAACACATAAGAAACCATCCTTCAACACTCACTGCAGTGAGAATGAGAAATATGCATAAGACTAAGCAAACAATGGCCTTTAACTATAGAGAAGAGAAAATAGCAATCAGTAATCATTCAATGAGTTTTGAGCAGAAATACTAAGCAAGATTATAACCTTGTCTTTGACACCGTATATACGGTTGAAAACAACGGCTCGATGACCACCTTCTACATTGTAGAGACTGTTAGCAACTGCATACAGTCCAATCCCACCGACAATTCCCACCTTAAGCAAGGCAGAGGCAGGACCGGCCATTGGGACCTTTGGAACTTTAGCGCTTCTGAAATCCATGTTGGTTACTGCTGGACACGAGAAAAAAATCAGATGTTGACAAAATACAGTCAAGTGTATTGGATCTAATCTAAAGACTAAACACAAACATCTTCAGCAACATTAACGAGGAAATGCAGCAACATACTACACTGATAAAAGGAAATAGAACAATAATCAAATGGATCGAGTCTAAAATCTTCTCAACGTATCAAATCATACTATGATAGAGAATCGATGCGAGTGCTACAACATACCCGGCAAAAAAAAACCTTTTCCACCTAGTCTGAACTACCCATTAGCAATTTTCCAAAGTATAGTTTCTAAACGTCTGCACACCATTAAAAGGGAACCTCCAAAATTATGAAAACCCAATAGCAGCATGAAGAACAGTTTAAGGAGGTAAATGAAAAAGAATATTAACATAGGATTGTGCCGGCAAGATCAGGCAGAAACAAAATCCAAATGTTCTTTAACCAGTAATTGATTCCAAGGATTACAGCAGCAGAAGCATGTAAACAACAAAATCGAAAACTTCTGTTTGGGTTCTGAGAAATCGGAAGTGCATGTAGAAACCTCGATATTTCTCCCAGAAAATGAAAACCGGGTTATGATAAAACAAAAGGATTAATCCCAATCCCAATCCCAATCCCAACAGATGAAATGCTTGATTCAGTTTCTCAGCAGCCAAGCAAAACATAAGTTAAAATAAATCAGAAGGAACCGAAAAACGGAGTAGAGAAGAAACGATAGACTTACCTTGAGATCTCAAATTTCTTCCGAGAGAGAGAAATGGAATGGAAGGGTTTTGCTTTTTAGGGTTTAGACACTCTTGAGGAAGAAGAAAGTTTATTTGCTCCCCAAGAAAAATAATTCGTGGGCTCTGGGCTTCCCTCAAACGGGCCAATTTTCTTGGGCCCATTAGAGAGGTAAAGTGTGATTCTATTTCAAACTGATTTTAATCGGACCTAAATAGGAGTTCGAGCGGTTCCCTAACATTAGCTCTCAGTATAAAATAGGATTAATTACAAGTTAATATATCTGGTTGGTAGTCATTTACAAATTACTATATTTATTTTTAAAATTTTCATTCGCACTCACCTAGTTGTCAAAATTTTACACGTTAGTATTTTTCTATCCAAATTAACATTTTTACTGTTCATTTTTTTGAAAATACCAAAAATACCTCTCTGCAACAATTTTACTGTTCATTCATTTGTTGGGTTAATTACAAGTTAGTAAACCTAGTTGGAGGTCATTTACAAATTGCTATACATACTTTAAAAACTTTCATTCACGCTCACTTAGTTGTCAAAATTTTACAATTTGCTCTAACACCGTTAAATTTTGGACGATTTTTTTTAAAATGTGAATTGTCTAAAATACCCCTAACTATTCATCAAATTGGGTTAATTACAAGTTAGTATACCTAGTTGGAGGTCATTTACAAATTATTATACTTACTTTAAAAACTTTCATTCACGCTCATCTAATTGTCAAAATTTTACACGCTAGTATTTTTTCATCTAAATTAACGTTTTTACTATTTATTTTTTTGAAAATATCAAAAATACCCCTCTCCCTCCGTCCCTCCTCCACTCCTCTGCAACATTTTTACTGTTCATTCCTTTATCCATTGGCTGAAGCGACGGTGGACGGAGATGGAAGCTTGAAATGGGGAGGGGCCGGAAGAAGACGAGACACCGAGGATGAGTACATACACAATATCGCCGATAAATTGGAGCAGAGAATCAGACTTGAAGTTCTTCGTGTCCGTCGACTATCGCGGGAACGGGCGTTGACTCTGGGAACGGGCATACTTCACTGAATTGTATGCCAGAAGAAGTCATGCATGTTTATGTAAGTAAAGATGGTAAAGGACAACCATTTTTCTTCCACTAATCTCTTTGATGCTAAATGCGGATAGAGAGTTTCTTGCTTAGAAAAGTGCAGCGCATCATGATTTCTATAATGTCCGCAAAGTTGCAGGTGATGCCGACCAAAGCTTGCCAAAAGAAGAACCAGCACAGCCTTTGTTTTCTAGTTCAAAAGAACAGATGTTCTTGCCGGTGGCTGGCGTGATTCTAGCGTGAGATGGCCGTGATGCATCGAGCTGGTGGTGGAAGTCGAGCTGGCGGCGAAAGTCGGGATCTCGCCGGAAGTAGGCGGGGACGGAGGGAGAGGGGTATTTTTGGTATTTTCAAAAAAATAAATAGTAAAAACTTTGATTTAAATGAAAAAATACTAGCGTGTAAAATTTTGACAACTAGGTGAGTGCGAATGAAAGTTTTTACAGTAGATATGGTAATTTGTAAATGACCTCCAACTAGATATATTAACTTGCAATTATTCCAATTTGATGAATAGTTAGGGGTACTTTAGACATTTCACATTTAAAAAAAAATTTCGTCCAAAATATAACGGTGTTAGAGCAAATTGTAAAATTTTGATAATTAGGTGAGCGCGAATAAAAGTTTTTAAAGTAAATATAGCAAATTGTAAATGACCTCCAAGTAAGTATACTAACTTGTAATTAATCCTATAAAATAATAAAAATTCATGATAGAAAAAATTAAATAGAACGTATTTTTTTTTCTTCATCAGCTGGACAAATAGTAATCATTAATAATAGGTTTAATGGTTAAGCGTGTGAGCCTTTTCAGTTTCACTAGAAGAAAAGAGGGTCTCTAGATAGAAACCTAAATAAAGGTCTATCAAAATAAACGGCATTTGATTAGCCTACTCATTCGTTGCCTGGTTAGGGGCTAGCTTGGACCCAATTCGGAGATAGCGGGTTAGGGAAACAAAGACCCTTTCTGAGACACGGTTGGACCTGTTCAAGCGGGTTTTGAAGTGGGTCGAATCCTGACGGGTTGACCCAACCCATACTACCATATTGGGTAACCTCAACTTCTTTCGTGTGTCATCTTCGTCCCTATTTTGAAACAACACATTTAAATCCTTTGTGCAGTTAAATACCCATAACACAAATCAGTTTTATGACAAATTATCATCTAAATTTATGGTTGGGGTTGGTGGGAATTTTTCCCTCCCTTATGTCATGACCATAGTAATATTAACATGAGAATTTACATAATACAAGTCTACAACGATAAAAAAAATTAATCTGAGTTCCTTAATTATTTTGGTAAATTTATCTTTAGACTACCCTGCCAAGTACGTTTTCACCTTAGTTAAAAATGATGTTATGCACAATACAAACATGAATCGTATTATAATGTTATGCGCCGTACAAACATGGACTATATTATGATGTTACCGTTGATACATCCCATTCAAATGACTCGTCAATTCTTGTATCAGTTGGGAACAACGAGTATTTCTTGAAATATTCCTCCGAATGGAAGCATTTCATTGGCAGGTGTTATGTGCATTGTTAGATGTTGACCAACTGTACAATATAATCTAGTTGACATATATAACACTAACATAAAAACAATATTTTTTCACGTGAATTCAATTCTCATTTAATGCGATCAATCAATAAAAAGCTGGAGCAATTATATTCAACCCTCTTGTCTTATTACAGCCATATTTAATATGCATATAGTTTTATATAGGTATATATATTTTGAGGTCATACTCACTCCGAGATAATGTTATGCTATGCACGAATAATAGGTACACACATTGACATTACTGAAATGTTGCAGTTGGTACATCCTATTCAGATGATTTGCCACACGTTTTGTTCAATACCCTCCTTCCAACGGTAACAAAAATTACCAACACTTTTTAATATCATGGTCAATGCCTTCGACTACATGTTATTGCTTCTTTCTCCCTTCATCAATAGGGCCCGGCCCAATCTATATTGAGGTCTAAGGAACAAAAAGTTGAGGTTTTCTTTTGTGCCAATGCAAAATAAAATTTAATTGACTAAACATTATTTTTAGGGTGGGCATGTGTCCAGAATCAAACCGAAACAAATTCATCAGTTCTTAAAAATTGGGAACCGGGTCCGTAACTAATACATAAAGAGCCAGTTTATCTTTGGAACCAATTTTTCGTTTCGATTTTTCGATTCTACCAGTTAGAATTGTTTGATTATCAAATTTTGTTAATTATGTAATTTATGGTTCGAATTAGACGATTTTGGTCCCGTTTTAGACAAAAACTCAAACCTTGTATATTAAAAGGCGTACTGAGTATCTAACATTAAAACTTAATGATTATAACTTAATCGAGTTATAAATTTTCCAAATAAAATACTTACTATTACTGGTTTAATATTTATCTTATTATTATTGTATAAAGAAATATCTACGTTTATTGTAATTCAAAAACAAAATCAACAATATTATTTTCTTTACACTATTTGTATCACTTCAAGATGGTGCAATACTTTTTCCGAGTTTAAATTGAAATTTTTTTAAAGGAAAATCAAATTTTATTTGATAAATAGTAAGTAAAACGATATCAATCCGGACAGCTGAAGCTGCAGTTGACGGAACAGACCCCTCACAATAATCCTAGCTACTGTTAGTTAACGCAAACTTGACCAATTCGAGAACCACTTTATTATAAGATTTACAAGTATAAGATAAAGAGACATTAAATTCGAAATCTGAGAGAAAACGTCTGCAGTCATAAATGATACCCCCAAACATGTTTTTTAAGTGTGTCCTTGCGGGGCTTGGTTTACCACCCGAAGACAATCAGTCTCGATCTACACCCCACTCCAGTGTTTACCTTTTGCCCAAGATAGTGCCTCCCTTGTAAGAGCTTGTGCCCTAGTCCAAATCTTTTATATGTAATCTTCTGTTTAGCAATAAAAGACATTTTCATTATTATTGTATTGTAATAATGAGTCAAACGGTAATTTCATCTAAAGTCATTGAGTGTGTCATCACTAATAGTAGAACCTTTAGATACTATGAAATTATGCTTGACGAGTTCCTGGTCGAATACTTATTCATAAGTGACTAGCGTGAGGATGAATTAAGATCAAGTTCTGTTGATCTAGGTAATGGGATTACCGAAGTCATATCACAGATATCATATGTGAGATGGTATTGGATGACCCGACTTGGAGTATGACGCATAGATTAAGTCACCAACGCATACTCCGTTGTCGTGTGATCACTGACTTAAGACCTTGGAGCGAGTGGATCACATGCACGTCACTCCTATAGTTTAACATGCTCCAACGCTGCCTGTAACAGGGTAGTCATAACAGGCATCGTTGGCTATTAAACGGACTGTAGTGGGAGCGCACATTGCGTCCGCAGGGATTTGTTTCCCCACGGTGAGACGTGGTGAAGGGTATGGTTCTGGGCCCCTTGATGAGCATGACTGATGAAGTGTGCGGCCACACCAATTACGTATCAGTCATCTCAGAATTCAAGGAACTAGATAGAATACATGAGAATGATGACTCTATGCCTCATTCGATCTCATATGCCTTAAAAGAAAACATAGGGTTAGTGATACAGATGACAAAGAGGAGATATCGAACCGACCGATAACTCGTGGACATTGGGTAATCACTACGTCTTACCAGAGGCCACTGGTGAAGGATCGGGTGAAATGATATTTCACGTTGATCTGCCAATAGGTCACGACCCTACAAGGTCATACGCCAGTAGCAATAACCGAGCAACTCGATGTGACTCAAGAGGTCCAAAATAGGTTAAGTATGGAAATGGTGGAGACATGACATGTCTGGTGTCGATCAGTGCCTTGACACGTAGGTGGTGTCGATCGACACCTTCCATTTCGGAAGGGTGTCGATCGACACCCACGTCTGACGGGGTGAAAACCTAGGCTCTCACCCAAGCCTATATAAGGAGGTCTTGGGGCAAGAACCTCCCCTAAGCCAAAAGGGACCATTAGCCAATACACCCAGAAAGTTCTAGCTCTTGGATTAGAGAGTTAGGGCATTGAGACAGAGGTCCTACGACGATCTAGTAGTCACTAGGAGGGTCTTGGCGTCGGGAATTTTGAGCCCAAGCGTGTGTGCATCCGTGGAGAGCGAGTTCGAGGACACGCTTCAAGATCGGGATTCGGGAGGTAAGTGTAGAGACTACAAGAGGTAGACTCTCTAGTTAGCTTGCCTTCTCATGATTCATCTAGGGTTATGCACACGATCCTCGAGGGGTTCGGCTCAATTACTTGTTTCCGCTGCGCTTAACCCACTAGGAACCCCAACAGTGGTATTAGAGCCTGGTTGCTCTCTAGATGAATCATTGTGCATGATTTCGTGGTAAAAATGCATGCTTGATGATATGTGACTGTTGCCATGATTGTTTTATGCATGAATCTCTATTTCTTCTCTTCATTTGGTCTCATGAAAAAGTAAAAGTATGATCTTGATCGTTTTTCGGATAAAGTCTGGATTTTTATTTGTCAAATTTATGAGTGTATAGTCAAACTTATGAGTGTATAGTCAAACTTATGATTGTAATGTTCAAACTTGTGAGTGTATAGTCTAAACTTGTAGATGTATAGTCTATACTTGTGAGTGTATAGTTTAGACGTGCGAGTGTATAGTCTATGAGTGTATATTCAAACTTATGAGTGTATTGTCTAAACTTGTGATTGTAATGTTCAAACTTGTGAGTGTATAGTCTAAAATTTTAGATATATAGTCTATACTTATGAGTGTATAATCTAGATGCGTGGGTGTATGAAGAGTAGACAATACACTCACAAGTTTAGACTATACACTCACAAGTTTAGACTATACACTCACAAGTTTAGACTATACACTCACAAGTATAGACTATACACTCACAAGTATAGACTATATACCTACAAGTTTAGACTATACACTCACAAGTTTAGACTATACACTCACAAGTATAGACTATACACTCACAAGTATAGACTATATACCTACAAGTTTAGACTATAAACTCACAAGTTTGAACATTACAATCATAAGCTTGACTATACACTCATAGATTATATACTCACACGTCTAGACTATACACTCACAAGTTTAAACTATACACTTGTAAGTTTAGTTTCTCTCACACTTGGAATCCTACATCGCTTAGATGTGAAACTTTTTTTATTATTTATATTGGTTTGTTTCCCTTCCTCTATCAGTTGTGTGTGGGCCTTTTAGCGGTAACCTGCGGCTACGGCCAAACCCACGCGCGCGCCGCCGCTGTCCATTCGGCCGGCTCAGCTCGGCACGGGCCGAGCTTCAGGCTCCGATAGAGCACATGCGGTGCGAGCAAACCAACCTTTTGGAAAAATAAAAGGGTTGACATTACACTTAGAATCGCGACATTACACCCAATATAAATATAGTGAAAGCTGTTTATGTTTCTGGCCACAAACATGTGAGTGTATAATCTACACTTGTGGGTGTATAGTCAAAACTTGTGAGTGTATTGTATACTCTTCATATACCCACAAGTCTAGACTATACACTCACAAGTCTAGACCATACACTCACAAGTATAGACTATACACTCATAAGTATAGACTATATATCTACAAGTTAGACTATACACTCACATGTTTGAACATTACTATCATAAATTTAGACACTACACTCATACGTTTGAACATTACACTCACGAGTTTAGACTATACACTCACACGTTTAGACTATACACTCACATTAGACTCGGCACGACACGACACAGGTCGTGCTCTGGTAGAGCACCTGCGGTGCGAGTAAACCAACCTTTTGGAAAAATAAAAGGGTCGGCATTATACTTAGAAACACGACATTACACCTAATATAAATATAGTGAAAGCCGTTTATGTGTCTAGCCACAAATAAATTTAATTTGGTTTAGGTTTGGTCGACATTATACTCAGAATCATGACTTTACACCCAATATAAATATAGTGAAAGCCGTTTATGTTTCTGGCCACAAACTTGTGAGTGTATAGTCTACATTTTGAGTGTATAGTCTACATTTTTAGTGTATAGTCAAAACTTGTGAGTGTATTGTATACTCTTCATACACCCACAAGTCTAGACTATACACTCACAAGTCTAGACTATACACTCACAAGTATAGACTATACACTCACAAGTTTGAACATTACAATCACAAGTTTAGACAATACACTTCATAATTTTGAACATTACACTCATAAGTTTGAACATTACAATCACAAGTTTAGACAATACACTTCATAATTTTGAACATTACACTCATAAGTTTGAACATTACACTCACGAATTTAGAATATATACTCACAAGTTTAAACTATACACTCACATTAGACTCGACACGACACGACACGGGCCGGACTCCGGTAGAGCACCTGAGGTGCGAGCAAACTAACCTTTTGGAAAAATAAAAGGGTCGACATTATATTCAGAATCACGACATTACACCAAATATAAATATAGTGAAAATCGCTTGTATTTCTGGCAACAAATAAATTTAATTTAGTTTAGGTTGGGTCGACATTATACTCAGAATCTCGCGACATTACACCCAATATAAATATAGTGAAACAAATGGACGACAATCAACGCAAAAATTGAAGGGAAATTCCCAAAATACCCACACTATAATTTAACGTTGGAGTCTTTCTCCATGTTTTCACATGTCAAGCATCGAGACACCGCGCGTAAAATAGTTGGCTGGATCAACAGTTCGGACGGATTCGGACATTTCATGGATTTGCACCCGAATATATTTCTATATATATATAAGGTGAGAATCACAGTAGTTCCATGTTGTTGGTAGGTTAGTTGTGGAATTTGCAACTCCCCGATCCGATCTTATAGAAGTTGTCAATAGAATATATCCCGATCAAATATACAATTAATATATACTTGTCGAATTAATGGTGTTTTGGCATCCTATAGAAATTACCCATTGTTTAATTAGTCATTACTCATTTGTTTACTTGCATTTCACTGGCATAGGCGTGCACTGTCATATTACTATACTCTTTTGCATTCATCTACCAATCTCTTCACATTAGTACACTATATAGTCTTGTTGACTTGATTACACTGAAATTTAATTAAGAAAAGAGAAATATTTCGTCACATGCATTCCAATCTCAATCAATGAATCGCACCAATATTGAAAATAGTAGCAATTATTATATATTCCAACCACATGACCTTGCTAATAATCCTGAATCAAACTAAGAAAGAAAAAATATATTTTATTTCACATCCACAGCGATCCAAACAATTCAATGAAAATAAAAACCCTCCAAAAAAGAAAGAAAACAAACTCGATGGATCATGTATAATACATATATCATTTTAATTAGACAATGCAGCCACGACGAGGAAGAAACCAACCAAACCAAACCCAACAGTTCCAAGCCTCACCGCCCCCGAGCTGTCGGCGGCGGCGGACGGAGCCTTGGCGTCGCCGGTGGTGTTGGAAGATGTAGTCTTGGTGGTGGGGGCGGGAGCAGCGGTGGGAGCCTTAGTGCCGAATAGCTCCGGCGGCAGGAGGACCTTGTCGACCTGGTAGACGGCGAGGGGCTTGTCCTTGGCGAGGGCGTTGTTGACCTGCGTCTCGACGACCCCGGTGGAGACGTTGACCTGGCTTCCCTGGCCGATGAAGTTGAGGCCGGCGAAGGGCCCGTCCTGGCCGTTGGCCTGAGTCCTGACGGGGTTGCTCACCGTCAGGAGGTCAGCCAGGAGGTAGAACTTGGGCAGTATGTGGTACTGCACCAGGCTCACCTGCTCCTGGTCGGACAACCCGTTCAAGGCCCCCGCGGGGAGGTTATTGAACGCGTTGTCCGTTGGGGCGAAGACGGTCATCCCATCCGCCGAGTTGTTGATCTGTGTCGAGATCTGGTTGCCCGCCTGGGTGCTCTTAAGGAGACGGATGAAGGTGGTGTACTGCCCTGCCTTGTCCAGGATGCCGGTGATGTTGGGCGGGCCCGCGGGGCCCGGGGCGGGGGCGGTCTGGGCCAGTGTCTGGGCGACGAGGAGGAGGAGGAAGGAGAGGACGAGAGGGAGTGCCATTGTGGTGGTGGTGGTGGTGGAGGAGAGTGTGGGTGGAGGGAAGGTTTTATAGAGGATAAGGGACGTGGGGATCAGTGGAGCTTTGGCTGGAATGAGCTGTGGTTTCTATAGAAAAAAAGACAAGTGGACAAACAGACATGTAACCCATGTACATGTGTTGTATTAAGATAAGGTTTTACTTTTAGCTATGTGCATTAAACATTTATGAAGAACAAGTGTTCTTTATTACATATAGCTAGGTTGGGTCAATGCAATGAGGTTATTAGTGGTTGAGCCTTCAATTTGTGCTCATGGATGAAACAATTATAATTTGAATTTGGTTTAGGAGAGAACGTATCTTGCTGGATCAATTATCATCCTTTTAGTCTAGTCATCAAATGTCGTCTCCTACTCGTTTAGCCACATATATTCAGGTCACATAGTCTATGAGTATGTTATCAGCTAACAATTATTCACAGCCACATCATTACAAATACATTTTCGTGTTAGAAAAAACGAGGACACGCTTTCTATTTCTACTTAGGAATGACATCTAGCGGAATTTGGGCCGGGTTTTGCCAAACTCACATCTGTTCACATTGAACAGGCACCCGACCCATTCAAAACCAGTGAAATATTTTCGGGTGCACGAACCGTTCAAAACTTGCTGAGTACGTGAATTTTTCGAAACCTAACCCAAAATTTCATGTTATAAAAATAATGATAATAATTACAATAGGCGTATTAACTTACCATTACTCCAACAACTCAAAAATTACGATAAACAACTAATTCAGACAAACAACATATTAATCATATCAAAATAAGTCCTAGTGTAGTGGTCCAGGACACTCTTTCCCTAGTCTCGACCAGGGTTCAAGTCTTGCTGCGTAGATGCACCCATGCAAGAGCTCTTTATCACGGGAAGAGAGAAAAAAGGAGTTGGCTTAGCACCAGATCAAACCTATGCCTTAATTATTATCGGGTGCACGACCTGTTCAAAACTTGCCCAAAAATTACGATAAGTCCTGCGTCACATGATGACAGATTAAGTTGGCTTTGGGTTTGGGCAGTATTGGTTTCAAAAAAATTATTTAAGTTCACTCTTAAAAATGATATATATTAAGATATAAAAATATAATTATAATATTTAAATTTATTTTTCTTTATAAATATTTCTAGGTGCGGGTCGGCTTTGAATCGGTTATAGGTCTATCCAATCCTGACCCGCACTCGAATGTTTTAGGGTTTCACCCATTCCGGGTGGTTCAAGTATTTGTCGGGTTCAAAATTTTTTTTTCATCCATATTTCTAGTTCCATAGATAATATTCTTAACTGAGTTAAGTGAGTTAGAGAACCAATTAATATAATGCACTACAACATAAATTTATAATACTGGAAAACTTCAACTCGACTCACCGATATGCTGTCGTAATCTTTATACTAGCGTCATACATAAATGGTACACCGCTATTGAGTGTTTTGCATTGACCGACCCACAGTATACAACACTATTAAATTAGTGGCGTGTACTTGTATGAGTGCTTGACTATAAATTCTGTAGCAGCGACTGGTAAATATTGGTGCACCACTGGCAATTAGATGACGATTTTAACCGTTGTTGATCAAAACTTCATAATAATAATGTTTTATACCATTGGATTGTCCTAAACAACTTTGGAAATCTTTTGGTTGTGGATGGTAATGAAGATATGTGTTGCTACGTCTGAGCATATCAACTCTCACTCACTTTATTTGGTAGAACCCCCTAAGCCAAATACAATTCAAATAAACTCTTTAAACATTTACCCTTACTTTCCACACGGCCTGTAAAACTCGAATATCAAGTACACATTAACATTCCTCCTGAAGAGGATATGCTAGCTCGCTTCTTAGAGAGTAAACATCAATGCTTTCTCTTGAAGGGATTACTCTAGCACAATCCCTAAAGAGTAAGCATCATAGCTCATTCTTTAATATGATAGTCAATTTCGACTCATTCAAACTGATGTGGTGCTACGATATAACTGGTAGTTAGTTGAACACAAATATGATAGCATATATATATGATACACCAAGGTTTTGCACTACTTTTCCAAATTTGCTTGATCTGGCGATTTTAGCAAAACACATGGGTTCGTGCGAAAAACGCGCAAGAGAGGCGTGTTTCCTCTTTTCTTGCAGTGTGTGTTTTCTCTTTAGTTTAGAATTCTGTCAAGTTGGGGCCACCTCAACCCTTCTCGGTAGGGCGCATGGGCTCGTGTGTTTTCGTTTTTAGGGCAAGGAACAACTTGGGTCTGGATGAGAGTTCTTGGGCTTCACAAGTTTGCTTTATTTTAGGTCAAAAACTTTAATTATGCGTGATAAAACTCAAAAGCCCGTGAAGCGCGTAATGGGATAAATACAATACCAAATGGGGATGAAAGTGAATGACAATGTGGAGTGAAAGTGCTTAAATACGTGGTAAATGATTCACGCATCAGGCTTCACCCACAATCTAGAGCTAAGAGCTCTATTTCAGGATCAATGGCATAGAGGGTAGGGCACGACCCGTGTGCCTTAATCCACGACCTAGAACAAAGAGCTCCATCTGGCACATAAGGCTTGTATAGAGGCTCAAGGACCATGTACTCTTCAAAAAATCTTAAACTCCTATGCTTCTTTCAAACTTCAGATATCATTTTCGAAGCTCCTAAAAGTTGTACTACAATTCTAAATCCTATCATAATAGCACAAAACTCTCTATGAAGACATAATATGGAAAAGTATTGAGTATATACATACCTAAGGGGTCAAAAAGCGCTAGAGTGCGGAAAAAAAAGAACACTAAATATCGAACATAGATGCACATGAATTAGATATAGATAAAAGAAGTTTAGAGATGAGAAGAAATGCAAGAGTTCTTTATCACTATCACGGAAAGAGAAAAATAAGGAGTTGGCTTAGCTCGCACAAAATGAGAATTCAAATTAAAGAAGCCATCGAAAGGTGACTTAAAGACCAGAAACGGTGACTACCTGAGCTAAATATAGAGGTAAGAAGACTTTCCATCCAAGTCCCATTAATTGATCATAACGATATTGTGGAAATACTGCACGGACCCATATATATAGAAAGAGAATCACCTTGATACTAAACCAGATCGAGCCGGGAATCTTCTGTAAAATTAGAAGATCAAGGATAGGCAGCCAACCTACTAGAAAGAGTAAGTGCATAGACCACTCATAAAGATCATATTGGCATACTTTCCCAAAAAAAGAGCAAGCCCCATTGAAGAATGTAGGGCTGAAATGCGTCGCGCGAAACGTCACGTTTCAGATTCGATCCCCCGTGTAAGAGTACACGGTCACAAGTAATATAATTTATAAACCGGTAAGATACCAGGTCAATCCACAAGGACTAAAGAGGGTCTTTCGGTCGAAATTGCGTTTGTGATTGAAGGTCTACAAAACTATTCTTTTTGAGATTAAAGAAAGCTAGCAACTAAACGTTCGTATAACAATTTAAGTAAAGTTCCAAGGGTGCTAAACAAGTGTAACTCAAATTTGACTTAACGAGAGATATTCGTTCTGACAATCTTGTGGTGTTGAACCTATACCTTAATTACCAACCTCGCCTCTCGGCCTCGAGGTTGGCCTAATCCCAAGTCGCCTCTTGTTCCCTCTCGGGTTAGGTACTAACTCGAGATTGCATTGGCCCGACAATTATCAGTTAAGGGTTGATCCGAGGGTTCAAAACACAGTTTCGAGCCTCCAACCCTCGGTGACTCCTAGGTCCGAGATTATCCGTCTCTCTCGAGAACAGACTAATCTCTAAAAATATGAATTCTAAGTGGACAATCACCATGCAAATATAATATCAAGGAATTCGCGCAACAACCATAAGTCGGCCTAGAACTAATACCTTAGATTAAGACATAATAATCTAACTACACAATGTTTAGCACTCATGGCTAAGGGTTTTAGCCCTCAACCATGGAGTTCAAATCAAATATCATCATAAAAATAGCAAAAGTAATCATAAACATCAAAGTAAACATGGAAGTAGAGATAGAAAAGCTCTTGGTGTTCTTGAATGGATGAATCTTCGAGCTTGGTGTAGATAGTGATTCTCCTTGTCTTCTTGATGGATGAATGATGTTGGTGCCTCCACTTAGTCTTTTCTTAGCTAAAGTGTAGAGATTTTATGAGTCTCTACACTTTTTCCACTTAAAAATGTGCAAGCAAGGTGAAGAACACTCAAGGCACCAATAGAATGATTCCTGAGCTAAGGTGATTGGTAGGTGAAAAGTGTAGGCTCTCCCAAATCTCTAGGTCATGAGTGTTCCGATTCTAAGGATTCAAATCAAATCAAACGCAGCATAAAATAAATAAAATAACTTAAAACTCACCCAGGATCGCTTTACTTGAACTAGATTCATAAAACTACGGGTTTCAAAATTTTATACCTTTTCGGTTTTGCTGATCAGTCAGGTTGTGAGCCAAATAGCTCCCAAATCCGACTTCTAATGAAAAATTCTATTTCACAAGAAATTGACGATCTTTAAATTTACTTTAATTTAGCTTTATTTTCGGGTCAATCGAATTTCAGACCTGAGAGTTTAGTTTCTCACAAGTTTCGTCGCCAGATCTGGAAAAAAATAGTTTTGTTTAGAAAAACAAATCAAAGGTATATTCAAACCACCGAAAGAAAATCAAATGTTTTGCTCTTTAAGGTATCCATACGGGAACACAAGATCCTAGATCTAAACTCTAAAATGCCTACAAGAACGTGAGAAAACTCGAGTGAAAAATTGGAAAGAGTTTCAGTATGTTATTAATGAGTTGATAAAAATCACCACATGGGGTCTATATTGATGGAAATGGGCTAGGGTTTGGGATCACGAACCAGCCCATAAAATGGGCTAGGTTCGGTTCCCTCGAAACCCTAGCCATCACACTTATGTGGCCGGTTTGGGCTTCTTGGGCCGAACCCTTTTAGGGTTTCGGTTAAGCCATGGCCGTCCTCATTTGTGGCAGCCCATGAGGGCTGTCACGCCTTGGCAGCCCCTCACGGGCTCGTCCATTAAGGCCTGCCACAGTCAGGGCCCAAAGCTTTGGCCCAAACCGTGACCCATTTTGTGCTAGGGCCTGTGGCCCAAAACCCTAGGTTTTGGCCACGACCCTTTCCCAATATTTACAGGATTTTGCCTAATTTCCCACAATGTGTGTCCTATTTGTGTGACCCTCTAGGCTCATGTCCTGTTGGCATATCGGCGTAAAATTACCATTTTATCATTTCTATCATAAGTGACCTCTAGTAAGACATTATGATTACCCAACACACATGATTATCGATGATTCGATTTAACCTCTTGTTGTCAATGTCATTATTATTTTATCACTAGGTATCTTAATTAATCATAAGGCATAAAGTCGTCATCCTTATTTAATTAATTTATGGATATGTGAGATGACTAAAAAATGATACCCCGTATCATAAGCATGACCATGCGTTTCCTTTTAGTCATTCTCATCAAGTGACCCAAACGAATACCATTTTCATACCAGAGTATGAAGGATAAATCCCTTAGCCGTCTTTCGTATTACCCATATAACCCGTCCCCGAGGCAATCATAACCGTTATGGCTACCCTTTTACAGATAACGTTAGGATATGTCAAACTCGGATGTTGACTATACAATGATCACAAAGACTCCTTGGTCTTAGTATACAATGACAAGTTACGACAAGTAAATATGCTCATGACAATATCTTTGTCGCATATTCAGGTCGTGTCGTTCAATATCATTTCCCAAATGATACCTATGATCTGACTCCGGAAATCCCATTGCCAATGATCAGTAGAGCGTGATCATATAGAGTCATCCTCATACTAGTGACTTCTGATGAAACTTAATTGACCAGAGACTCGTTAAATGTGATCCGTACAAACCTATGGTTCCACTATCAGTGATGACACACTTGATGACATAGATTAAATCACATTTAGCATATTATCATAGCACAATGATAATATAAGGGAAAATGACACTTTTGTGCACCTAAATATACACTTTTGACACTTTCATACCCTAACTTTTTTTTCTCTTTTTTCCATACCTAAATTTCATTTTGGGACAACTGACCATTTATATACCAAAAATTACCCTAAATTTTTGTGCAATTCATGAGTATTTGGTTCAATTCATGGGTATTTTGGTTCAATTCATTTGTATTTTGGGAAAATAGTCCAGAAGTACCCTGAATTTTGGTTCAATTCATGGGTATTTTGGAATTATTGTCCCAAAATGATTTTCAGGTATGGAAAAAAGTTAGGGTATGAAAGTGTCATATTTAGGTGCACAATAGTGTCTTTTTCCCATAATATAATGTCGGTTTATCATTGTTGTGATGATGTAACAATTACACATAAACTGAGATTGGCCTAAGGCACAAATCCTACAAAGAGACTATATATCTGTGTCTGAAAATGGCCTTGTCACAATCGCGTCATGTAGCGTCACGATCGTGACAAAGAGTGTGTCACGACCACGACACGGCCGTGACGCCTTATAGGGGACCAAATATGCTCCTAGTCAATGGCACGGTCTTCATTTGGATTGTCACGATTGTCTCTTCAAATTTGAATATGTCACGATCATGACAGATGTGTCACGATCGTGACTCCTTGTTTGTTACGATCGTCTGAGCTTCGTGTTGATCGTCTTCTATACTCACTGGTGTCTGGGATCTGAAGAATTAATTTTGTCACGATCGTGACCCTCCTTGTCATGATCGTGGCATGTCCCAAAAACCTAGCCTCTTTAGTGCCTTCTTCTGCAAGCCTCGACCGCATTTACCTGAACCATTTGCCTTTTTCCACTAAAACTTGCATATGCTCCTCGAAACACCAAAGAGCGTAAATGACCATAATCGACTCTAACTAGCCACTGCGAGGCGAATGTGCATCTAATTGTGAGGTTGATCAGGATCAACACAGGGACTGCTCGACCCCACAACAAAGAATATTCTACATTATAGTCTGCAACTAATTCAGCTTCCGCTTCCGGAAGATCAAAGGGAGCTCGATTCGTTTATGCTAGACCAGAAATAAAGAACATAACCAATATAGTGAACAAGGGAATACCGAACCATATCTGCTTTTGCGCCATAACAATCTCACTCAAATTACAAGAACCTACACATATTAGTACAGTAATAAGAATAAGACTAATAGATACTTCATAAGAGACCATTTGAGCTGCATATCGTAATGCTCTTAGAAAGGCATATTTCGAATATATAGCAGTGAAAGTTCTAGACTATCAATGACTCTTTCAGAGCCTTCTATGAACCGTGAGAGGATGTCCTCTCTCACCCCCACCACGCTTACAACTCCATACCCCAACCAACCCCAGAAAAACAAATCGAATGAAACCTAGCGAAAAAGAAGTGAACACGTTACAATATCGACAACAACTAAAGTATAAACTTCTAAGACTTCCTTAAAGCAAGAGCTTGAAACATCATAAACCATCATATCCTCCAAAACATTCTATATACGAATCAGATCATCAGGTTTCACAATCATTTAACACACTACTTTTTTTTGTTATTCTATTCACTAGATCATAATGCGTCATCTTATCTAGCAGTGATAAATTTTCTTTATCCATACATAAGTTTGGCTCTGCCCTTCTTTAGAGCTTCATGAAGGGGGTCCTTTTCTGATTCATATAAAGTAAAGTAAATGGTGGCTGACTTTGTTCCTTCGAAAAAACGAAGTCGTGCTTTAGTTGTAGCTCAAGCTCACCTACACTACAGTGATTTCACAAAAGAACAAAATAGTCTTTAGCAAAATCTTTTTATTTTCCATTTTTTTAATCATTTCAATGTTATAGTATTCTTTCTATTACGACCAACGCTGTTGTTCGTATTTCATTTTGTTCTTCTAAGCTCTTCTTAGAAAGCACCCACTAAGTTACTTATGGAATCTTTTCTTTTCTCTCTCGACTAACCTATAATCAAAAGTTCTATATGCATCTTCCATTCATTTCGATTTAGGTTATTTCACAACCTATTTATTTTGACCCCCCTCTTATTCGATTAGTGATTATTCTCAATCCAAAGCACCCTTTTTCCATCTATAGAGAAATTCAATCGTCAAAATCAATAAAAGGGCCATCATGGACCAAAATCCAAAGAGATCAATCTTGTTGAGGGACACTGCCCAAGGAAAGAAAAAGGTTACTTCCAGATCAAAGATAATAAATAAAATTGAAACAAGATAAAATTTTATTTTGAAACGACTTCTGGCATCACCGTAAGGATCGAAACCACATTCGTAGGCCGACAACTTTTCTGGGTAGGTCGAACTATTGGAACACAATAAAAAAGGAAGGTCGAGTAAGAGCAAAGAAACTAGCAGACTAATAACTAAAAAGATACAAATAGGTGAAAATTCTAACTTCACCATATCCCACTTGGTTCTCTCGCTTCTTGCTCACGGAGCGGTATACCGCATAAAAAGAAAAAGGCCCATTTCTTAAGCCCTAAAAGACTCTTTTTTTTTAGCGGTATTTAGTCAAGAGTATTCTTAGGAGCGAGCGGTGAGAGATCAAGGAATTTGAATCATTGAGTTGATAGACTCTGGAGAGAGTTCTAGAGTTAGGATTGTCCCTTATCTCCAAAGCCCAACTACGGAAGCTCGACATGTAATCGTCCTCGTATATTTACAGTATTGTAAGGATTTTTTTCCCGGTACAGGAGGTTGTGGCAGTTCATAAACTCGCTCATCAGCCAGAGGACAATCAATCTCTAAACTACATATGTTGACCCATTTTTTTTCGTTTCTTTGCTGATTCCTCTCAATAAAATTTTCCATGTTGCACTAAGTTACTTACGGTTGTATGCATGCAGTCCGTGAACACTTTGGGGTGAATACCCATCTGAGCAAGTAGGGTCAATAGTTCAACATTTAGGCCATAACATTTAGCAAAAAAAATCTTTCACCCAACAAGTGCTCTCCGAACCAAGCTAGATAGTCTCTTATCACTAGGCTTACCAACCAACCTGGACTTTGATTCTTATTAATCTTACCGCAAAAGCATAAGGATTGTTTCCAACCATGAGTTTCCATATGACATAAGCGCTCTTGGGGTGGGCTAGGCCATTCCATCCAATCTTGGAGAAGGGTTCCAATCTCGTATTGGATTGGATTTGTTGGCGTGGCGATAAGCTGAACTTCTTTGTCTACCTTCTCAGCTTTTGCAAAGACTAAGCGAGAATAGTATGGTAAGGGGTGAAAATGTCGTTTTGCGGGGATGCGATTCACTAGTGCAAACAAAGCAAAGTTGTCTGGGGTTGGTGTGGCGGATTAGGAATGTGAAGGCGTTTCCATGGAGACCCGGGAATGAAATAGCTATGCTATTGAACGAGCCTTGTGTACTGACTTCGAATCAATATGCCTCTCTTTATTTCTCATTTTCTTTGAGGCGGGCCAAATTGAGAATGAAATGTAAAAATAGGGGAAGGGTTCCAAACCAACCTTGTTTTTTGTTTAAGGGCTTTTCGCTCTACCGAAGTACCAAAGGCTTTCAAGTCGAAATAGCTCATCCCTATTACACGATCTAAAAAAGGCTTTTAGTAGCATCCTTGAAATATAAGTCATTTTTGAAGGGCCAGTAGTTGTAGCTGTGGCCACACCAACCCTTTCGTTCAATTCGCTTCGGGTTCTATTTCTTATTTTTCACTCGGGCTAAAGTGGACCTCTCCGTAAAGGCAGATAGAAAGCTCATCTTGAAGAGTCTGGTCTGGTATGATTTCAAGCTCTGTCCTTTTAGGAGAGGCAGAAACTTATATTAACGTCGTACCTTGAGTCGAATTGATCGTGTCATGTGAAACGTCCATCAATGATGGTTCATTAAATTCCATTATTTTAGACTCCTTCCCCCTTCCCAACTATGAAAAAGATTTAGAGGAGCCTGAAAGCCCTGTGCAGGTCGGCCTGTCTTTCTTTCCCTTTTCTTTTGTTCCCGCCATGAGAAAGACGCTCGGAAGAGGTATGTCCATGACGGAGGATCCGTTGAGACTTTATGTTGTGTCGATAGGGAACTCTACGATCTTTTCCCCTATTGTATTGAAAATTTAAAAAAGGAGGTTCGAATTACGTTAGGGGGTCCTTCGCTTTTGCTAGATCTAGAGAGATACTACGAGTCCTCCGCCCCAGATTCCATCACCGATGCCATATGGTTCTCCGGTACTACCAAAAATTCTCATGCTTATCTTACTCTTACTGATGTTTTTATTTTACCATGCCCAGTCGTGCTTTTGCTTACGTGTTTGATTGTAAATTAGGGTCCGCAATATCTATGTGTTGAAAACAAAATTGAGGGTTTTATCAAATTCACAAGGGACGGTACCCTAATTTACCCAATTTCCTTTTGGGTTTTGTTATACCTCTATGTTGGGTTTGTGGAGACTTTCTTATTTATTTAGGGAAGCCACAATTTCCTAATTGAATTAGGATAATGAATTAGAAAAGAATTCCTACTGTGCAAGGAATTAGGAATTCTAGGTCTTTCTTAATTCTCCTTAGTCTTTCACTATAAATACATGTACTTGTAACCTCACAATAATTCATGAGTTGAGAGCAATAATGAGAGAGTAGTGTGGCCGTGGACGTAGGCAAATTGCCGAACCACGTAAATCCTTGTGTTCTTGTGTGATTGTTCTTTACTTCTCTTGGTTACTTTTGCTAGAGAATTGTTCCACGTTGTTATATACCCCAACAACTAGTATTAGTGGCCAGGATCGTGGCAAGTGGGAGGAATGGCAGAAGAAGGGAAAGTTCATATCGACAAGTTCGACGGTAGAGATTTTGGATTATGGAAGATGCAAATAGAGGACTATTTGTACCAGAAAATGCTACATGAACCTTTGTCAGAGACCAAACCAGAGAAGATAAGTCCGAGCGACTAGACGTTGCTAGATCGGCAGGCTTTAGGTGCGGTGAGATTGATATTGGCGAAAAATGTTGCGTACAATGTCTTGAAGGAGACAACTACCTACAGACTCTTTAAGGCGCTATCAAATATGTATGAAAAGCTGTGTGCATAAAACAAGGTATATTTGATTCGTCAATTGGTTAATACGAAGATGAGGGAGCACGCTAGTGTTACTGATCATGTGAATGAATTTAATACGATACTATCGAGATTAGTGTCCGTGGATATTAAATTCGATGATGAGGTACAAGCTCTGTTGTTACTATCTTCGTTGCATGAAAGTTGGTCAGGAACCGTTACAGCAGTTAGTAGGTCAACTGGAACTAGTAAGCTATCGTTCGAAGGAGTAAGGGACTTGATTCTCGGGGAAGATATCCGGAGAAGGAATCGAGGAGAATCGTCAGACTCTTTGTTGAACGTGGAAGAGAGAGGTAGGATGTCTGAAAGGGGAAAGAGTAAGAGGCGAGGGAGATCGAAATCCAGACAGCGAGGAACAGACACGACTTGTTGGAATTGCCAACAAACTGGTAACTTCAAGTATCAGTGCTCAAACCCAAAGAAGGAAAACAAGCGAGACAACTCAGTGAATGCAATAGAGGAATTCGAGATGATGCTTTGATCTGTTGTGTAGAGAGTCCGGTTGAATCATGGACCATGGATTCAGGTGCTTCTTTTCACACTACCCCCTGCAAGGACGCGTTAGTGAACTTCACACCTATGAAAGGAGTAGTTCATCTAGCGAATGATGAGATGGTGAAATTTGCGGGCATCGGAGATGTGAATCTCAAGACTCCCATGGGTACGATTTGGATGTTGAAGGATGTTAGGTATATCCCCACCATAAAGAGAATGTTGATTTCGGTGAGTCAGTTAGATAGTTTGGGATACAAGATAACCTTTGGAGACGGACAATGGAAGGTATCAAAAGGGAATTTAGCTATTGCTCGTGGTTGGAAGAGAGGAACTTTGTACATGGCGGAGATGTCAGTGGAGAGAGTTAATGCAATTACTGATGGGACTGATCATTCAACTCTATGGCGCCAAATATTTAGGCATAAGAGGGAGAAAAGAATGAATGTGTAGTTTGGAAGAAGAAGATTCCAGAATTGAAGAATGTGGAAGTTTATTTTTGTGAACCAGGTGTGTTCAGAAAATGAAAACAAGTAAACTTCACGGAGTCAGGGTAGTCTTCAAAGGGTGGAAAGCTAGAAAATGTGCATCATGATGTGCATAGATCTACAAAGATTTACTCGACAAGAAGAGGTGAAGTAAGGAGATTAAAAGAAAGGTTCAAGACCACCCGAACGGTTCTCTCCACACCAAATTATTTGTTATTGGCGGAGAGTAACGAGTCTCGTTGTCACACAAAGATAGTTCAGATGGATGATTCATTTAAGTGGGAGTCAACCAAAAACAAAGAGAAGATATCTCTTGAGAATGGAGACCTGGAATGCAAGTTAAGAAATAATTTGTATGGTCTGAAACAATTAGTTGAGTGCGAAGACCTAATGGCAAGCTGGGAAATAACTTGTGTGGTCTGAAGAAATCAGTTGGGAAGGAAGACATGATTTGCAAGCCGGGAAATAGCTTGGATGGTCTGAAGCAAGCGCCAAGGGAGTGGTACTTGAAGAAAGTCCTTTGATCAAGGAATCGTAAAGATATATTGATCAAGGTGGCTATAACTGATAAGAAAGTCCTTCAATCAGAGAATCATGCAGATAAGCTGACTAAGGTGGTTACAATTGAGAAGCTGAAGCTCTGCATAGCTTCAGCCGACCTTCACGGTTAGTGAAGAGAAGGCGACGCACTACCTCTAGATCATATTGCGGAGGTCGTTGGGCGTGTTACTAGAGATACATGATTGAGGGTGAAGACGTGTGTAGATAGTCTCTAAGTGGGAGATTGTTGGGTTTGTGGAGACTTTCCTATTTATTTGGGGAAGCCACAATTTCGTAATTGAATTAGGATAATGAATTAGAAAAGAATTCCTAATGTGCAAGGGATTAGGAGTTCTAGGTTTTTCTTAATTCCCCTTAGTCTTTCACTATAAATACATGTACTTGTAACCCCACAATAATTCATGAGTTGAGAGCAATAATAAGAGAGTAGTGTGGCCGTGGACGTAGGCAAATTGCCGAACCACGTAAATCCTTGCGTTCTTGTGTGATTGTTCTTTATTTCTCTTGATTACTTTTGTTAGAGAATTGTTCCACGTTGTTATATACCCCAACAACTCTAACCATAGACCTTTTTTTTCTTGAGAAATATATATGTAAACTTATTTAGTTTGTTAATTAGATGAAAAACCATTTGTTTGTAGATATGAATGAAATAATTGGATGAATTTGATTGTTAAGGGATAATTACAATTACGTACATCCAATCAAACACGTTTTGCGAATTAGCGCACCCAACCTTTATTTGATCTTGCTACCTCACTCAAACTTTATATTTTTACACATCAGTACACATGCACAATATTCATCCGAGCTCCAAAAATTTTCCTTAGCCCCTGTCAAGTCCAAATATTGTATAAGTTGGTTAATTAGGGATGAAACACTAACTTGTTCAGAACAGTGCAACAATATGAATTTGAGATGAGAATATAAGATAAAAGATTGAGTGTACTGGTATACAAACATGTTTAATTAGGTATACATACATACATGCAATTATCCCTACTGATTATTACTTTTTTGAATTTACATTCCTAGTAAATATTTTTAATGCATTTTTGAAATTATTGGGATTACAACCAATATCTCTAAAGGTATGCTGCTATAATATTAAACGCGTATTAATGTTTTCTAGCGGCTACTATAATAGCAAGAAATCAATACAAATTTGTGGCAGATTAATACATGTATACATCTACTATAAAGCGATAGATGCTCTATATCCGTGATCACTATTATAATAACGGATCAATACATGTCCGTGGCTACTATAGTAGTGGCAAAGAGTTATATGTCCATGACCACTATTATAGTATCAAACTTAAGGATGTTTATAGTCATTTTTGAACCGAACCGACTCAAAATCAAATTATGAAAAGCTAAAAATCGAAACCTAATCAATAGAATTTTGTTTGGCTCAATTCAATTTTGTACCAATCATTATTTGGTTCATTTTTTGTGAATCTAATTTTATGAAATTTTCTCATTTTAGTATGTTTTAATTTATTATTTGACTTACTAGTTTTTTGTTCGATTTTATTTGAATCAAATTCCATTAAATTATCACATTTGAGCCGATCTTGACTTACTTTTTGATTTCCCAATATTTTTGAGCCAAATTAATAAAAATCGATGACCCAAAGATTACCCATATGTCCAAATCGATCAGTTTTTGATTAATTTTTTTTATCAGTTCTAACTCTATGAACCAAAATTGAATTGATAGAGTTATGGCGGCATACTAAAGGATTCTACTAAAGGATCAGTCATAGCCACAAATAAGCCTCTGATGCTCCATTATCAAGTGGATACTCAATTAGCGCACAAAACTAACTGTTGGGGAGAATTGAGCCTTTCTAAGGTTTAGAGTCGAATGTTTATATAAACTATTTTTATACCTCATACTCTTTGAATGCGTGACTTGGAATTACATGTGGAATTTCTAACAATACCCTCCTCCACATTAAGCTTCATCACATCGGGTTGATCCCTCTAAACCAAAATCGTCTTGCACTCTCACCCCCTGGCCCATATTACAATCTTGGTATGATCAAAATCATATTTCTATGGACTTTAATGGCCTCCCTGCCTCGATTTACTGAAATTTCGACCCGATGAGATATGTGCAAATCAATATCTAATACCCCTTGTTAGGGAGAATTTGACGTTACTAAAGAGAATCACACAACGAGGAAAGTCCATATAAACATTACTGCACACTTCTGATTCAAAATACCAACCTAGTAAGTTTAGGTTTCAATATTTAAATATTCTCATTACACCTCCATACTTTTTTGATGTGAGACATGTACACACATGTGGAACTCCTTGCACTAACAACCACACATTATACTGTTGGGGTATATAACAACGTGGAACAATTCTCTAGCAAAAGTAATCAAGAGAAATAAAAACAATCACACAAGAACACAAGGATTTACGTGGTTCGGCAAATTGCCTACGTCCATGGTCACACTACTCTCTTATTATTGCTCTCAACTCATGAATGATTATGGGATTACAAGTACATGTATTTATAGTGCAAGACTAGGGGGAATTAAGAAAGACCTAGAATTCCTAATTCCTTGCACATTAGGAGTTCTTTTCTAATTCATTATCCTAATGCAATTAGGAAATTGTGGCTTCCCTAAATAAATAGGAAAGTCTCCACAAACCCAACAATCTCCCACTTGGAGACTGTCTTCACATGTCTTCACCCTCAATCATGTATCTCCAGTAACACGCCCAACGATCTCCGCAATAAGCTCTAGAGTTAGTGTGACGTCTTCCCTTCACTAACAGTGAAGGCCGGCTGAAGCTATACATAGCTTCAGCTTCTCGGTTGTAACCACCTTAGTCAACATATCTGCAGGATTCTTTGACCCAAGGACTTTCTTTAAGGACAAAGTGCCATCACTCATCAACCCCCTGATGAAGTGATATCTCAACTGAATATGCTTCGTCCTAGCATGAAACACGGGATTCTTGGCAAGGTGAATAGCGCTCTGACTGTCACTATACAAAAAACTGTCCGATTGTTTCTTGCCTAACTCCTCTAGAAAACTTTTCAACCAAATCATTTCCTTCCCAGCTTCTGAAATAGCCATGTACTCTGCTTCTGTGGTTGAAAGAGCAACACTCTTCTGGAGTCGTGACATCCAGCTAACTGCTGTGCCACCCAAGATGAAGATGTACCCTGTAGTACTCTTCCTTGTATCCAGGCATCCACCTAAGTCTGCATCAGAAAACCCTTCTAGGATCACGTCATTCTTCTTGAAGTGTAGTGCAACCTTTGAAGTCCCTTTCAAGTAGCGAAACAACCACTTGACCGCTTCCCAATGCTCTCTTCCTGGATTAGACATAAATCTACTGACAACTCCCACTGCATGCGCAATGTCTGGTCTTGTGCATACCATCGCATACATCAAACTGCCCACTGCCGATGCATAAGGGACCTTAGTCATTTCTTCCATGTCCTTATCCGTCTTAGGTGATTGCTCTCGAGTGAGTTTGAAGTGACTTCCCAGCGGTGTACTCCTAACCTTGGCATCTTGGAGACTGAACTTGTTCAAAATCTTCCCAATATACTTCTCTTGGGATAACTTCAAACTACCATCAGATCGATCCCTGCTAATGCTCATACCGAGTATCTGCTTCGCTTCACCTAAGTCTTTCATCACAAACTCTTCAGACATCTGTCTTTTCAACTTGTTGATTTCCACCATGTTAGAGCCTGCAATCAACATGTCATCAACATACAATAATAATATGATGTAGGATCCCTTGAAGTGCTTGACGTAGCAACAATGGTCCATGACACATCTTGTGTATCCGCTCCTCATCATAAAATCGTCAAATTTCAAGTACCACTGTCTTGGTGCTTGCTTTAGACCATACAAGCTTTTACGTAGCTTGCAAACTAGATCTTCCTTTCCAGCTATCCGGAAACCTTCTGGTTGTACCATGTAAATGTCTTCCTCAAGATCGCCATGTAAGAACGCAGTTTTGACGTCTAACTGCTCTAGATGAAGATTCTCTGCAGCCACGATACCCAACACAAGTCTGATAGTAGTAATCTTGACTACTGGAGAGAATATCTCGTTGTAATCAATGCCTTTTTTCTGCTGAAAACCCTTGACCACTAACCTTGCCTTGTATCTTTTGCTGCCATCATGTTCTTCCTTGACCCTGAACACCCATTTATTCTGTAAGGCCTTCTTCCCAGCTGGTAACTTAGTTAACGACCAAGTTTCATTCTTTTCAAGAGACATCATCTCTTCGTTCATGGCTGACTCCCACTTAACCGAATCATCCATCTGAACCGCCTCTGTGTAGCACTGAGGCTCACCATTCTCAGTCAACAACAAATAATGTAGTGACGGAGAGAACCGTTCGGGAGGTCTCGTAACTCTGCTCGATCTCCTCACTTCAGCCACTGGGGTAGTCGGTACTATCTCCTCATTATTTCTGTGCACTGAACTTCGACTGTTGCCTGCAAGATCATCTTCAGTAATGTCTTCCAACAATGCTTCTTCCTTGTCTTCTCCTTCTTTTGTGACATCTGATTCTGCCCCGCAGTGATCCTTGTGTGCATCATTCTCATAGAATGTGACATCTCTACTTCTGATGACTTTTCTTTTTGATTCATCCCAGAATCTATACCCCATGTCATCAGAACCGTAGCCAATAAATACACACTTCTTTGCTTTCGGATCAAGCTTGTCTCTGTCAGAATCTTTCACTCGCACATAAGAATCACAACCGAAGACTCGCAAGTGTTGAAGATTTACCTCCTTTCCACGCCATTCCTCTTCAGGGATCTTGAATCCCAAAGGAGTTGAGGGTCCACGATTTATGAGGTACGCTGCTGTACTCACTGCATCCGCCCAGAACTTCTTGGGCAATCCTGCTTGAATCCTCATACTCTTCGCTCTCTCATTAAGCGTTCTGTTCATCCTTTCAGCAACACCATTATGCTGAGGTGTCTCAGGCTCAGTCTTCAGCATTCGTATACCATGCTCAGCACAATAATCCTCAAACTCATCACTACTATACTCACCACCATTGTCAGACTTTAAACACTTCACTTTTAAGTCGGTTTCATTTTCAACAGCAGCTTTCCACTTCTTAAAGGTATTAAATACTTCATCTTTGTGCTTTAGAAAGTAAACCCATACCTTTCTTGTGGAATCATCAATGAATGTGACATAGTAGTGAGATCCTCCTATTGACGGAACCTTTGTGGGTCCATACACGTCTGAATGCACCATTTCTAACTTCGTCTTCTTGGGATCCTTCCTTGCGTTTGTGAAGCTTACCCGTTTTTGTTTTCCGAACACACATGGTTCACAAAAATCAACTTTCACATCCTTCAGCTCTGGAATCTTCCCTTTTGAAGCTAGCATCTTCATCCCCTTCTCACTCATATGCCCAAGCCTTTGGTGCCATAGAGTTGAAGGATTAGCCCCATCAGTGACTGCATTAACCCTCTCCACTGGCATCTCCGCCATGTACAAAGTTCCTTTCTTCCAACCGCGAGCTGTGACCAGATTCCCTTTTGATACCTTCCATTGGCCGTTCTCAAAGGTTATCTTGTATCCCAAACCGTCTAACTGACTCACCGAGATCAACATTCTCTTTATGGTGGGGATATACCTGACATCCTTCAACGTCCAAATCGTACCCATGGTAGTCTTGAGGTTCACATCTCCTATACCCATGATCTCTTCCGTCTGATCATTAGCTAGATGAACTTTACCTTTTAAAGGTCTAAAGTTCACTAACAAATCCTTACAAGGGGTAGTATGGAAGGACGCACCTGAATCCATGATCCATGATTCAACTGGACTTTCTACACAACAGATCAAAGCATCGTCTTCGAATTCCTCCGTTGCATTTACCGAGTTGTCCTGCTTGCTTTCCTTCTTCGGGTTTGGACAATGACTCTTGAAGTGACCAGTTTGTTGACAGTTCCAACAAGTTGCGTTTGTGCCTCGCTTTTTAGACTTCGATCTTCCACGACCCTTACTCTTTCCCCTTTCAGACTTCCTACCTCTCCCTTCTACGTTCAACACCGAGCCAGACGACTCTCCTCGATTCCTTCTTCGGATATCTTCCCCAAGAATCAAGTCTCTCACTCCTTCGAACGATAGCTTAGTAGTTCCAGTTGAGCTACTAACTGCTGTAACGGTTCCTGACCAACTTTCAGGCAAAGATGATAGCAACAACAGGGCTTGTATCTCATCATCGAATTTAATATTCACTGACACTAATCTCGATAGTATCGTATTAAATTCGTTCACATGATCAGTAACACTAGCACCTTCGTTCATCTTTGTATTAACCAATTGACGAATCAAATATACCTTGTTTGATGCAGACGGCTTTTCATACATATTTGATAGCGCCTTAATGAGTCCGTAGGTAGTTGTCTCCTTCATGACGTTGTATGCAACATTCTTTGCCAATGTCAATCTCACCGCACCCAAAGCCTGCCGATCTAGCAACGCCTAGTCGCTCGGACTTATCTTTTCCGGTTTGGTCTCTGACAAAGGTTCATGTAGCCTTTTCTGGTACAAATAGTCCTCTATTTGCATCTTCCAGAATCCAAAATCCATTCCGTCGAACTTGTCGATTCGAACTTTCCCTTCTTCTGCCATTGCTCCCACTTGTCACGAACCAAGCCTCTGATACCAGTTGTTGGGGTATATAACAACGTGGAACAATTCTCTAGCAAAAGTAATCAAGAGAAATAAAAACAATCACACAAGAACACAAGGATTTACGTGGTTCGGCAAATTGCCTACGTCCACGGTCACACTACTCTCTTATTATTGCTCTCAACTCATGAATGATTATGGGATTACAAGTACATGTATTTATAGTGCAAGACTAGGGGGAATTAAGAAAGACCTAGAATTCCTAATTCCTTGCACATTAGGAGTTCTTTTCTAATTCATTATCCTAATGCAATTAGGAAATTGTGGCTTCCCTAAATAAATAGGAAAGTCTCCACAAACCCAACATATACGTCGCTGGTAACAATAGCAGCGGGCGGACTAACCCTTAGCAGCGCCATACCATTGTTTTATCCTACACATTGCTATTGCTTTTTTCTAGTAGTGATGACTAAAAATGTCTTCTACATTGTCGGATTTATGAAGTAAGTAATTAAATTAAGAGATAAATTATATTTTTAGAATAATGACTATCACTATAATTTTGTTTATGTTGTGAATTTGAAGTTACGATATAGCATATGAAATTGCTCTACGAAATGCTTCCTAACTTAATTGACCTGTATTCAGGGTACTCAAATATTCAGGAAAAAAGTTTGTACTCGAAGGCTGCATACCAACTAAGACGATGCGACCTATTATAACATTGAAAATTTCAATTAATGTCTTATTGTTTTTGCCTATAACTGTCACTTGAATAAATTGTTGGTGGGATTGATGGAATATTGGATGCCATCTCACATGTAAGTCCCACACACACACACTGTTAATTAAGAGCTCACCACAAGAATACTAATTGGGCATGCTGGCATTGGCCCCCACCATGTGTTCATATTGTGGAACACCTCTAACCTCATACTTCTATTTTTGGTCTCTTCATTACACCTTTTCAATCATGACATTCACATTTATGGGTTTGAAAATAAAATAGATATGATGTCCTTGTCACATGATTTAAATCACATCCATGTCTGATTATAAGTTGGCTTATTGGTTAAGTTTGATCAGTGCTATTTGAAAGATACAGGCTTGTTCAATTAATATTTAGAGAAGATGACACTTTAGAGCATTTAAACGATTTAATGTGAATTATATCAACTCTTCTTTCTCTTACGTATGATAATTATTTGAACATTACATCATCGGCCATTCCTATCGAGTTGGGTGGATCAGTGAATTAATCAGCATATGCATACATGATACACAGGTATTTATGCAGTATTCAAATGAAAGATTGGAGTGTGGGGCGTGTATAGCTGTATATATCTGTTATGATATAAAATGTAGAGTTTGGTACCAAACTTAATTTAGCTGCATATTTATATGTCGTCTAGTGTAGTGATGAGTAGTGAGAAAGACAAATGAACAACGAGGGTGCAGATCAATACAGTTAGTACATCGTATTCGAAGAACAAATACGATTATGTATTAATCAGCCAGCAAAACATGTCTGTCAATCCTAACTACCACCTATATGCATAACATACTCTACTTTAATTTGGCCCACCAATCACACCATACCATTATCCTTCACTTATTCCCTATATTTCTGCTTTTCTTTGTTATATATATAGTATATGGTACCAAAAAGTGATCCTTAGTGATGCCAATTCTACATTTATTGTTAATATACATTCATAACATTATAGAAAATATCAAATTCTTTCTATTTTAGTAACTTCAAAGTACGTAGTGATCAGTACAGATGACCGAACGAAAAGACACTTTCTCATTTATAAGATATCTTTTCAATGTCGTCTAATGATACATAATATATCACTGAATATTTTACATCTGATCTATCTACTTCCCATACGACTTCATTTTAGATTTATAGAACGTGAATGTCATGAAAATGACACAGTTAGTTCCAACGCAAGTGCATACCTTGATGTTTGAATAACGTTAATTTTTAGACCGTATAAATTTGAAACATGGCTTGAACCGGACGTAGTTTCTCGTTTCATTGAGGTTGGTTGCTTTTGCGTATGCAAATTAACAAAGAAACAATCATCTTATACATGATCTAAGTAGCATGTTAATAATACGAGAATATTATTGATTGGGTTGTATTGTTGTGTTACAGATGCCTCTATTTATGGAGGCAATAAGAAAACCTAATACATAATAAGATAAGAAACCTAAGTAGACAATAGAACTCTTAATGGGCCTTAACTCTAATACGTTAATACATAATAGGATCTAACAGGTACATACACAAATGAATACTTGCATAGATAATTGAAGCTGAATACTGAACTGACCCTATTTGGTCTTTGTAGATTCAATCATGCACTTACCAGGTTTATTATTCTTTGTAACGACCGTGTGCACTAGCGCGTAATCGTGAGCTTGTGAGCCGCTGTCTATGGGCCTAACATCTGACAAACGTCCCGATACCTCCATTACTCTCATTCTCGAAGTCTGATTAGCTTGTAATTTCTTAACATTTATTTTAGTTTAACTAAACTCTTGAGGTTTATTTATTACTATTGAATTTGGGTTTTTAATTCGGTACATGTGGTTTCTAATATTATTATAAATATGTGGTTTTTTATATATACAATATTATTAAGGGTAGGTTGCGTACGGTTCAGGTGTGCATCCCTTATTTGGAGTTGCGTATATATCCTCTGTGCATCCCTCAACGAGGGTTGCGTATAGATCAGGTGCACAATAAAGGGTTGCGTAAAAGTCATGTGCGCAGCCCATAATAAAGGCCGCGGGCTAGTCTTGTACACATTGTTCATTATGAGATGCGTACACTATCAACAATTTGTTCAGCCCGTGTCTTACAACTGCGAGGTGCTAGCTGTGCAACACGAGCGACACTTTCCCTACCCGGCCGCGCTCCATGTCTGCCACGCTCATGTCAAAAACTTGTAATGTCCACGCGCCTAAAAGTCTAAAATACATTGGAATTTAGCTAAAATTAACCATATCTTTTATTAATAAAGTGTTTAATCTCATCCATCTATTATTTAAGTTCAATGGATGTAGTAATTAAGTTGGAACGTTTGAATTATAAGGGGTGTTTGCACATGAGTGCATCGTTATGTATGTAATCTAAACCGAAAGCAAACGTTCTTCATTACAGCAGAAACTCTTTGAAACTAAACCCATTTGATTACCAAGATCAAAAATATTAGTTCAACACAACAGACAGTAAATGACAAGCTAAGCAATTACTACGTGGCATCCAAGCAGGATCGATCATGCCTTATGATCTAATCAAAGATAAACCTCCATGAGAGACCTCAATCCTAATATGGGGTTTATTTTGTAGTCACTAAAACCAGCATTCTTGAAGAGGTGAACCCAATCTTTCTCACTTCTTTCTTCGCCGACCACCATAAGCTTCATCTCCATTTCAAAGATGAGTTGGGTTTCAATGGATTCGTCGTCTCTATTCGGGTCCTCCATCACCGTGTCTATGATAATCACCTTCCCTCTCTTGCCACCACTACTCACTATTGCCTCCTTGCATTTCTTCAGTATCTTCAAGCATTCTTCGTCTTTCCAATCATGCAATATCCACTAAAAATATTCCGTTAATGTCTGGATCGTATTAAGAAAAATACCCTTCACATTAAGAATTATTTTTTAAATAAAATTAAATTTTGTAAATTTGTTTTCAAGAAAAAATCTTTTAGCTAAATTTTGTGTGATATAAAATTGCAATTTAACACAGCTAAATTAATTTTGATTTAAAATTGGCTTTTTAAATTAATTTAAAAAAATATATTTCTTAATATCTTATAAACTTTTTGTTCACTTTTATACAAATACACACGTTCTGCAAAAAAAAAAAAAAAAAACTTGGCTGCGGGTCGATCATACTTCTTTTTTCCAACGAGGTTGACTCTCATCATGGGCCTTTTCCGGGCCTTTGTGTCCCTACTCACCGTAATGGGCCTTTTCAGCCCAATAAGAATCACTTGCATTTCAAGAGGGCTTCTTTATATCTTGGCTCCATCAAGGTTAAGCCTAAGAACCGAAAAGCTTCTGAAAATAGGGATCAAAAGTTTTGGTCGGAATTTTGGATCGAGAAGGAGTCAATTATTGCGAACAGTTATCTCGTTCGTCATAATTTTTCAAATCGGTGCTACACTCAGGAGTTTTATCAAGAAGTTGTATACACATCAACTCATCACTTATGTTTAGAGCTCAAGCTAACTTTCTCAATTTTTTTCAATTCTTAATTTCCAATTTTCACCTATTTGCTGAGAAAAAAAAGTATATACACCATCTATTTCATCTTGATTTGGACCGTGCCCCATGTTTCACGTGTGGTGTATCCGACAAAGTACCCTCTTTCATTTGAGGGAAATGTGATCGTCCAACATCGAAAAAATATTGTTTCGAAAACGAACTTAAATAATAACTTATTTTAGCTATAGGTCGGTTTTTAACTAGTTTTCTAGCTTTTAAATGAAGTGACCTATAATAAACTAGCCGAAAATTATTTACCTTCAATAAAATAGCATTTGCAGGAGGAATGGCTTGAAACATGTCCCCTCCAAGAAACTTCAAGTTGTTGGTGCCCGGCAAGCCATGAACCACATGAGGACGATCCAAAACGGTGCACTCCAAGTGTGGAAATGCATCAGCTAAGCCCTTAGCCATAGTTCCGGTTCCACCCCCGACGTCAACCAATGACTCAATCCCCTCGAACACCTCTTTACACTTATCAATCAAAATGCTAACAACCAAACGCGAGTCGGTGGCCATTGCTTCATTAAACCACTTTCCAAGCTTCGGGTTTTCGCTCATAAAATCCCAGGCCGACATCCCGTGAGCAGTGTAAAAGGCGGTAGGATCGTCGTTTCGGAACCAAGTCGTCATGCACTCCAACGGTGTTATAGAAAAAGGTTCGAGCATGAAGAGAAGGTAAGGCGTCATGTTAAAGGGGTTGTCCTTAAGGAGGAGACGAGAAGAGTGAGTGAGCACATAACCTGTTAAATTTTAAACTCTTGTATCATAGTGAGAAAATATTCGAGAATTGAATAATAATATATAAGAAAAATTGCAAAAAGTCTTTTTATAATTTTTTTTTACAAACTCTCATTTCACTATATTTTTTTATAAAAACTCTCATTCACTCATGTTCAATTTTTGCAAGAACTCTCCCTTACTCATGTTCATTTTTACACCATTTATGCAAATTTGTGAAAATTAATGGAATTGTCAATTCAGTGTTAACTCAAACACGCTTAGGAGTGTGCACTTTAACAACGGAACCGGAGAACGAATTTGAAACGAACTAGAACTGGGACCAGAGAACCGAAAATCGCAGGTAACCATGTTAGTTATAGTTCTTAAAATGGAGAGTCGAGGAGTTCGATCTAGTATGATTCTTAACCGGTCTGGTCTGGTTCTAGACTCATGCCCATCCCTAAACGTGCTAACTCAAACATCCAACACTTAACTGACACTTCCGTTAGTTTTCACGGATTTGCATTGACAGTGCAAATTTGAACCCGGGCGAGGGAGAATTTTGGCAAAAATACAGCGAAGGAAGAGTTTGTGCAAAAAAACAATTATAAGAAGATCTTTTGCAATTTTCCCTAATATCTGACATAACCTTGTTGGTCGTGACCAAACTTTTGTAGCGCGAAAAAGCCAGAGTGAGAGAGCAACCGCATAAGGCCACCGACATGGCCCGCCTTTGTTGGGTGGATTGGTAGGGCGGCCACGAGGTCGGAGAGGGTCATGGGCTTTCCATGTTTGTGGATCGTGTCGGGTATGCCTAGTTCAACGGCACATTTGAGAGACATTGAGTTTATGAAGCTGAATGTGTGGTTCCATACGCGTGCTTGAGCTTTAAGAAGCTCCACATCACTAACTTGTATTTGATCGTCCCACGAATCCATATCTCAACTCTCTTTGTTTCAGATGATATCATTATATCAAGGTCCATATATATATTTATAAATGAAAAGTCAATGATTGGAATTAATGGAGTGAATTTATTTGATTAATGACTTGACAATTTCTTATGAAATGATTGTACCACCAAAGTCAATGCACAACCAAATTGAATGCATGACCGAGTTTACAAACATGAATTCATTGTAGCAGCGGACCGTCTGCCATTACTGTATTTGATTGAAATTGTAACTGAACAGAGTTGTAAATGGCGCCGCCATGGCCTCGAAAACTATACTGGCACAAGGAATTTTTTCGACATGGCGTTTTAGTAGTTTTGAGACGGTTTTGCACATTTTTGTGCTGGATTTTGACCGATTTGTGCTGATTTTAGATCTATTTGGACCGGTTTTGTCAGGTTCAGTCCAATATAATTTTTTTTAAAAAGAAATGATTTTTATTACTTAGAATATAAGTTTTGATTTGTAAAAATTTTGAATTAAGATTTTGAAGAAATATTAAATATTTTAAATATTATTTGTTTTTATTACATATGTAAATCAATTTGTATAAAAATTCAAAAATGGAAATATGCTATTGCCCCACCATGGCTCTACTATGATCCCGAAGGCCCCTTTCCGACATAATAGCACCGTGTGACATCTGCAACCTTGTAATTGAACAACCATTTTTATGTATTTGCCCTTGCCTTCTTGGCGTAGTGGTCCGAATATTCATTCCCACCTTGAGTGGGATGGGTTTATAAATAGTTTAGAATTGGTTGTAAAATTTGTAACAAAACAACCATTTTTATTTAATATTAATTACATGACAACAACATAAATGCGTGCATTTCAGAATTTGTTGAAATGCATGGATCCCATTTCCAAATCTAATTTCGATAATATCTATTCAACGATCTACACAGTCGACAAATTTGTTTCGCTTGAAATAACGACTTTTTAATCTGTATTAGTGTTAACAATAAGGAGTATTGTTGAATTGATGTATTGTGAATTACAAGAGACCTCTATTTATAGAGGTAATAGGAATAGAATAGGAAACCCTAATATAAGAAAGAAAAATAAACATAAATATAAGAAACTAAATATTGAAAAACTAATATAATCTAAAGCCCCCCTCAAACTCAATGCGGTGAAACAAGAATTAAGTTTAAAGCTTGATAGTATTGAGTTGTGGAGAGGGTTGCGGCTGCCAAGAATGCCTTCGAAGTGATGTGGCGAGGACTGAGGATGGAGGATGCGCGCCGCTCATGGCCAATGGTAGATGCCTGATGTATGATGCTAGATGCGCTGAACGGACGCCGTATTGGACTAATCATAATATGTTCTTGTCTTTTTCCCTCCTTGCGAGTTGGAATCTTCAAAAGGATTTCGTTGATGCTCATCAATCCTCTCATGTGCGATTTCCGAATTATAGGATGTATTTTCCGAATTACAGGATTTCCGAATTATGGGGTATCTTTTCCGGATTACGGGGTAGCTTTTCCGAATTACGGGACTGTACACATGGACTGTATACATGGACTATGGCCGCTGGCCAAAACAAATGTCATAAAGGGATGAAAATAGAGCCAGATAAGAAACGAGCAATCCAAAAAAATAATATTCCAACCGAAGCTAGTTGAGATGCAAGACAAGGAGAACACATCGAGATAGCGACAAATGACCGGCAGGTACTTTCTAGTTATTGGAAGAAAGCATAAGAGAGAACGACCAATCAAGCAATTTGAAGCATTAACAACTCCATCATCATTCTTGACCAACTACCTTTAACCTCGTAACCCAAACCACCGAAGCGGGAAAAATCAATTAGAAGGCAAGACTCACTAGCCCTCAGTCAACTATTGGGCCTTAAGCCCATGTCTTACCCACTACTTGAAGTCATAGTTTGTTGAACAGTGAGGAGAAAAGTATCCACAGTGGGTGGACGTAAGCACGAAGGATCCATGGCACATCTGTTGAGCAGTGAACAAGTTGTCGCCGCATAGCACAAACTTTAGGCATCAAGCATGGAAAAGACCTTGATCGTGAGATCCAGCGGGAGAGCCCAATTGTGCCTGGAGGCGCGCCTCCTCGCGGATCGCTTCCCGGCCTCGAGGAGCATCGATCCGAGCATGAGGGCTTGCTCCACCAGGCGGCTCTGGTCCGCGTCGGAGGCGCGCGAGTCGAGGAGCCTCTCGAACGTCAAATCGACGGCCAGCGGCGGTGAGTCCGAGAAGCCGATGAACGCCTCGAGCAAGTGGTCCGCGTGGGGGTGCGCCGGAGCGAAGCCGGACGAGCTCGAGAGAGGGTTTATGATGACGAGGTAGCTTCGATGATGATGTGACTAGTAGCGGTGATCGGCATCAACATGTTGACTTGATCGGGGTTTGGAGTGAGACGGATTGCCGAGGTTGATGTCGAATTGCCGAGAGCAGATCGTAGTTGGGTGATGATGATGCGGTGGCTATGGCGCTAGCGCCGACAAGTTCGAGAGGCTGTGGAACGCCTCGAGCAGGCGGTCCGCATGGTGGCAGGCCGGAGCGAAGCCGGGGCTTGCGGCGACAGAGAGCCGGGGCGGTGAAGGAGCTCCTAGGCGCTTGGAGATCGCCGCCGCCGGCGAACTGACTGGCCGGAATTGACGAGGGGAATCCGTTTCTGCTGGCGGTGAGTAAATATGGCAGGAAAATTGCGCCGTCGATGTGAGCCGATCGGAGGAACGAAGAACAGAGGCTCACTTGATGGTTAGATGCCGATGACAGAACCAGATGATTTCCGATCACAGTATCGGACAATGTCTGGTGACGGAGCCTCATGAATATTTGCGGAAGCAATTTTGTAGCCTCGCCCACCTATCACTATTACAAATTATCAACGAGTGGGCAAAGCGAAAAAAGCAGAATCAATTGAGATTGAATTGCCTCGCCCACCCGTCAAAATCACAAATCATTGACGAGTGGGCAAAGCGAAACATTTGTAGAGATTTTGCGTAGGATCAATATGCCTCTGATACCATGTTAACAATAAGGAGTATTGTTGAATTGATGTATTGTGAATTACAAGAGACCTCTATTTATAGAGGTAATAGGAATAGAATAGGAAACCCTAATTCAAGAAAGAAAATAAAACATAAATATAAGAAACTAAATATATAATACCTAATATAATCTAACAATTAGGCATATAACAAAAGTAAAGACCTGAAGATAATGAAACCAAAATTCCAACAAGACAATTATCAGAATTTTTAATTTTTGTAGATCTCGTTATGCCATTCGTGTAATAGTGGTATACAGATAAATGTCTCTCGCTGGCCTTGATCTCATTGGTCGTCAATAAGCAAAGTCGAGTTTGAGCTAGAGGTGGCGAAAGTATAAATACGATAAGTTGAAAATTGATGGAATTATGGTTTGAAAAAATACGTTAATTACCCTCACTTATTTTCGAAAAGGGAAGAACGTACTAGTCAAAGTAATCCATGATGGCTCCCCCTAACAAGTGGCCAAGGTTCGAGCCGTATTTTGGGCCTTACAAGGGTAAATATGAACTTCATTTTTTTTCCATCTTGTGGCTTTAATGATTTAGCCTGAAATCACACTCTTCAAAACTTTTATCTAACCAACTTCCACCAAGTTTGTAGGTTTGCCCCACAAAATTGAATTTAGGGAAAAGCTTGGATAACTACATATAAAATTAGCCGTTTCTCACATAATTATCTTTAAAAAATCTCAGTGTTTTTCTCCTAAAATTTGAGTTTTCTCACTTTGCCCATTTCAGTTAACTTTCGTTAACGTCTGTTAAAAATATATATTAAAAAGACTAAAATATCCCTGAATGTATATTAATTTTCATATTGTGCCATTGTGACACCTCTCTCCTCACTCTTTCTCTTTCAGGCCCCTCTCTCTTCGCTCTTGTAATGATGACGCTTATGTTTGAGAATGATCATCTACTTTTTTTAGGACGGATAAGACTTTAGTTAAAATATCCACTTTCGATTACTATATATAGACAAAAACTAAAAATATGATTATAATTTGTTGATTTTGAGAAGGATTATCTAAATGGCGCATCTGATGTAGTGGTATCATAGTACCCTCCCACGGTACTGACTAGGAGTTCCTTATATGCGTATATGTTTCCCCCCTTTCAAACTATGACAATAGATTCAACGAGTCAAAATGACACATTTAAAATTGTTATTTTAATTTTTTTAACCTCAATTGTTAGTTGACACTAAAAATGAGCTATTTAAGAAAATTGCAATTTTAGGGAGGCCACGCTGAAATTTTTTTTAAGAATAACTATGTGAGAAACCATTTATTCCAAATAAAGGAAACCGAAGTTTTCACTATTTACTAAACCAGTTTATTATTGACTTTGTCATATAAGTCATAAATGATATGGAGTAATTAAATGCGTTGAATATGAAGCTTGAGTTGAGCTTGGATAAACCTTGCCCACAAAATTGACCATACATTGAGATAAATTCAATTGTATAGAGTTGTGACCAACAATTATATAACAATCAATGGAATTGGATGTACAAGAACGCTGATTTATTGTTTGGGGCGTTATGTCAAAAGTCTCTTGCTATAAGCTGACAATATACGGAATAAGCCTATATACTGAAAGAGATCACCACGGGTTCCATTCGATAAATATCATGCAGCGAACGTTATGTAACCGTGGTGATCGATATAATACTTGATCTTAATGTAAATTCAACATGTTATATATACCTTTTTGAATCTGAAAATTACCTCTTCTAATCGATGAAAACACAAGCTTAGTGTTTCTCTATTAGGTCCACACAAGCGCCACAGCCGAAGATGGTTTTCACTCAAATTTTTGCTATGAATTTTGAGAGAAGCTTGACAACAATGGAGGATGAGAGAGTGAGAGGATTCAGCCAAAGGGAGGGAGAAGAAGATGGGAGTGGTTGCTGAAAATTAGAGGAAGTTATGAAAATATTGGAATTTTAATTTGAAAAAATAAAATTGAATTTTTCAAATCAAAATTGTTTATTTCAAATCAAAATTGCATATCCATCCTCCATAAACCCTCTATTTTCATTTGTTCCCATTCATCACTTAAATCCCTAAATGGGCTTTAAGTCCGTTTAACCAAAACCCAAATCAAACCCATTAAATTGAGTTCTAATTTCGGTTTAGACGAAACAGTTCATTTTTCTCGAATTGATTTCTTCAACCGTCTGGTTAAAACCTTAGGCCAGAAATCTACCGAATTGTTTTCAATTTTCATCTATCATTAATTGTCATGTGTCGTGCTTAATGCGTGTGACCCTCTAGGCTCACGAGCAATTGGCAGACTTGTAAAATTACTATTTTACCCTTTCCATCATAAGTGGCCTCTAGCAAGACATTATGATTATCTAATGTTCGTGATTATCGATTATTCGACTTAACCTGTTATCGTACATGTCACTGTCCTTTTATCAAACCGATATCCAGATCGATCAATAGGCATAGAATGGTCATCCTAATTTATCAATCCCTGTTTCTTGATATCTGAGATGACTGAAAACTGATACTAAGGTATCACCTGCACGGCCGTGCTCTTTCTTCAGTCATACTCATCAAGTGGCCTAAACGGATATCTTTCTCATACCGAAGTATGAGTGATAAATCCCTCAGACGCCTTTCGAATTCACTAGTGCAATCAATATCAAAGCCAATCGAAGCCGTTATAGTTACCCTTTTACAGATAACGTTAGACTAGGTCAAACTTAGGTATTCGTTACATAGTCTACACAAAGACTCCTTGGTCTTAGGATATAATGACAAGCTACGATATGTGAGTATCTCATGACTGGATCTATGCAGCATACTTATAATCGGGTTGTCCAATATCATCGACCTGATGATATTTATGATATAACTCTGGCACATACTTTGCCATGATCAGTAGAGCGTGATCACAAGGAGTTGGTCTCATACTGATCGCTTCTTAAAGAAGCTTAGCTGATCAGGGACTCATCAAATGTAATTCTTTCTGATCTATAGTTCTACTATTAGTGGTTACACACATAATGACATAGATCAAATTACATTCGATATATTACTACAACACATTAGTAATATATGCCGATTTATTTATTCGGAAAGATGATAAAACATTACATTTGTAGATCATTTATATATTGGACTGGGGCATAAGTCTAACAATCTCCCACTTGCCCCTGGTTCCAATTTAAGTTTTGATCTACTCTTATAGACCCTGCATACTCCTCATGCCTAGGCTGCGACTGAGCCTTTGTCAAGGGATCGGTCATATTATCATCAATCGAATAGTGTTTAATCTCACATCACCTCTATATGTGATAACTCTCACGAGGTGATGCCTGCTGAGTATATGTTTGGATCTGTTGTGGAATCTGGGCTCTTGAGCAATAGCTACGGCACCTGTGTTGCCCCACAACAAGCTTATCGGATCAGACGTTCGCGGCGTTGCATCTAATCCGATCAGAAAGCTTCTAATCCATACGGCCTCTTTAACTGCTTTTGTTGCAGCTATATACTTAGCATCCGCTGTAGAGTTGGCAATTTTTGGCTTGCTTAAAGCTTATCCAGCTGAAAACGCCACCACTCAACACAAAATATATCCTGACTGAATTTTGAAGTCATTTGGATATGTCTGAAAACTAGCATCGACTTGTCATTTGACTGCTAGTTCTCTATCTATATCCCCATACACTAGGAATGCATCCTTGGTCCTCCTCAAATATTTGAGGATGACCTTTGATAGCAATCCAGTGTAATTGGCCGGGGTTAGATTGGAATCTGCTGGTACAGCTTAGTGCAACCGAGACTTCCAGTCTCGATGGATCCCACAGCTGAAGCATAAGGGATCTTACTCATCCTGCTCAGCTTATCAGGAGTTCTAGGACTCTGTAGCTTGCTGAGCTTGATGCCATGACGTGTGGGTATGTATCCTTTCTTAGAATCAAGCACTGAGAGTCTTCTCAACACTTTACCTATGTACATGTTCTGACTTAGCAACATGTTCTGACTTAGGCCCAAAATCCTTTTGGAATGATCTGTAGAGATCCTGATGCCTACATAATGTAGCATCACCTAAGTCCTTCATCGATAAGTACTTCCCTAACCAAGCTTTGGTGGCAAGGTCGGGATGTCATTCCCGATGAATAAATACCAAGAATACAATATTACTCTCACTCGCTTTCTTATGTACGCAAGGCTCACCTTTTGTTTTTGATGAAGCTGAGTTCCCTTACAGCTTTATCAAAATGACGGTTCCAACTCCCTGAACCTTACTTAAATCCATAAATGGATCTTTGCAGCTTACATATCTTTCCGGGATTCTTTGGATCTACAAAACCCAAAGGTCATGTGATATACATGTCATCTAGTAAGTTCCTGCTAAGGAATGGGTTTTGAAATCCATCTGCCATAGTTATGGCTAAGAATAATCCGGATCAATCTGACCATTGCTACTGGTGAAAAGGTGTCATCATAATACATGCATTGAATCTGACGATAACCTTTTACAACCATCCTAGCCTCATTGGTCTGAGGATTTCCATCCATGTCGGTTTTGATCCTATAGACCCACTCAGAACCGATGGGTTTTATCCCAGGGGTTTGATCAACCAAGCACCAGACTTGGTGGTCTTACATGGACTTAATTTCCTCATTCATGGCGTTCTGCCATCTTTCGGAGTCTGGACTGGTCAAAGCTTGTCTGTAGGTTTCTGGATCATCCTGATCCACCAACATCAAGTCATTTCCTTTAGTGGCTATGAATCCATATCTGTCTGGAACATGACGAGATTTTTCAGACCTCCTTGGACCATCTGGAATTTTTGTAGGGACTGATTCTTCATCTACGACCATATGAGGCTCCAGTACTTCTACATCTTGCTTTGCAGGCTCCTGAATTGCTTCAGGCTGTTCTGTATCCTCATGAATTTCTTCGAGATGCACGGGATTCCCACTAGCTATTTTGGAAAAATATTTCTCCAAAAATACCCCTCCTCGAGCAACAAAGACTTTGTAATCGTTGGGTATGTAGAAGTTATATCTCTTAGTTTCTTAAGGATACTTTACGAAGACATGCTTATCTGATTTGCATGCCTGCATCTCTGCTACCCAAATCTTTAGGAAAAACATACTAGGATGTTTCCCACACCATATATGACTATGACCCATTTCTTATTTGGCTACTGCGCGAAGGCGCACGCATCCAAATTGGACTGACCATCTCATCCTGCTCCCATCCCAATGAATACTACGCGGAGGCGCACGCATCCACAGTAACGGGAGACGTGATGAGTGTCATGTGGTGTACCTTCTGTGACTCTGGTCCAGCTCTTATTTGGCTACTACGCGGAGGCGCACGCATCCAAATAGAACTGATTACCTTATTCAGCTCGCATCCCAATGAATACTACGCGGAGGCGCACACATCCACAGTAATGGGAAACAGAATGACTGTCACAAGGTGTACTATCGTTGTCTTCATCGGAGCCCGATTCAAAATGAATGCGGTCGTTTCCAGAGTCAAGTATTAGTTGAACTCTCTTCTGGCCTGAGTACTCATAGGTCCACATACGTCGGAATGTATTAGACTTAATAAGTCACTCGCCTTTCACATAAACCTGTGAAAAGTGCCTTTGTCGTTTTGCCCATTAGGCGAGATTTGCATCTTTCAGTTTGAGTGAATTCAAACGGACTTAAAACTCCACACTTGTGAAGTGTTGAAATGCGTTTCTCGCTCATTAGGCAAGACTTGCATCTATCATTTTGAGTGAATTCAAACGGACTTAAAGTCCACACTTGTGAAGTGTTGAAATGCGTTTCTCGCCTATGTACCTTAAATGACAATATCATATTATAACTTGGTTTAAATCATTAGATTTAAGCCTTTTCTTATTTACGTTATAGCGATTAAGCTTACCAATGTAAATATTTGATCCTGAAGACGTGGATACCCACTCTTCTTCACATGACCCTTGTATTACTTACAATCCCTTATTCCCATGTCCTGGCTCATTGCAGTGATGGCAGATCTCCTCCATTTTGTCCTTAATCTTCACAGCAGCTTTGGGAGCTGCTTGAACTTTTGGACGCTTGGGGTGTCTGAACTGCCCTGCAAGGTGCTCAGGAGCCTTACCCTTACCCTGATCAGCTTTCTTGAAGCTGACCTTCTTGTTGACCATAAGGACCTCCTTGGTCTTACCCTTGAGGTTCTTTTCAGCGGTCACAAGCATCCCATGAAGCTCTGTTAAGGACTTGTCCATGTCATGCATATTGTAATTTACTATGAAATCACTATATGTATCTGGAGGTGACTGCAACATAAAATCCGCAGCCATTTCCCCCTGATCATCAAAACCGAGTCTGGTTAGATGTTCCTGAAGACATTAAATCTTCGTGACATGGGGACTAACACGGCTCCAGCCTTAAGTTTGCAGGAGTTAAGTTCTATGAAAGTATCATATCTTTCGACACGAGCTTTCTCCTTGAACATTTCCTTGACCTCTGCCTTACAGGTATGAGGGTCATCTGAAACGTTCCTGAACTGCTTCTGCAACTTTGGCATCCTACTGCCCACCATAATGCATGACACGTCGATTTGGTTACTAAGGAACTTTGATAAGTATCCTTAGTGCCCTAGCGGCGTTTCTATTGTGGCTCAGCAGGAGGTTCCTTGGTGAGGATATACTACTTGCGTTCATGCTTGAGTACAAGCCTCAAGTTTCTATTCCAATCTAAGTAATTCACGCTCTTGAGTCTGTCCTCAATCTGGACTCTCAGTGCGCTATTACTCCTTTATGTTGTGTTTTCCTTTTAGTTCTACATGGTAAAATGAATTAAAATTCAAGTTGGAGATTTAGTTATAAAACACTTGTCTTATTCTAACATTAGAATCTGAACCAGGATCCTATCATACCCTCAATTGAAGTGAACGGAGGCTCACTGCTCCAATAGAGAGCATCAAGGTAGGAATACATCCATTTACAAAACCATGTAATTCCTGGCTAGGGTATGTACTAAAAGTACACGGTATACTCTATACTGATACCCTAGGTCAGCCCTAGCTGACAATCGTAGACAATTCTACCAAGCTTGAACTATGGATAGACTAATGTGACTACTACGCGGAGGCGCACGCACCCACACAGAACTATCCATCTCATCCAGGCCTTTTCTCTATGAATGTACGCGGAGGCGTACCGACATCCATAGGGTCAAAGCCCTTTTGAGTGCCCAAACTTGGATGGTATCACGCTTGACTTGTAATTATTTGCGTTTAAGTGAATTATAAAAGTCTGATTGTATATCGATACAATCTTAATCTGGAATCATCAATTGCAAATTCATGCAAAGATGATCCCTTAGCAGGTTACATGCGAGTCTGATTAAATTCCGATTTTAATCTTTGCATGTGGGTGATAGCAAATCATACATAAACTTGTATATTTAAACTATCATACATTCATACATTCAAACATATAAATGTAACGATAAAATATATGCATAGCTAAGCCCATCTTAAGTTCCTAAGAATCTAGCAAAACTGATCCTAAAGACATGATCTTCAAGATCCAAACTTGATCCATTCTCGTGAACTCCCACTGGCTTCGAGCCTCCTCCAATCCGAGTCTTCCTCTTGACTTGATTCTTGTGCCGGTCTTCGTGATTACAAATTAAAATAAATAGAATGAAATACAAATCACGACACGCAGGCCGTATTTACTACAACCAAAAATTAAACAACACGCAGGTTGCAAAACCGAAATTAAAATGCAAATCTAATGGGCTTAGCTAGCATCATGTGGAAATCATGTTATCAAAGATCATGTATACAATCAACATGCTTATCAAACAAATAAATTTTCCAAATTTTATCTTTCTTAAGTGTGGAAAATTCCGGTATATCGAAACCGAACGTTTTAATCGATTAATTGAATTTTGGACCGATTCTCGCTGGTTTATCGAAACCGAACCAAATCTGAAAATTCAATTTTTAGGGTTTCCAAATATTCTCTCGAACCAACCGGTTCAGCTCGAATCTGGGCGAGCCGAACCGGCTCAACCGAGGTCGCCCGCGGAGGCAACCACGGTGGCCCGTGAGGGTTGCCGAGGTCGCCCGCGGAGGCAACCACGGTGGCCCGTGAGGGCTGCCGAGGTCGCCCGCGGGGCTGACCATGGTCGGCCACGGGAACAACCATCGTAGCCCGCGAGGGCAGCCATGGTCGCCCCTAGGGCAGACCCTGGTCGCCCACGAGGCGACCATGGTGGCCCTCACGGGCTGCCATGGTCGCCCGCGGCAGCGACCATGGTCGCCCGCGAGGGCTGCCATGGTCGCCCGTAGGCGACCCTCGTCGGCCCTTGGTGCTGACCATGGTCTGCCCTAGGGCATTCCATGGTCCACCAAGGGTCTCGACCTGGTCGGCCATGGCTAACCCGAAACACCAAAAAAAAAATTATTTTCCAATTTTCCAAAATCAATCAAATCTGAATTTTTTTTTTCGATTCACATACATGCTAAGGTGATGAACACATATAAATTAAAAAAAAACCAGATTTAAACATGTAGAAGAATACACAACAACCATGGCTCTGATACCACTGAAAGAGATCACCACGGGTTCCATTCGATAAATATCATGCAGCGGACGTTATGTAACCATGGTGATCGATATAATACTTGATCTTAATGTAAATTCAACATGTTATATATACCTTTTTGAATCTGAAAATTACCTTTTCTAATCGATGAAAACACAAGCTTAGTGTTTCTCTATTAGGTCCACACAAGCACCACAACCGAAGAAGGTTTTCACTCAAATTTTTGCTATAAATTTTGAGAGAAGCTTGACAACAATGGAGGATGGGAGAGTGAGAGGATTCAGCCAAAGGGAGGGAGAAGAAGATGGGAGTGGTTGCTGAAAATTAGAGGAAGTTATGGAAATATTGGAATTTTAATTTGAAAAAATAAAATTGAATTTTTCAAATCAAAATTACATATCCATCCTCCATAAACCCTCTATTTTCATTTTTTCTCATTCATCACTTAAATCCCTAAATGGGCTTTAAGCCCGTTTAACCAAAACCCAAATCAAACCCATTAAATTGAGTTCTAATTTTGGTTTAGACGAAACGGTTCATTTTCCTCGAATTGATTTCTTCAACCGTCTGGTTAAAACCTTAGGCCAGAAATCTACCGAATCGTTCTCAATTTTCATCAATAATTAATTGTCATGTATCGTGCTTAATGCGTGTGACCCTCTAGGCTCACGTGCAATTGGCAGACTGGTAAAATTACTATTTTACCCTTTCCATCATAAGTGGCCTCTAGCAAGACAATATGATTATCCAATGTTCGTGATTATCGATTATTCGACTTAACCTGTTATCGTACATGTCACTGTCCTTTTATCAAACCGATATCCAGATCGATCAATAGGCATAGAATGGTCATCCTAATTTATCAATCCCTGTTTCTTGATATCTGAGATGACTGAAAACTGATATTAAGGTATCACCTGCACGGTCGTACTCTTTCTTTAGTTATACTCATCAAGTGGCCTAAACGGATATCTTTCTCATACTGAAGTATGAGTGATAAATCCCTCAGACGCCTTTCGAGTTCACTAGTGCAATCAATATCAAAGCCAATTGAAGCCGTTATAGTTACCCTTTTATAGATAATGTTAGACTAGGTCAAACTTAGGTATTCGTTACATAGTCTACACAAAGAATCCTTGGTCTTAGGATATAATGACAAGCTACGATATGTGAGTATCTCATGACTGGATCTATGCAACATATTCACAATCGGATTGTCCAATATCATCGACCTGATGATATCTATGATATAACTCCGGCACATACTTTGCCATGATCAGTAGAGCGTGATCACAAGGAGTTGGTCTCATACTGATCGCTTCTTAAAGAAGCTTAGCTGATCAGGGACTCATCAAATGTAATTCTTTCTGATCTATAGTTCTACTATTAGTGGTTACACACATAATGACATAGATCAAATTACATTCGATATATTACTACAACACATTAGTAATATATGCCGATTTATTTATTCGGAAAGATGATAAAACATTACATTTGTAGATCACTTATATATTGGACTGGGCATAAGTCTAACATATACACCAATAACTCATTGGGTGGATTCTTGTGTTTAACATTGTGAGAAGAAATCAATACCTGAAACTCTATTGACATGGTGGCTTACTATTCGACAGAGCGTCGACCGGAGATGAAACCGAAGTACTAATGAAGGTTAGAGAGAAGACAGAAAATTACCTAGGAGTGGGCTGAGTTAAAAGATTAATCTATCAAGTTTTTGATCTGATATATATATATATATATATATATATATATATATATATATATATATATATATATATATAATTCTATAATTGATCTGACGTGGAACTTTATATTCACATAAATATTGACCAAGCCTATGTAGAATACGTGTCGAAAAGTATATCCAAACTTTGGTTGGTTTAAATTAGAGATAATGACACTTTGTTACATCTGACTATAACAAAATGACACTTTCATACCATAATTATTTTTCTTTCTTTTTTAGTACTTTAACAATTTTTTCGTAACAACCTACCTCTAAAATGCCTAATATACCTAAACTACCCCTGGTTCAATTGAAAAAAAATTGAATTGAACTAATAGTGAAATCAAACTGGTTCAAATTGGGTCGGTTCAAATCAAATTCATTTACCCGACTAGGAGTATTTTAGATATATTAGATATTTTAGAGGAAGGGTGTCATAAAAAAATTATCAAGGTATTAAAAAAAATATAGTTAGGATATGAAAGATACATTTTGCTATAATTATATGTAATGATGTCATCATTCCTGTAATTTAACAGTAAGAATGAAACGTGTTCTTTTTTGTCACAATTAAATCACCTTTGATCTTCTAAAACCAAGAGAACATTTATTCATTAGATCAATAATTAACTTTTACAAATTAATTATTATATGCATTTAATTACCATCACAATTAAGGACCTTATTTAGAGAAAAAGACCTAAAATAAATTTTGGCAATTTATTTTTTTAATTAATTAAACCTTTGTTCACTAGGGCATGCATTTAGTTTTAGAATACTATATAGGGTGCTGTTGAGTTGACCAGATATAATTATGCCGGACATAATAATTTGTTTAAGTCATAATAATGACGAATCTCAGTAATATGCCCACTGCTAGTGAAGGCATAATTTTTTTTACAAGAGAATAATGAGCTCAATGTTTTTTTAAATGTTTTGAGAGAAATTTATGTCAGGATATATATATATATATATATATATATAGATAATACGTATATACACTATAATACACATTTGATCTAAACTATGTATTATTAAAAATATCACATACCATCTTTTAAGGATGCGGAATTTTCTCTTAACCCCTTGTAGATTTTAATACTTAGGCCATCTCCAACCCTATATTAAAAAATACAATACTTATTACTTAATAATTGAGTCTTTATCTTTATTTATTCCCATCTTTCTCCAACTCAGTCTCTAAAACTATCTCTATTTGTCACATCAAACAGTGCTTATGCATCAAACATCGAGCACCTCGTCGATCGCCTGAACATCGTGAGCATCGTCGATCGCCGAAAATTACTTGTTGGGCTTCGTACCTGGTGACCGGAGTTGGTGGAGGTGACCGAAGTTGTGCCAAAATTTTCACTCGCCGAAAAGTGTGCCAGAAAATATGTTCCGGCACACTTTCGGGCGAGTGAAAATTTTGAATTCTTGAACTCATTTCTTATTCCCTCTCTCCCTCTATCGCTTTCTACCATTTTGGTCGCTGCCCGCTGCCCACCTCGTCGATACTCGCCATTTTGTGTTGTGAAGGCTGCAGAGGAAGAACCATGGCCGGCTCCGGCGAAGAATCACCGGAGAAGACGAGAAGGAGGGGTTGAGGACGATGGGGTCGATATGGACACCTTGGCGGAGGTGTTCTGGAGGCCTCGTCGGTCTACCGTGCTCCCCACATGCCGGAGAAACCCCGACGATGGATGCCAGAGAAACGCAGTGAGGAGGGGGTGGCGGAGGAGAAGGAGAGGAATAGTTGAAAGGGTGGAATACCTTTGAAAATTTGATGAATAGTTGATGGCAATTTTGTCTTTTCACTCTTTAATTGGACTAGAATTAAACTAGATTTAATTTTGGTTCAATTCAGGTGTAATTTGGGTATTTTGAAATTTCTGAAGAAAGTTGTCCCAAAATGAAAGTAAGGTATGAAAAAAAGAGAAAAAATAGTTAGGGTATAAAAGTGTCAAAAGTGTATATTCAGGTGCACAATAGTATCATTTTCCCTTATTTTAATGATAAAATAATTTACATATTTATTTTATTCAATTTGTATGTATAATACTAATAAATTGTTCTGAATATTATATATTCATAACATATTTAAATAAAGTATTATATAATACTTTTTCAATTTGTAATTATTACTAGTCGATCGGTTTTTTTCCGGACGGTATTTTTGTTCCGATCGAAAAAGTCATGTGTTTATTTAAAGTTCGTGGTTTTAAAAATAAAATTTGATAAAAAATTTTTATTCTAAATTAAATGTTAAAATGAAATTAATATTTATTATTAATAAAAATTTATTTTTGAAGGAATTAATAAAATTTATTAATAACTTTATAAAAAAGAATTAATAAATTACTATTATTATATATTAATTACCATTTTTAATTTCTACATATTCTTAAACTAATTAGATTCTAAATTCCTCCAAAAAAAAATTATGAAAATGTCATAATTAATTACCATTATTGTTAATATATATTATTATCAAAAAAATTGTTGTTTTTAAATGAAAAGGAAACAAAATTGATTAAAATAAATGGAAACAGAAAGGGTTGAATCAAAATCATTAATTTTACTTTCCTCATACTTCTCTTTCTCTCCTGTTTCTTCCTCTTTCAGTCTTTCTCTCACATTCGTCTTGCTCCAATCGACGCCGACCTCCCAACTCCAGCCTCCTCCGCGCGTCCTCGCTTCTGACCGCCGCTAGAGACCGCTGCTTCCGATCTGGACGGCTCCTCCGGCGGTACCATATCCGGCCGACTCTGGATCTGGCTCCATCCCTCCTCCACTTCTCCGCCCCGGCAAAGCTAGATCTGGCCGTCGCCGATTCCGATATGTATTTTTCCTTTTTGTATTTGGTGGTATTTTATGATATATGTATTGTATTTTTTGATTTCTTTTGGTTTATTGTTTTTGTCATTCAAAGAAAGAGAAAGAACAAAAATTAAACTATTGGTTTTATTTTTTGGAGACTGCTATAGTATGTCTTCAAATTTGAAGACTTCCTGTAAAGTATGCATATATTTGCATATGCATATGTATTTTTGCATCCTCCATTGAAGAGGCAAATTTCCATATTTGTCATTTTTTTGCTTTTTTGCATACCATCTTTGGAGATGGCATTACTCTGAAATTTTAAAAGTTTCTGCAACTTTTTTTTTCTTCAGAAATGATGAAAAACTCTTGTATCACAAAATATATTATTTTGTATTTTTCTAAAAAATCCTTTTAGATAATAGAGAATAAAAAATTGATTTTAATATTATTTTTTTCGAAAAAAGAAAAAGATTCAAACTAATAAATATTAAGTTAAACATCAATTTTTATTTTAAATATTTTTATTCTTAATTTATTTTGAGGTAAAAATGAATTTTATTAATTAAATAGCAACTAACCCAACATCAAACCGGACAACTGAAGTTACAGATGGTGGGACAGACCACTCACTATAATCTCAGCTACTGTTATTTAAAACAAATTTGGCAAGTTTGTGAGTCATTTGATTACGAGCAAAATAAATAAAACACATGTTCTGATAACGTATAGTACGCAACACCCTTAGCTAATAATTTCTCCAAAGTTGTTCAACTCGACCCGTTTAACATCATGTAGAGCCACGACCTCCACCTCATACGAATGGAGAAACTTCGTGATCCCGTTATAGAATACTTTAAACGGGCATCCATGATAATCTCGGAGACCAATCGACTCGAACCAGTTAGCATCATGCAAAGTCATGACCTCCACCACATTCGGATGGAGAAGCCCCATGATTTTACTGCAGGCCGTCTTAAACTAGTTTCCTCGATCAACCATACAATCAATATGGGAATCGCGAATTTTTAAAGATTCAGGTCCTCCCAGCCCATGGGGCTTATCAACCCCTCGACGCTAGAGACCCCTAATTTCTCCTAGTACCGATCGCGATGGGATACCCAGGTGACATATTGAAGTTTAAGATAGCCAAGACCTCCTAGTTCAGTATGCTTGCATAAATCTGCCCATCGATGCTAAAGAACTTCGGTTCCCTCCCAACACCGATCTATGAATCAACCAAAACCGTAGAAAACAAATCGCCGGAGTTTTCTGGCCTTACCTCCGATAAGCCCCGCCTCAATATGTCTGCTCTCACTGCCTCGATCACCACATTCTCGCAACAAACTGTTCGCCGGAGCTTCTCTGCCCATCCACCCCTGACACCCTCCCGGACCCGTCTCCCTTCACAGATAATATCAAAAAAATATCCCCACAATTTTACAATCTCAAACTAACCAAACCCAAAATAAGATCCAAATTGTGACCGGAACTACCTCTCTAGTCAGGTAACTCGCAGAACGAATCTCGAACTCCTACCAATCTTCCCTCTTAGTGTAATCATGCGAAACGAGGCTCTTCATAAACCCCCTTACACACAGATGACCCCGCCGTAGTCCGCCGCTCGCCCTGCTTCCGAAACCACAACCCTTGGAGCCGCATACCACAATCGCAGACCACTTAACCCGTGAACCTCGTTAAAAAAGAAAAGAACCCTAATCGTCTTTGGCATAGAGACTGACCACATTTTTTAGTTAATCTAGGGGACTCTTTATCCTTAAATTTTTCAAAATAAGCAGTTTTTGATACAAAAATATTTTCGTTATTTCTTGAAAAAGTACCATAGTGATATGATCAAAATTTTGAAAATTCAAGAGATTATAAAAATCACAATTTTAGTTTAGACAGTTATCAAAAAATATTTGTATACCTAAGAAAAGATATTTGATAATTTCCCCAAATATTAATCATTAAATTGTTGGTTCAATATTTAGATAAATTAATATTTTATTTTAAATTGTAATTATGTGATAGAGAATTGTATATTTATTATACGTAAAACTAACATATATGTTGACTACTCTCATGTGAAATACATGTCGGTTAAAATATGTAACTCTTCTAGTAGTTGAGATTATCAATACGAATGAAATATGGTCTTTTTTATAACAATTAATACACCTTTGAAGTGACGATTTAAGGTTTAACCCTTGTAGTTGTTTTCTGGCGCGACTTCGACACGACTGTGTAGAGTATTTTTCTCAAGCTGAGTCCGTTCGCCTTTGTGGCGTTGTTTTCCGTTGTGTGGCAGTGTTAGTAGACGTGGACGGTTCCCGGTGAGTTTTTTCCGGTTTCGGGTGATGATGGACGATTTTTGCGAGTTATGGCCGAATTTCACCGGAATCGGAGAGGGGAAGGTAAGGTTCGTCTTGGGCTACCATGCAGAAGTCATTTTGGCGGTGGACGACGGGAGAGCAATTTTGGACAGTGAAATCTAATCTTTGTATGGCTTGTTTTTTCATCCAAATCAATTGGTTTATTCTCCCGACGTTCAATCTCTGCTTGTTAGCTTGGTACTGGGAGGGATCGTGGGTTCTCTAGCGTCGATGGGCTGATCTTGATAAGCACGAAGAGCTTGGAGGATTTGGTTTACTAAAGATTCATGATTCCTCTATAGTTGTCGATTGTCATCGTTGGGGTAAGGATATTGATTGTAGGGTTGATGGAGAAATCTTATTTAATGTGTTCTGCAGTGGGAACACAGGGTTCCTCCAGCCGTTAGAGGTGGAGAGTGTGTCTCTGCATACTTCGAGTCGATTTGTCTCCGTGTTATCGAGGAACCATGTTTAAAGCGTTCTGCATGGAGATCACGGGTGTTGTTACAATATTGATTGGCTTATTTTTTAGGACATGGGAAAGATGTCGAGCATCGGGTCAGGGAAGATGTCAAAGGTTATGTCACAACATCTTGTGCATCGCAGTATTGAAAAGTTTCCTAAATATGAAGATCGACTACGATTAGGAGTCTGGAGGATCTCCATCTGTGTTCTAGACTTTTGGAAAGTCTTGATTGGGTTATGATTCTAGAAAGCTCCCTGCCGTGATAGAGACTCTGAAAAAAGATATTCGGCGATAAGCAATTAGGAAACCGTAATCGTTAAGGTTTAGGGAAACCTTAATGTGTTCGAGAATTATTGTAGCGGCTATAAAAGCTGAGGATCCACCCTTAGCAGCCTTGGCTTCTTTGGAAAATACACAAAACTCTTAGACATGAAGGTTTAGCGGGTTAAGAGGTTGTGTGTTCCACGAAAAACATTTTGAATCACTACAATAGTTGAGAGATTAATAGTGAGTGATTGAGGGTTTGTTATGTATGCGTGTTTGAAGCTTCACGCCCAAGTATAAACAACGCTTTGTGACATCCGAGCAGGGCGAGTGCTCGTTGAGTGGAATCAAGATAGGTTCTTGGATTCAGGGGGAGTCCCTGAGATAGGTTTGCACTAGTAATAGTAGCATAGGGTATTGATATGTGTGATGATCATTGATAAGTGTATGTTTTGACTGATTACATTATAGTGAAACCTTTCCACTGGAAGAGTGCCCCCAGATGTAGGTGAGATTGCATGGAACTAGGTAAACATGTGTCGTTGTTTACTAATTTGTATCCTTATTGTTCGTATCTGCTCACTGACAAGTTGTCAAGAATATTGTGCGTGATATTTTTTCCTGGTTAACTAATCAGAATTTCAACGGGGTTTCTCTATCCAGTCGAGGTGGGGGTCATGTCTCTACATGATGCTAAATGGGTCGAGTCGTTCTGTCTCCAATCTGTGACCTTATTGGTTCAACGTTTTATTACTATTTTGTTTGCTACTAAATCTAATTTGGATGCGATATTAGCTAAGTTTGTTGTTAGCTTTCAAGTTTGAAGGGTTCAAGTTGGAATATTGTCTCACCGAATCTTGTCTTAGTTCTCCTTAGCATGTACCTAATCTTTGTTTGCGTAATAAAGTTAGATGTTTTCTTCTAAGAAAAACACATATTATCTGTTAATCAAAAGAGAATTAATTCATTCGAACATTATCTTTTACAAACAATATTGTATTTAATCTCGAACAAGACCACCTCAACTATAAGGCAAGTTAAGCTGATACTTAATAATGACCTTAATGAAAAATACCGCAAATAAATTCTACATCTACAATTATGTTACAATAAATTAAACCTTTGTTCAATAGGGCATTACTATAGTGGAAATCAATTCTGCACCTTCATTTATGTTTTAATTAATTAAACCTTTTCTTTTAGGACATGTACAATACTGGTAATCGAGTCATAACCGACGCTTAAGATGTGTTGGTTGAAAGAATCCATGTGGTCCAAATCAATAAATCTCATGCATAAGGGAAGCAATATAATCATGAATTCAAGATGAAACAAGAAAAGACCATCATGTGATATGAAAAATTAGCATATAAGGTTCATGAAAAATTCTGGAAATTATACATTTTCTTTTCCATCAAATCACCAAGCATAAACCAATATGCTCTCTAGGTGTATCAACACAAGCAAGGTTCCTCAAATAAGGTTTCTTTTCTAAAAAATGCTAGATTTTGTGGGAAGAAGAAGCAAATATAGAAATGAAGAGAGAAAGGAGGAAGAGGTGCGGCAAACTTCGCGGAAATGGGAGGAAAAATCTGATTTTTCTAAACCAATTTTATCTCTCTTATCCCTTTATTATCCACTTAATTACTATTAGTAGAAATTATAATTAGGATGGGCTTAAGTCCCATTCTAGCAAACTAATCCAATTAAACTCTTTAAGCCTTCTAAGACATAGGTTCTAATTAGGGGTGTTCAAAAAAATCGTAACCGATATAACCGAGCCGAAACCGAGCCAATCGGTAGCCGAACATATCGATTCGGTTATGTACCATAACCGATGGACTCTCGATTCGGTTGTCGGTTATGGGACCCCGGGAACCGCCCGTAACCGAACCGAATAACCGAACCCAACCTCTAAATAAATCAATTAAATTAAATGTGACTTTTGTGCTTTTGATAATTGCCCGGTAATCTCATTAAAAATGACATCAGTATTAGGTTGGGATTGATTTGAGAGTTGTGGTTGGGCCTAAGTGTGGTGGACTACTGTGGAGGTGGGCCCAAAAACTTGAGCTTGCTGCTGAGCCAAACCCATTTTGTTTGGTTGGTGGGGTCCAGTGAAGCCCTCTTCTTCACTCCAATGTGTTGATCCCGCAAACGCAGATGCAACGACACCGCTCCCTGTCCAAGCTCCTCCGCCGACGCGCCGTCCTCCAGATTCGGGGACCCTCCAATTCGGGGGATACCCGATAATTTCAAAATAAGTCCCGAACTCGTGCGCTGTCTTCCTGCGGTGGGTACATCGGCCATGGGACTTTTTTGAGCGACGTTCCACCTCGCCTCCGCCGTTGTCTGAGATTCGAGCCGCCAGCGCTACTGGTTCCATAATCGGAGTTCCTGATGCCATGCCATAGAACGAGAAGAGACTGAAGAAGACAAGGCTGTGTCGGGCTCCATAAGCTCAAAACAAACCACCTGGTGCTCATAAAGAGATGAACATAGTTAGCGGAGGGAGGAATGAGATCGATCTACAACAGAACCCACGTCGATGAAGCCATTCATGAAACTTTATTTTCCCTTCAACATCCCACATCGGAAGCGCACGAAAATGTCTCATCGTTTATCAGCACTATTGTGCTGATAAAGAGACAAAATATGATGTGGGCTAGACAGGCTTGTTCCTGGGCTGTGCTGGGTTTTAGGGTCGGTTACACCCCATAACCGACCGAACCGAACCGCCCAATTGGAAGGTTATAACCGAACCGACCGATCAACTTTTGGTTCGTTTGTCGGTTATGTTGGTTTCATAACCGAACCGGTCGGTTTGGGTCGGTTATGGTCGGTTCGGTTCGGTTATGGAACCGTGAACACCCCTAGTTCTAATTAGATGGTTTAGCTAGACTGCCCCAAAACCGATTTCCTCAACCATCTGGTTTAAAACCTAGGCCGAAAATCACTTAATTCGCTTCGGTTTAACTTAAATCGAAAAGCGAATTTTACTGATTCTCATACTTCTCGAATACTGACTTATCCAAGTCCCTTTTGCTATATACATTTCTTAAAGTGTGTGACCCTCTAGGCTCACGACCCATTGGCAGACTGGCAAAATTACCATTTTTCCATTTCCATCATATGTGACCTCTAGCAAGACATTATGATTACCCAACGTCCGTGATTATCGATGATTCGATTTATCCTCTTATCGTCCATGTCACTATCCTTTTATCACCCAATATCCAGATTGATCATAAGGCATATAACCGTCATCCTTATTTATCAATCATTGTTTCTTGATATCTGAGATGACTGAAAACTAATACTAAGTATCTCCCGCATGGCCATACAATTTCTTTCATTTCCAAGAAGCTAAGGATCCTGTACGCGATCAAGCATAATTTGCGAGCACCATGGGAGGATGTGCTATGGGATCATATCAAGGAGCTTGCAACAATGCCAAGGGCAACGATCAGATGCGGGGTAATAGTCTCGCAGTTGGAAATGCAGTTGCCAATGGACACATATAATGCCATCTTTGACGCCAGGGTCATGCTGCGCACATCTCTCGATAAAAACGGGATCGAAATGGTGACGGCCAAATCTTTTATCACCAACCCACCAATCTTTAAAGAGTTCATCATCTACCTCAAGAATCTTGAAGACCCATCTTCATCAAGACACCAATAGCATTTCTCAACTCTACTTTTTATGTTTACACTTATGTGTTTGTTAGATTTTGTTATTTGTATGATGATATGTTGATTGAGCACCATGGTTGAGGGCTAAAACCCTTAGCCATGGGTGCTAGACTTTGATTTATTGCTTTTTGAGGAAATAGTTCTAGGCTGATGTTTGAGATGTATGGTTATTCTTTCTTTAATTCATGCTTGCTTGGTTAGCCGTATTGAATGTATATTTAGGGTTTCATGGACCTGGGTAGCATTAAGTGTGAGGGGTTCGAAATCGAGTTTTGACACCCCGACGTAACACTTAGCCCACTTAGTATGCATGTTTAAGGGCTACGTCGATCTCGAGAGAGACGGATAGTCCCGGATCTAAAAACCACCGAGTGCTAGGGGTTCGACGCCGAGCGGAGACGCCCCGGATCGGCACTTAGCCAAATATCGTCGGGCAATTGCAATTTCAAGTGACTTCGAACTCGAGAGGGCAAGGGGTGACTTGGGATTAGGACAACCCCAATGCCGAGAGGCGGGGTTGTCAATCAAGACTTAGGCTTATCTCATAATCACCTAAAGAACTATGAAATCATGATAGTAATTCACTGTTCTCATGTCTAGCACCCTAGGCACTTCCGATTAATTGTTTGACAATCCCATTGTTTTCTTGCTTGTTTCGACTCGGTTACATACCGGTAAAAATATATTACTTGCGATCGCGTACGCTTGCGCGTGGGGAACCTATCCGAGATGTGACATTTTGCGCGACACGTTTCGGCCCTACAGCTGTCACAGAGGCTTCGTCAAGGGATCGGCCATGTTATCATTAGTCGAAACATATACAATCTCCACGTCACCATTATCAACGTACTCTCTGATAATGTGATACTTTCTGTGTATGTGTTTGGTTCTGTTGTGAAATCTGGGCTTTTGAGCAAGTGCTATAGCCCCCGTGTTGTCACACAACAAGCTTGCCGGATCAGATGCTCGCGACATTATATCTAATCCGGTTAGAAAGCTTCTAACCCATACGGCCTCCTTAGCTGCTTCCGCTGCAGCCATATAATCAGCCTCCGTCGTAGAATCGTCAGTTGTGGCTTGCTTGAAGCTCTTCCAGCTGAATGCTCCACCTTTCAACACAATGACATATCCTGCTTGAGATTTGAAGTTATCAGGATCTGTCTGAAAACTAGCATCAACATACCTTTTGACTGTTAGCTCTCCATCTATCCTTTCATACACTAAGAATGCGTCTTTAGTTCTCCTTAAATATTTGATGATGGTTTTGACAGCAGTCTAGTGTTCTTGGCCATGGTTAGACTGAAATCTGCTGGCACAGCTAAGTGCAAACGAAATGTCTGGTCTCGTGCATATCATTGCGTACATGATAGATCTTACAGCAGAAGCATATGAGATCTTACTCATCTTACTCAGCTCATCAGGTGTACTAGGACACTGTTTCTTGCTAAGCTTAATGTTATGACGCATGGGTATGTATCCCTTCTTAGAATCAAGCATTGAAATTCTTCTCAATATATATATATATTTGACTTAGCCTCAAAATCCTTTTGGAACGTTGTCTATAGATCTTGATGCCCAATATGAATGCAACATCTTCATTGAGAAGCACATCCCTAACCAAGCTTTGACTTCAAGAAAGGTCGGGATGTCATTCCCGATGATCAATATGTCATCGACATAAAGCACTAGGAATATGATGTTACTCCCACTCGCCTTTTTACAAACACAAGGTTCATCTACGTTCTTGATGAAGCCAAATTCTCTTATAGCCTCATCAAAACGAAGATTCCAACTCTGTGAAGCCTGCTTTAATCAATAAATGGATGTTTGCAGCTTACAAATGTTTTCGGGATTCTTTGGATCAACAAAACCTTCAGGCTGTGTCATATACAGATCCTCTTTTAAGTTCCCGTTTAGGAAGGCGGTGACATGCTCGCAAGTAACAATAGAGTTCCTAGCAACTCTCCACATGCTCGCTAGTGACATGACCCGGCTCCTGTCAAGATTGTGTGGATGGAAATTTGTAATTACTCTGAATAATTTGACACATATATTCGGGTTCACTAAAAAGAACACCGAGCAGTGGGACCTCAAGGACAATACTGATTTGTGGAATGAGTTGACTGGCCAAGTGGGTTATCGAACCCTAAACAAGCCACACAAAATTCCTGAATGCGAGGTCGAGCTCATTTACTTGCAAAAGTTCCTAGCGGGGACATTGTTTGGAAGAAAAAAGACCCAATATGATGTGAACATGAAGGAGTTGTGGGTGCATATGGCTTACAAGAGAAATCTGAGGGCACCATAGGAGGATATTATCTAGGATCAGCTTCGGTCCTTCTTGAAGGAACCCTCTGCATGTAGGGTTTTGGAGCGTTCTAGATCGTCAAGATAGAGGAAGCATTATAATAAAATCTAGTCCAAACCTTTGTCCAAGAACATAAACCGTTAAATCCCAAGGCAAAATCTATTCCACAAGATGTTTACCTTTAAGTCTTGTTGAATCGATAAAGAAGAACTTCCAGATCTTCTTCTCTAAAGCAAGTCCACACCAAGGGGATGATCTTGAAGATCTTTCACTTAATTGCCTACTAGAACAATTAAGTGAAGAACAAGAGAGCAAGATGGAGGAGAGAGAAAGTCTTGGCCGGCCACTAGAGAGAAAAGAGAGAGTTCTTGTGAGTTGTGTAATTAATTTGATTAATGAATGAATGTTACATATTTCAATTCATCATCCAACTCATAAGCATGGGTCAAAAGTGATTGGTATGGGCTTAAAGGTGCTTTAACCCATACCCCTTAAATCACTCACCTCTTAATCCACAATCACCAACTAAGCATGGTGTTGTGTGGCCCCCACACATGGACCCACCATGTGGGCCGGCCAAGAGGGCTTATGGGGCCCTTGTTTGGGCCGGCCATGAGACCTCATGGGCCGAGCCCAATGGGCTCGCCCATGTGGTTTCGTGCCGTGTCCAAAAACGCCCGACCCTTTTTGTCGTTACTTATCAAACAAAGTCCGACGCGATATCGACGAAAAAATTCAGTTTTCTCGATTCGCTAATTATTCTCTCAAACCGAACCCATGGCACAAAACCTCCAGTTTCGTCAATGTATTGCTCCTCAAGAAACGTTAAGGTTTCCTTGTCTCAAGTTATCCGTCTTGAATGTGTGTGACCCTTCAGGCTCATGCCACCGTTGGTAGATCAGCGCAAAAGATCGCTCTTGCCCGATCCATCATAAGGGGCCTCTAGTAAGACGTTATGATTACCCAAGGTGCATGACGATCGATGATTCGACTTAACCTTGCGCGTACATGTCACTATCCTATTATCTCTAGATATCCCGATCGACCACAAGGCATAGAGTCGTCACCCTTGTTTAATCAATCATTGTTACTTGATATGTGAGATGGCTGAGAACTGATAACCCGTATCACCGGCATGGCCATGCTCTTAACTCTCAGTCAGTCTCAATCAAGAGGCCTTTTAACGGATATCTTTCCCATACCGTAGTATGAGGGATAAATCCCTTAGCCGTCTTTCGTGTCACTCATGCAACCCGTTCCGCCACCCAATCATGCCCGTTATTGCAATCCTGTTACAGAAAGCGTTAGGCGCAAGTTAAAGCCGCACGTACATTGCATAGTGATCACAAAGACTCCTCGGTCTAAGGATATCGAGACAAGCTATCGCATTTGAATATGTTCATGGCTTAATCTATGAAAACACTATTCAAAGCGGGTCGTCCGATATCAATCACCTCATGATATCTATGATATGATTCCGGGATCCCTCATCCCTATGACAAGTAGAACTACGTCATTAAGAACCATCCTCATACTGTTCGCTTCTATAGAAGCGTAGATTGACCAGGGACTCGTTAAGTGTGATCCGTACAGATTTATGGTTCTACTACTTTAGTGGTCATAAATCAGATCATGCTCAACATATTACTTCAACACATAAGTAATATAAAGCCGTTATATATATATTACAAACGATGATAATGTACATAGACATTTACAGGCTACTGGCAATTGTTCTAGGGGACAAAATGCTATCAATCTCCCACTTGCCCCTAGTTCCAATCTAAGTCCCAGTCTATACCCATTGACCTAACATGTTTATCATGTTTTGCTTGTGGAAGAGCCTTGGTCAAGGGGCCAGCTGTGTTATCATCAGTTGCAACGTAGTGGATCTTCACGTCACCTCTAGCAACAATGTCGCGGATGATGTGATACTTTCTGAGTACATGTTTGGATCTGTCATGTGCCCTGGGTTCCTTAGCTTGCGCAATGGCCCCGGTGTTGTCACAATATAAGTCTACTGGGTTAGATGGGTTTCGAATTACACCTAACCCAGCCATGAAACTCCTGATCCATACAGCCTCTTTTGCCGCTTCCGATGCAGCAATGTACTCAGCTTCGGTCGTAGAGTCGGCAATGGTGTCCTGCTTCTTGCTTTTCCAGCTGAATGCTCCACCGTTCAACGTAAACACATATCCCAACTGACTGTTAAAGTCATCGGGGTCTGTCTGGAAACTAGCGCCGACATATCCTTTGACGACTAGATCATCATTTCTTCCCCCGTATACAAGAAAAGCGTATTTGGTTTTTCTCAAATATTTGAGAATCGCCTTGACGACAATCGAGTGTGCCTCACCGGGTTTGGATTGATGTCTACTGGTACAGCTTAGGGCAAACGAGACATCCGGTCCCGTACATATCATGGCATACATTATGGACCCTATAGCCGAAGCATATGGGATCTCATTCATTCTTGCTAGCTCTGCAGGTGTCTCAGCACACTGCTTCTTGTTTAGCTTCATGCCATGACGCATGGGCAGCAATCCTTTCTTTGAATCTTGCATTGAGAATCGTCTCAACACTTTGTCTATGTAGGCGCTTTGACTTAAGCCAAGACCCGCTTGGCAGGGTCTCTATATATCTTGATCCCCAAGATGTAAGAGGCCTCGCCTAAGTCCTTCATTGCGAAACATTCACCTAACCAAGTCTTTGTTAAGAGCAAGGTAGGGACGTCGTTTCCAATGAGCAGTATGTCATCAACATAAAGCACCAAGAAGACTACTTTGCTCCCATCTTCCTTTTTATATACGCAAGGTTCATCATCGTTCTTGATGAAGCCAAACTGTTTCACAACTTCATCAAAACGCTGATTCCAACTCTGAGATGCTTGCTTCAAACCATAGATTGATTTGAGCAACTTGCAAATATTTCCTTTATTCTTTGGATCCTCAAAACCCTCAGGCTGGGACATATAAATGTCCTCAGCTAACCTCCCGTTGAGGAAGGCGGTTTTGACGTCCATTTGCCATATCTCATAGTTATGATACGCTGCTACGGCAAGTAGAATGCGGATAGATTTGACCATAGCTATTGGAGAAAAGGTCTCTTCATAGTCAATTCCGTGGAATTGCCTATAACCTTTTGCTACCAGTCTTGCTTTATAGGTCTGAGGTTTGCCATCCATGTCTATCTTTATTTTAAAGATCCATTTACACCCTATGACTTGTACGTCAGGGGTTTGTTCCACCAAGTCCCACACTTGATTATCTGACATGGATTGCATTTCTTCCCTCATGGCTTCCAGCCATTTCTCAGAGTTGGTTCCGTCCAAGGCCTCTCGAAAGGTAGCTGGATCATTGTCCACTAATACTAAATCATCACCTCCAGTTACTAGGAAACCGTATCTGACAGGTGAATGACTTATCCTTTCAGACTGCCTCGGACCGTCCTCATTAACTGTAGGTATTGGTTCTTGCTCAACGACCACTTCTTGCTCTACTTCTTCTAGTGGGTCGTCTAGTGGTTCCCGAGTGACCATCTCATCTAGAACTTCACCAAGATGAACAGCCCTCCCACTGACTGTCTTGGAAATGAACTCCTTTTCCAAGACTGTCCCACCTCGAGCGACAAAAACTTTATTTTCGCTCGGTTTGTAGAAGTAGTATCCTTTTGTTTCTTTTGGATATCTGACGAAAGTGCACTTTTCTGATCTCGGTTCGAGTTTGGTTGCAAGCAACCGTTTTACATAAGCCTCGAAACCCCAGATTTTTAGGAAGGACAAAACGGGTTCCTTCCCGCACCATTTCTCGAATGATGTCCCTTCCACTGCTTTCGACGGAGCCCTGTTTATTATGAATGCGGCCGTTTGCAGAGCATAACCCCAGAAGGAGATCGGGAGATCAGTGAGACTTAACATCGATCGAACCATATCCAACAATGTCCGATTCCTCCGCTCGGACACACCATTAAGTTGCGGTGTTCCTGGCGGAGTCCACTAAGATAGTATTCCACCTTCAGTAAGATAACTAAGAAACTCCTCGGATAAGTATTATCCACCCCGATCAGAACGGAGTGCCTTGATACTCTTTCCGAGTTGGTTTTCTACTTCAGTCCTAAACTCCTTGAATTTATCAAAGGCTTCGGACTTATGACTCATGAGATAGACATAACCATATCTACTGAAATCATCAGTAAATGTGATAAAGTAGCCTAAACCACCTCTGGCTGGTGTAATCATTGGTCCATATACGTCTGAATGTATTAGACCCAATAGATCAGCTGCCCTTTCACCTAAACCAGTGAAGGGCAGTTTAGTCATCTTGCCCATTAGACAAGCTTCGCATCTATCAATCGTTTGGAATTCGAATTGACTTAGAAGTCCGCGCTTATGAACCGCTGAGATGCATTTCTCATTTATGTGACCTAGACGACAATGCCAGATTAGAGTTTGGTCTAAATCATTAGCTTTAAACCTCTTAGCATTTATTCAATATGTATAAACCTCCAACAGTGTGAGCATTGCCATAAAACATGTTGTTGCGCATAATATTAAAAAACCCGTTCTTAATATTAAAATAATAACCTTCTTTTTCAAGAAGAGAAATTGAAATAATATTCCTGCTGAAAGCAGGTACGCAAAACATATCATGAAGTTCAATTACAAGCCCACTGGGCAAAACAAGGTTAACAGAACCCACGACAGTTGCGGCAACTCTGACGTTGTTCCTAACTCTTAGGTCCACCTCGCTTTTCCCCATATCTCTTCTACTGTGTAACATCTGCATATCCGCACAGACATGAGACTCGGCTCCAGTGTCTAGTGCCCAAGTATTTATCGTAGAAAGATATAGCTCTAATGGAATACCTGATGAAGTAGCGGCCCCACCGCCCTTCTTCCGATCCTCCTTCAGCTGCTGACAGTCTTTCTTCCAATGACCAGGCTTTTGACAGTAGAAACAGACCGACTCCTTTGCCTTCCCCTTGCCTTTTACGGGCATGGAAGGTCTAGGAACAAATGGTCGTCTGGTCTTTCCTGCCAGGGGCATTGGGGTTTTACCCTTTCCACCACCAGCTTTGAAGCTGGATCCCTTCTTGACCATAAGAACACTTTTGGGCGAACTGCCCCTTATGCTCTTCTCGGCAGTCACTAGCATGTTGTGCAACTCCGACGCGGTCTTGTCCTTGTCATGCATGTGATAGTTCATGACGAACCCACCATATGCATGAGGAAGGGATTGCAGAATAAAATCCGCAGCCATTTCCTTTTCCATAGACATACCGATACTAGTCATATGGTCGAAATGTCCCTTTATACGTAGGACGTGTGGACCTACGGAGCTTCCTACTGACATCTTGCAGGCAATGAGTTCTCGGAGAACAGTGTATTTTTCAATACGTACTTTCTCTTTGAACATATCCTTGATCTGTGCAAACATTGCAAACGGATCATGGGATAGCTCCATAAACTGCTTCTGGAGGTCCGCCTCCATGCAGCCCAGCATGACACACGTAACGTCGATAGAGTCGCTAAGGTGTTTCTGGTATGCATCCTTAACGACCCTCGTTGCGTTGGCAGCTGGCTCCACCGGGATATCAAGGACGTACTCCCTGCGTTCCAACTTTAACACAAGTCGTAAATTCCTGTCCCAGTCCAGATAATTTGTCCCGTTGAGTTTACACTTTTCGAGTATAGTCCTCAACGACAAATTAGACGAGTTTGTTGAATTACTAGCCATTTCTACACGAAGAAAGTAAATTTAATTAGAAAAGTTGAATAAATTTACGAAGATCCGAATTAAACACCAACCATCCGATTCTAAAATTTAGAATCTTTAAACCAAGATCCCTTATTCGTCATTTGAAGTACGCTAAGGCGCACCGCTCCAATTGACTTATTTTGGTAGGACGTCCGTCCAATTACAACCCGTGTAACTCTTGGTCAGGGTATGTGCATAAAACACACGGCTTACCCTTCCGATGCCCCAGCTCGACCTCAGGCCAAGAATCGTGGTCGAGTCAACCAACCTTCACTAACGAGTTAACTTTGTGCAGATGCTTCGCTAAGGCGCACGACATCCCACAAAGTTTACCATTCCCATATAGAACCCATTCGATCGATGCTCTGCTAAGGCGCACGACACCGATAAAATGTTTCTACATGGGTGTGAATTTGGGTGGCATCTCACTTGACTCAAATTATGTTATAATTTGGTTGCGTTTAATAATTCGAAAGTATTTGGCACAATTACGAACCCGTCATCAACAACCCGTGTTGTGACGTTTCTAATTGTATCACATACTATCTTCAGTTGAACCCGTCATGTGCAACCCGTGCAAACACGTTTCAAATTTAAACTCATCCATCATAACCCGTGCGATGATGGTTCACAACGTTTCAAATCGATTTTAATATTTGCATGTGAGGTGATTGCTTATAAACTTATAAGCTAAGCATGCAAGCATGTTATTATTTAAATAATACAAGCAAGCAAACATAAAGCGTTAAATATGCATTTTATAGCGCATCCTAATCTTAGGATTCTACGAGTCGCCATTTCTTCTCGTCTTTCTCATTCGGGCTCCCACTAGCTCTTGGACTTCCTCTAAGACCGTCATTGAGCTCGATTTTCCATCCTTCTCGTCTTTGAGTAGTAATTACAATTAATACTCGGTTCGTAGACCGGATAAAAAATAATTACACTTTATGGGCTTGAATGAAAGAATAATTACACGCTAACACTAACGGTATGCAAACCGTGAAAGCGATAAAATCTAATGGACTACTAATGCATCATACATCTCATCACATCATCCAACATGTTATCACACAAACATGTTATCAAATAATATGCAATTATTCCGGTTTTAATTTTGCCAAGTTGCTCGGTCGGGTTTTTGAAACTAGACCTTTTCGAAAAATGGTTTATCGAAACAGATTAAATTTTGAAAGTTTTCAAAATATTGAATTGCGGGTTCGTGCCACGGATCAAACACCGTGCACGAACCAAGTCGGGCCAAGCCAATGTGCCGAAAGCCCATTGGGCCGAGCCCAACATGTCACAGCTCGGTTTGGGCCTTGGAAGGCCTAAACCGAGCTTGCCTCCACTCTCGGCCTTGGCCAAGAGTGGGGACGGCCCCGGTCACCGCCGGCCTCCCCGGCCTCCGGTGACCTCCGTCTGGTACCTCCGATCTGGCTCCCCGAGAGTCACTTCTCGGACCCGACAAATCCAATAATTTCCAAAAAATTCCAAATTCAATATATTTTTAAAAATAACATATTTCATGCAAATATCCCAAAAAGCATTAAAATCATGTTATCAACAATTTGGCCATGCAAATAATCATAAAACCGAAACAAACTCAACAAGACAAAGATTAAGAGGGTAACCACACTCTGATACCACTGTAGGGTTTTGGAGCGTTCTAGATCGTCGAGATAGCGGAAGAATATAATAAAATCTACTCCAAACCTTTGTCCAAGAACATAAACCGTTAAATCCCAAGGCAAAATCTATTCCACAAGATGTTTACCTTTAAGTCTTGTTGAATCGATAAAGAAGAACTTTCAGATTTTCTTCTCTAAAGCAAGTCCACACCAAGGGGATGATCTTGAAGATCCTTCACTTAATTGCCTACTAGAACAATTAAATGAAGAACAAGAGAGCAAGATGTAGGAGAGAGAAAGTCTTGGCCAGCCACTAGAGAGAAAAGAGAGAGTTCTTGTGAGTTGTGTGATTAATTTGATTAATGAATGAATGTTAATTATTTCAATTCATCATCCAACTCAAAAGCATGGGTCAAAAGTGATTGGTATGGGGTTAAAGGTGTTTTAACCCATACCCCTTAAATCACTCACCTCTTAATCCACAATCACCAACTAAGCATGGTGTTGTGTGGCCCCCACACATGGACCCACCATGTGGGCCGGCCAAGAGGGCTTATTGGGCCCTTGTTTGGGCCGGCCATGAGACCTCATGGGCTCGCCCATGTGGTTTCGTGTTGTGTCCAAAAACGCCTGACCCTTTTGGTCGTTACTTATCATACAAAGTCCGGCGCGATATCGACGAAAAAATTCAGTTTTCTCGATTCGCTAATTATTCTCTCAAACCGAACCCATGGCACAAAACCTCCAGTTTTGCCATGTATTGCTCCTCAAGAAACGTTAAGGTTTCCTTGTCTCAACTTATCCGTCTTGAATGTGTGTGACCCTTCAGGCTCATGCCACCGTTGGTAGATCGGCACAAAAGATCACTCTTGCCCGATCCATTATAAGGGGCCTCTAGTAAGATGTTATGATTACCCAAGGTGCATGACGATTGATGATTCAACTTAACCTTGTGCGTACAAGTCACTATCATATTATCTTTAGATATCCCGATCGACCACAAGGCATAGAGTCGTCACCCTTGTTTAATCAATCATTGTTACTTGATATGTGAGATGGCTGAGAATTGATAACCCGTATCACCGGCATGGCCATGCTCTTACTCTCAGTCAGTCTCAATCAAGAGGCCTTTTAACGGATATCTTTCCCATACCGTAGTATAAGGGATAAATCCCTTAGCCGTCTTTCGTGTCACTCATGCAACCCGTTCCGCCACCCAATCATGCCCGTTATTGCAATCCTGTTACAGAAAGCGTTAGGCGCAAGTTAAAGCCGCACGTACATTGCATAGTGATCACAAAGACTCCTCGGTCTAAGGATATCGTGACAAGCTATCGCATTTGGATATGTTCATGGCTTAATCTATGAAAACACTATTCAAAGCGGGTCGTCCGATATCAATCACCTCATGATATCTATGATATGATTCCGGGATTCCTCATCCCTATGACAAGTAGAACTACGTCATTAAGAACCATCCTCATACTGGTCGCTTCTATAGAAGCGTAGATTGACCAGGGACTCGTTAAGTGTGATCCGTACAGATTTATGGTTCTACTACTTTAGTGGTCATAAATCAGATCATTCTCAATATATTACTTCAACACATAAGTAATATAAAGCCGTTACATATATATATATAGCAAACGATGATAATGTACATAGACGTTTACAGGCTACTGGCAATTGGACTAGGGCACAAAATGCTATCACTGCAGCCGAGCTCTATTGTGGCTGCATTGTGTCACAGATTGCTTTCAAGATGCCGATCAACGCATTTGACGATGGCCCGATGATTTGGGTAAAGAGCAAAGTCAGACAGTTTATGTTGGAGGGGTCCATGGATGCTACCGTGGACTTGGTGTGTTTGCCGAGGTTGAAGAAAACTCTAGAGAAGATCATAGCTGGGAAGCAGTTGGATGGAAGACCGACATCGCCGGTAGTCTCTGAACCAACCGGAGAAGGAAGCAGTAGCCAAGCTGGAGGCGCTGGTTCTCTCATTCCCGAGCAATATCAAGATTTGCTCGAGCAATTCAAGGGAGTGCACACTCACATTGATGTCGTTATGAAGACACAAGAAGACCACCACAAGGAGACCACGGCGCGATGTGACGGGATGGCACGGGGCATTGGAGAGATGCTCGGGTATATGCGGAGGGCCTACCAAATGCCGGGAGGTCAAGCCTATTTCTACCCGCAAGGCGGCTATGCTCCTTATGAGCAAGCTAGTGAGGCTAACCCCGAGGGCGAGGAGGACGAACCAAATGCTTACTTCATTCCCAACAATGATGATTGAGAGGTACAACCTCTCCTTGCTTTGCTTACTTTGTGGTTTAGGTTGAGATACTTTTGTTACATTGCTTTGGTTAAACTTGTTACTTCGATGATGTTTGGTTTGGGAGCCCTTTTGGAGTTGGCTCCCTGATACTTTTTTTATTTGGACACCGTTTTGGTGGATTTCTTGGTGATGATGTTGGTTTGATTACTTGTGAACGTCAATTTGTGATTGTTTTTGTTGAACATTTGCTTTTGAGGAATTGTGTTTTTGAGCCATTTGGAAAGAATACCAATGAGGACCTTGCTCCTAACTTGAGAATTATAATTGTGCATGATAGGTATATAGGATTGGATTATATGAGATACTTCACATAAGAAATGCATTTTACCTTTGAACCTCGATTAAATTTCATCGCACAACTGTAACATTTCTTGCATCCCCACTCGTGTGTCGTGTTTAGAACTAGCAACTCGACCACACTCGGTTTCGGACCAAGGGTTAGAGATTGTGGGGAGGAGACCGTAGGCCTTCATTGGACCGTTTGAGCCTAAAAAGCTACCCCGACGTTTTATCCTCGTTACCCTTTAGAGCCAAAAAGGTTTTGTCTTAAGACCTTACAATACAAGACTATGTGCCACTACTATGTGCCATAACTAGGATTGGGGGAAAAAGTGGCTTGGAAAAATGATTTGTCGAACCGAAATGGTGTGAGAAAAATGTTTTATTAAAAACTTGATTTGGACATGCTTGCAATGGTGATCTTCGGATTTGGGCAAAAGAAGTACAAAGGAAATGAAAAAAAAAAGAAAAAGAAGTGAAGTTGAGAATAAAAGCCCAAGTCCGAACAAACTTGATTGTTAAATAAAAAATGAGCATTTCGGGTTTTAAAAATAAAATTTGCAAGTGTTAGACATTTTTACAAAACGGAGCCACAATTTCGGATAAAAAAGGGAAAGAAAAAGAGTGAGTTGAGGGGTAGGACATCTTAGGAGAAGAACAAGTTCGGGGAGAGAATTGATGTAATGGGGACTAGTGAGGAACGAGGCAACTTTGTGGTAGTGCACCACAAGATACACCGTTTTGATCTTATAAACCTACCACCCGAGCCTAAGCCTATACTACTAGCCATAAAAGCCCTACGCAATTGGTCTTAAGTCCTCATGTCTCCAACCATGTGATCATGTGGATCCGGTTGAATCACTAACCTATGAACATCAACGCACGAGGGGAAAGGGATTTGAAGTGATGCAAGAAGTGCTATGATGCGTGATATATGCATAAATGATTGGTTCAAAATTAGTAATCATGCATTTCCCGTGTCTTGTTTGTCATATGCCTTCACTAGCTTATATGCCTTGTCATGTATAATTTTGTTCCCATGTTGGTTGTTCTCAGACTATTTTACATTGTAAGTGCTCAAGTGACCCTAAGAATCAAGCAAGTTGTCAACACTTTTGTTAATTGCGTTTTCTTTTAGTGATTTGAGTTGAGGGTGTTGGACTTGAAACCCTTGGGAGAAGCCGAGCTCCACCCATGTGAGATGGTCACGGGGTACCTAACACGGCAAAACCGCGCTTGTTTTTCTTTTCGGGGACGAAAAGTTGCTAAGTGTGGGGTGGTTGATGTGGGACAATTATGCTCCTTTCCGAGCCCAAATATCTCTCATCTTAGCATGTTTTCCCCTCGTTTTGGTAATTTTAGGGCCATTTAGTGCGGAGATCTACCGCGGGCTTGAATTATGTGCAGGGACAGCTTTGGAAGGCGTTAGCAGCAAAACCGAAGCAAAAAGAGGAGGTAGCTTGCGGCTCAAGAAACCGAGGAAAGAAGAAAAGAGGATGTCACGATCGTGACACCACCAAGTTGGGACGATAGGAGCTCTGTCACGATCACCATATCGATCGTGAAAAATCATCGTGACAAAGGTGAAACTGAGCTGTCACGGACCTTCCACGATCGTGAACGCTTCGTGACAAGAAGAAGACAAGAATTTGAGTCACGATCGTGACATCTTTAGGAGCGATCGTGACAAGGCAATGAAGAGCAGCAACGATCGTGACAGCTTTAGGAACGATCGTGACAAAGCCAACATGAAGAACATCAACGATCGTGACAACACTTGCAACGGGACTAAAAATTGCAAACAATGTCACGATCGTGACACCGAATGGGACGATCGTGAAAAAGGAAAATTCGGCGTTTTTATAAATAGTCAAGAGCTAGGTTGACCTAGCTACACCTTTTTTAGAAGACAAGACCAAAGACTTTTCAGCCTCCCTCCCTAGCTTGCCACCACCTTCCTTCAAGAACACTATTCTATTGAAGAGTCCAATACTTCACTTCCACAAACACCAAGCATCGGAGCAAGGAGAATCATCAAGAAGAGTAACAAGATTACACTTAGAAGATCTCAAGCCCAACATGGGCCATAGTTTGCTCTTCTTCTTTTCCTCAGCTACTATTGTTTCTGTTTCCTTGTTTTTCATTCTTAGGACCATGGTTGTAGGCTAAACACTTACAACCATGGGTGCTAGACCATTGTATGAACATTGAGCTTTTCAAGATTGAGTAAAATATTCATGTTTGAGCATATGTGTGTGAGCTACTTATTTGAATGCTTGATGATGAGTTGTGTTATTATGGGTGAGAACTTGTGATAATATAAGTTTGAGTCTTGCACTTGAGTGTATCTAATTGTTGCATGTGAGAATGTGTGAAAACTTGGATGCATGATAGTTAGCTTGAGACTTGTCCGAGAGGAAGGTCGAGTAGAGCCATAAGTAGACTCAAATTGAAGAGGCCTAACTTCTCGCTTCGATTCGAAAATAGTTGCGCTTAATGTTTCCTAACGTTAATGTAACATCAAGGTAGTTGACGTTAGGAAAAGCTTACCCGAGAGGCTAAGCAATTAAGACTAAGATCGCTCACAATCGCTTTTGCATGCTCATTCGCTTAAATTGTTTCGTTGTCATCGGTCTAGCACCCATGGTGGCTAGTTTAATTGAGGAAAACTTTGTGATTATTGTGTGTTAGGAATTCTCGCGAGTGTGATTCTCGGGTTCGAAATCGTTTTATATTATGTCGTCACTAAAATCAACAATCCAACAACAAACAATTGAGTAATTTTAAATACTTTTACAACACACCGAACCATCTACTTAAATATCTAAATACCCACAAGTCGATATTCGAGAGTTCGACCCGACAAAGCCGGAAACACATTTACTTGAACGATTAAAGGGTGACCTTTTTTCGCCTTTCAACAACATAAATACCTGGTTCTGAAGATGTGGAAGTCCCACTCTTCTTCAGATACTCTTTGTGCATTTTACAATCTCTTTTCCAGTGCCCCGACTCCTGGCAATAATAACCGACAACTTGTGTGTCCTTAGCATTCACAGCAACCTTAGGAGCTGCTTGAACCTTTGGACCCTTAGGGTGCCTTATAATCCCTGCCAGGTGCATGGGATCTTTACCCTTACCCATTCAATCTTTCTTGAAGCTGACTTGCTTGTTGACCATGAGAGCCTTCTTGGTCTTTCCTTTGAGGCTCTTCTCAGTGGTCACGAGCATCTCATGGAGCTCTGTCACAGTCTTATCCATTTCATGCATATTGTAATTTACAATGAAATAACGATATGTATATGGAAGTGAATGCATCACAAAGTCTGCAGCCATTTCCTTCTAAACAACAAGACCAAGTCTTATCAGGTGCTCCAGAAGACGTTTCATCTTCAGGACATGGGTACTAATAGAAGCTCCAGCCTTGAGCTTGCAGGACATCAGTTCCATGAAAGTGTCGTATCTTTCGACACACGCCTTCTCTTTGAACATTACTTTGATTTTAGCCATTATGGCATTGGGATCATCAGAAATATTCATGAACTGTTTATGCAAGTCAGGCACCATGCTGGCCATCATGATACATTGAACGTCGATACAGTCGCTAAGGAATTTTTTTATTAGCATCCCTTACCGCCCTAGCAGCGTTTAGTGTTGGCTTAACAGGTGGGTTCTAGGTAAGGATGTAATTCTTACGATCATGCTTGAGAACAAGTTTCAAGTTACTGTCCCAATCGAGAAAGTTAATGTCGTTAAGCTTAACATACTCGACAAGGGACCTTAGTGCGCTGTTGCCAGATTGTGTTGTATTTCTCATTATATCTACACGGGAAAAGAAAATTTTAGTCAGTATTAATTAAAATTAAAGTTGGAGATTTGACATTAAAACACTTTTCTGATTCTAAACTTTAGAATCTGAACCAGGACCATCACATACACTCGATTGAAGTGAACGTAGGCTCACCGCTCCAACCGATGGTACCAAGGTAGGATAACTCATCCAATTACAGATCCATGTAATTTCTGGCTAGGGTTTGTACATAATATTTACACGACATACCCTATCATGATACCCTACGACAGCCCTAGCTGACAATCGTAGACAAGTCTACCAAAACTCAACTATGAACCAATTCAATATGGCTACTATGCGTAGGGGCACACATCCATATTTAATTGTCCAACTCATCCAACCCTACTCCCCTATGAATGCTACACGTAAGCACACCCACTCACAGGTTCCAATGCTTCTGAGTGTTGAGATTTGGGTGGTATCTCGCTTGACTTGCAATTATTTGCGAATTAAGTGAATAGAGTTCTATGATTGTATATCGATACAATCTTAATTGGAATCATTACATGCAAATCTTATTAAATTCCGTTTTTAATCTTCCGTGTGTGGGTGATAGTTTAACTACATTAACTCATGCATTTAAACTACACATACATACAATATAAATGTAAATGAAAATGCATAACCTAGCCCGTCTTAAAACCTAAAGAAAAGGAAAGAACAAATCCTAAAGACTAAATCTTCAGATTTGAGTTCGCCTTTTCTTTCTGGACTCCTATTGGCTTCAAGCCACCTTGGAACTCCACTCTCCGTCTTGATTTCTTCTTGTATCGGTCTTCATAATTACAAAATACAACGACACGCAGGTCGTAATTAAATTACAAATCAAAGCAACTACACTGGTTGTAAAATAAACCAAAATTTAAACGGACTAAGATACACATCATATTGACATGTTGTCAAACATTATGTTATCAAACAATATGTTATAAAACAACATAACTAATTCCAAATTTTATCTTGCTTAAATGTGGGAAAAATCCGGTTTATCGAAATCGGACGGTTTAACTAGATTAGTTGAAATTGAAGTGACTTACTCCCAATTTATCGAAACCGGACAAGGTCTGAAAAATCTGAATTTTGGGAAAATCCCGGGACATGACATAGGTCAAGGACCGGCCCATGCTCCAGGGACTGATTGGCGAATCTTGGTTCGCCCAATTTTCGCCCGTGGGCGACAATGGGCGAGCCTTGGGCCACCGATCCGGTCGGATAATGACTTGACCATGGGCGCCCGAGGGCCTCCTATGGTCAAGCCATTAGTCTCGACCTGGTCGGCCAAGGGCCTCGACCATGGTCGGCTCGAGGGCCTTCTATGGCCGAGCCAAGGGCTCGACCCCTGTCGCCCGCGGCTCTGCCCATGGTCGCCCCGAAGCCGCCCATGGCCTGCCCGATGCGACCCGGTCGGCTCGAGGGCTCTCCATGGTCCACCAAGGGACTCGACCCTGGTTAACCATGGCTTGGCCATGGCTAACCCAAAACAACCCCAAAATATTCAACTTTCAGCAACAATTTTGACAACCAAAAATCTGATTTTTATTTCATGTTCATGTGAAGCTTAATCCCATAAACATACATGAATTATTCTAGAGATTAATCTAACCTCTAACATGCTCAAAATCAAATCACATATCAACCTAAGGCTTTGATACCACTGAAGGAATTCATGGGGTCTAAATCAATAAACCTCATGCATAGCGGAAGCAATATAACCATGGATTAAAGATGAAACAAGAAAAGACCATCATGTGATAGGAAAAATCAACATATAAAATTCATGAAAATTCTGGAAATTATACCTTTTCCTTTGAATCAAATCACCAAGCATAAACCAATATGCTCTATAGGTGTATCCGCACAAGCAAGGTTCCTCAAATAAGGTTCCTTTTCTCAAAAATGCTAGTTTTTGTGGGGAGAAGAAGCGAAAACCGAAATGAAGAGAGAGAAGAGGAAGAGGTGCGGCAAACTTGGGGAAAATGGGAGGAAAAATCTGATTTTTCTAAACCAATTTTTAACTCTCTTATCCCTTTATTATCCACTTAATTATAATTAGTAAAAATTATAACTAACATGAGCTTAAGGCCCATTTTAGAAAAATAATCCAATTAAACCCTTTAATCCTTTTTAAGAATTAGGTTCTAATTAGATGGTTTAGCTAGACCGACCCAAAACCGATTTCCTCAACTATCTTGAATAAAACCTAGGCCGGAAATCACCTAATTCGCTTCGGGTTAACTTAAATCGAAAAGGAAATTTTCCCGATTCTCATACTTCTTGAATACTGACCTATCCAAGTCTCTTTTTCTATATACCTTGCTTAAAGTGTGTGACCCTCTAGGCTCACGACCCGCTGGCAGACTGGCAAAAATATCATTTTGCCCTTTCCATCATAAGTGGCATCTAGCAAGACATTATTATTACCCAACGTCCGTGATTATTGATGATTCGATTTAATCTCTTATCGTCCATGTTACTATCCTTTTATCACCCGATATGCAGATTGATCATAAGACATAGAATCGTCATCCTGATTTATCAATCACTGTTTCTTGATATTTGAGATCACTGAAAACTGATACTAAGTATCTCCCGCTTGGCCATGCAATTTCTTTCAGTCATACTCATCAAGTGGCCTAAGCAGATCTCATTCCCACACCGGAGTATGGGGGATAAATCCCTTATCCGTCTTTCGAGTTCACTCATGTAACTTATACTTAAGCTAATCAGAGCCCTTATGGCTACCATTTTACAGGTAACGTTAGACTAGGTCAAACTTAGATACTGGTAACATAGTAATCACAAAGACTCCTTGGTCTAAGGATACAATGACAAACTACGATATGTGAGTATGCTTGTGACATCATCTATGCTACATACTCACTATCGGCTCGTCCAACATCATAACCCAGATGATTATATATGATCTAACTCTGGCACTACCTTGTCATGATCAGTAGAGTGTGATCATACAGAGTTAGCCTCGTACTGATAGCTTCTTAATGAAGCTTAGCTGATCAGGGACCCATTAAATGTAATTCTTTCTGATCTACAGTTCAAATATTAGTGATGACACACATAATGAAATATATCCAATTACATCATATATAATACTACACCACATTAGTAATATAATATCGTTTTATTTATTCGAAAAAATGATAAATCATTATATACAGATAAACTTATTACACTGGACTTGGGCACAACTCTAACATCGGTTATATGCACTATCAGACATCGATGTTAAATTGAAGACAAATAAATTCATCACCTTCTTTGGTCAACTCAATATGGCCAGCTTAGCGCCCTACGAGTGTTCCCACCATTGCATCATTGACGACACAAAGAAACATCTCTTACTCACACTTTGTTTAGCACCAACCACCTTCTGATGATTGTCTCCACCGTCATATCTTCTGACACATTTCATACAAAGTCATCCCGTTTTGAGTACTCCTTCTGCTGCCTCATTTGCTTCTTCGCCTTTGTCGTCGAACACGCTAACAAGTACTTGGACCTGTAGTTGGACCTCCCTCCTATCGTCATCAACGATCCCATTCTCTACTTCATTCAGAAGGAACTCGTGATTGTCTATATGTGTGAAGAATATCCAACGTTGATTAATATTAAGTTGCCCATGAATCAATTTAATGTCACCGCTTCACAGCCTCACCGAGACGAATTATAAAATTATTCAAGTCTTATATAGCCATTATCCCACTGCAATAATTTCATTAACTTTTAATCTTTTGTTATATTATCAGGACTAAGAGCATTTTTGGTTTTAAGAAGTGTAGTGTTACGTATTACTCACATGATAGCAAACGTTGATTTTCTTGCTAATTTAATTAATGGTGTACAAATTAAAAAGTTAATCGTGGAGATTATTAGCATTTTTTGTTTAACATAATTATGTGCATAATATTAATATTTTTTTATATGGTTCCATACAATAAAAAGGTACAACCTACCATGATTCTGTACTAAAATGACATTGGTTTTGACATTCTCTAAGACTTTGAATTTGTTCGAGTGTAAGATTTGACTGGAAAGATGGATATATATGCACATAGAGATACATGATTGGTTCAAAACGAAGATGCAACTAAATCTGATATTTTTTATTAAGCTTGATTCATATAGCTATCCTTTCATATTTGACGTGGGCTCATGTTTTGGGCCTGTACAAAATTTGTTAAAGTGGGTTCAACTACTTCATCTCCATTACAAGATTGTCACCCCATTTATTCGGCCCAATCCTAAAAAATTTATCAACATAAAGCACATTTGGCGGTTTGATTGTTCTTAATGTAATATTTCAATAGTCTAATTTCTTGACGGGTTTATTTTCTTGTTCAATCACTTATGGGCAGGGCTGTTCACGGTTGGAGAACCAACCCAACCCGACCATAACCGAACCGACCGAACCAGGTCGGTTCTCCAAACGAATCACCCAAGCCCGAACCGAAACTTAGACTTGGTTAGTCTCAAACCGAACCAAATTTGTTCGGACGGTTCTCGGTTTGACCCGAGAAAACCAACTTGAATTAGGTCCAATGAAATCAGGCCCATATACATGCTTTTAGCCCAACTTCCTGAGCCCAAATACATGATTTTGGGACAAATTTAGAACAAAAAATTTACTTTATCCAAAAAAAATACTGATAGTTATTAATAATCAAAACTAATATCATGATTATTAATAAAAAATTAAGGTAAACCTCATCTTAAAGGTGAGTTCTCGTTTCAATGAAATTAGTGATTTAAGTTGTTTTCCAGTGTGGGACTAATTAGTTGCTGCAATATACAAATAAATCAGTAACGACCTCAACTTGCGATGATCAAACCCCGACCGAGGTCTGGACCGACCGAGAATAGACCACCAACGCTAGTGCCTTTTGTATTGATTGAATAAACACTTGTTAATATATGGGCCAAGGCCCATGTTGTGTTATTTTTCTTATTCTTTGTAACCCTAGTAGTATAATTATAGGATATTGTATACTGAATTAACCATCAAATACAATTAATCTATTCTCAAACCTAATATGGTATCAGAGCTCTTATTCGATCCTCAAGGCTAAATCTCTCACTTCCGCATCGAAGTCACAATCGTACCATCACTATTATGGCACAACGTTCTCCATCAACCTACTTCACCGCCAACACCATCAACCTCTTTCATCCTCCATCAACCTCCTTCACCATCAACACCAACAACAACAACAACAAGCCTCGAGCAACAGCATCGGCTCTTCACGAGCACCATCAGGTCTTCAGCACCAGCAGCGTCTCGCTCTCGGACCGCCATGATCGCGCAGAAAACGACCATCACATCTCGTCGGAACAAATCTTATGCCTAATCAGCTCGCCTCTAGCATGTGAGTCTTCCTCGCTCTAGGCTCGGCCCGTCTGCAACCTTCGTAGACAGACGCCGCTCAGAGCTCGTCACACGGGCCTCCAAGCTTAGCCACGACATCGGATCTAAAACTCGGCCCAAATCACTCAGGTACCGAGGCCACCGTCAGCGCGTCCGGCTTGGAAACAGCGAATCCAGCATTTCTGTGCAACCGCTTCTCCAATCCTCCGCCGCACGGGCCCTCACGCGTCGATCCCAGGTGCAGATGAGTCACCTCCACGCGCGAGTCTCTCACTCGCCACCTCCGCGAGTGACCTGCACGCTCCGTATTGTTCGCTTGCTAGTTTTCCAATATATATATATATATATATATATATATATATATATATATATATATATATACTATTCATTAATTCTGTTTTGCAGTTTGACTTACAACACCGCTGGCTCACATGATTTGAGAAACACTTGTAACTATTGCAAGAGATTGGGACACTAGATTACACATTGTCCACTACGTCAAAAAATATACGGGCCTTATCCATTGCATCATTCCAAATATGGTTCTTCTACAAGTATAGCGCGCTCTAGTCCCAACATTGTTACTGTTGTCTCAAGTGTTAGTGCACCTCGAAATTCTTGTACCCGTCTCATTCAAGAGATTTTCGCACTTCTCGACAAACTTAAACCTCATACATCCGTTCAATTTTTCATGTCAGTTAACCCGGGTAAATCCCATAAATCAAATTATTCAGGTATTTCTCGCTCCTCGACTCTCTCAGGTAAATCTGGTAAATCCAATCCCTAGTATTATGACTCTGCATGCTTCAATCACATAAGCCAGAATTCTTCCTTATTTTTGAATGCTAAACCTATCTCAAATTCTCCTACTATTCGTACTGCTAATAACTCACCCATATTTGCTACTCATTCTGGTATTGTATCAACACCACATGTGTCGTTGCCTGATACTTTGCTAGTTCCGAAATTGTCTCTTAATCTTGTCCCTGTGGGTCAACTTTGTGATATGAGTCTTGACGTTAAGTTCTCTGCCTCTTCCTTGTCTGTCACTATGCAGGATCCGAAGACGAGACAAATCTATGGAAAGGGGCGTAAGACAGGTCGTTTTTTTTAGCTTACATATCTGCAACTACCACCATCCACATCACATCAATGTGGTGTTGTTCAATCTGCTGATCGTTGATACTCTCGTCTCAGGCATCCCTCTTCTCAACGGTTAAGTCATCTACTTACTCGAGGTCTTCTTGGGTCAGTGTCATCCACAAAAACTAGTGATTGTGTTTCGTGTCAACTCGAAAAACATCATAAACTTCCTTTCTCTACAAATGAGTCACGTTCATCTGCAACTTTTCAATTAATTCACTCTGATTTGTGGGCCCTATAGGCTACTCGTTCAATGGGCGGTTCTTGTTACTTTGTCATATTTCTTGACGATTATACTCGCTTTACCTGGATTTACTTGATACACAATAAATCTGACCTAAATGTTGTGTATTCAAAATTCTGTAATATGATTCACACACAGTTTTCCAAAATGATCAAAATCTTTCGTACTGATGATGGGATAGAATTTAAAAAAACATCTTTTCTTGATCTACTTGCCTCTCATGGAACTGTTATGAAAAGGTCTTGTCCAGGTACATTTGAACATAATGATCGTGTTGAACGCAAACAGCGTCACATTCTTGACTCTGTTCGCACGTTGGTCATCTCTGCGGCTTGCCCTGAATAATTTTAAGGTGAAGCTGCCCTCACGTCTGTTTACACCATCAATAGAGTCCCCTCTCCTGTCATCGGAAATAAAACTCCTTATGAATGTCTTTATGGTTGTCCTCCTAACTATGACCTTCTTCGCACTTTTGGGTGTGCATATTTCGTTCAGCTGCAGCCTCACGAATGTTGAAATTTTGATCAGCTAGTCGTGCAAGATGTCACACACAATGTTACGTATGAAGGTATAACACCGTGTATGACTTCTTGTGTAGATAACGCAGGACAGTAAATATAAAGCTATAAACAATGACACATCAGATTGTTTACCCAGTTCGGTGCAACATCACCTACGTCTGGGGGCTCTCAACCTAGTGGAAAGGTTTCACTTATCAGTAATTCGTCAGAACATACAAGTACCTGTGATCATCCCTAGATCTATACTTTATGCCACGTTTTACAATGCAATCTATCTCAGGGTCTCCCCCTGAATCCAAGACTCCGTCTTGATTCCACTCTTCGAGCAATCGCCTTGCTCTGTCGGTTCAAGTCTTCATTGAACGTTGTGGTTGCGTGTAGTCTTCACTCACGCGATCAGTAAACCCTCAATCACCTAACTCTCAATAGTTATGTGATACACAATATCCTTAGCACAATCTGCAACTCTCAGCCCGCAAATCTTCACGTCTAAGAGCTTTGCAAATTATTGCTAGGAAACAATAAAAGAACCGCACGATTGCTAAGGGGGTAGCCTAAGCTTTTATAGCAATCGAGGATGAGTACTAACCCTAATGGGTTTCCTCTTAATCACCGTCTTTCTTCTTTCCAGAATCGGAGTCGTTCTGGAATTTCCTAATCGTCTTCGTACTTTCTGCAGAAACTACACTTTCCTGATTTCTGTCTATCAGGATGTTTGCCGAGACGCTGTCAACAATGTCACACAAGATGTCGCATAGGATGCTTCGACATTCTTTGTGACATGTTCTCTAGTTCCTTTAAAAATAAGCCAATCTCTAAAACCGTCGTAACTACAATCTCCCCCTTTGGCTATTTTTAAGGACAACATTCTTCGTCGCATTTCGCGTCGCATTTGTCGTCATCTTTTGCTTGCAATCGATCGGCAGTCATCAAGTCCTTGTTCGTGTTTCTTGCGTTTGCGTTTCGCGTACCATCGCGTCGTCTTTACATCTTACTCCCCCTTGCTGGCTCAAAAAGAACCAAACTTAAACAAATATATCTAAAAAAAGGGTAATAAGAAAACAACACAAACTTAACTCACACATACTCCCGATCAGCAGTCGAGAATATGTGTGAAATAGTGTTCAACAAAAATTACAAATTAAAAGGTGTTAAGTTGTTTGGTAATCAGAAAGTTCTTAAAATTAAACAGAGCTGCTGCTGGTGCTAGCAGTCTCTTCTTCTGTATCGTCAGTGGAGGCATCTTGAGGAGTGTCTTCAGTAGCAATTGGTAGAGAGGAGGAATCATCATTTTCTGAGCCTGGAGGAGACATTGATTTTAGCAGGTTGGCACAATGAGATATTCGCTGGGAGAGATGCTTTAGATTGACGATGTCCTTGTCCAGTACATCTATCTCTCTTTCAAGCATGATTGCATCCCTGCTGGTGGTCTTGGTTGGAGGGGCGGCACTTGTGGCTCGACTAGTCGTTGCCTTGGTCAGTTTGGCTTCTGGCCTGACAAGATCAGGAACATGCTTGCCCTCGAACAGTTTGTGGCTTACCACAATTAGTCCTCCGCGTTTGCCAGCCTTATCAGTTGTCTTCAACACTCCAGGGTGTTGATGCACCAGTAACTCAGAGATAAGGGAGGGAAAGGCAATATGTATCTTCATAGCTAGAGATCCGGCATGTCTAATAAGATGATCAATAAAAAACTGCCCAAAATCAAGTGTAGACCCAGTACCTATTTGGAAGATGAGTATCGCCAGCTCCGGTTTGATGGAGGATGCGTGTGTGGAGGGAGCCCAGTTCGCTACTCCAATACGGAATAGGATGGAGTACTTGGATGTGAGGTCCGAGGCTGCCACGGTGCCCTTAGTAGGCCACATTCTGCTTTTGTCTCCAGTAATCTCCTTGAGGACGTTGTTCAGGTCAGGTGGAGGTACAACACGAACACACTTTCTCCCCAGGAAGGCATTAATGATGTCAGAGGAAATATTGAAGCGCATGCCTCTGACATATACCTTCTCACAATCCGGATTATCTGGAGTCCCAAACCCAGTAGGCAAATTAGCAATGAATTCCTTAACCAAGAGGGGATAGTGGTTACCAATGTCAGTGACGGTCTTTATAAGTTTTGCCTGCTCCAGGAGTTGGACAATGGCTTCTAGTCCCAGTAGCTCCGACGACAAGATCTTCTTGGGATATGCCGTTCTTTGGAACACAAATTCTCATCGTTTCGCACTGTCCGCAGAGTGAAACGACACATTGTCGTAAGGAACACTCGAGGTGTTCTTGACCGTCTTCAGGCTTCTTCCCTTCTTTGCTTCCTTTGCAGTAACCTCCTCTACATCGTCATCAGTTTTTTCATCCACTAATCTCCTTTTGTAGACAACTTTCTTCCCTTTTTCTTTGACGGACATCTTTTTCTTCTTCTTGCTGGGGCCTCCATCATCTTCTACCTCATTCCTCTTCTTGGTTTCTTTGAGTTTTCCAACCATCACTGCTAGACTTTCATTCTCTTCTAATACCTTCTTTTTCAGGGATGACAACACTGTGTGTGCTGTCTCAGTAGTATCTTCTGTCACATCTTCTCTGGCATCCAGAGGTGCTTCTTCTGTGTTATTGGCGGCGACACTATTGTCCTTCTCTGCTTCTTCCAGATCGGTATCCCCGTCTCTGGTTCCGTCTTTCTCAACTTCTTCCTCGGCTTCTTCCGAGTCAGCGACTTCTTCTTCTTCTACCACAGCCTCCTTTGTGGCTTCAGGAATGACATCTATTACACCTTCTTCTTCTCCTTCACCTTCAGCAATACGTTCCAACCCATGAATGACCGGGGTCAAGTCATTCTTTTCCCCTTCAGGATTTATCAGTTCCTCAACTACACCTTCTTGCGGAGGATCTTGGTTTTCCAGTAGCGACTCTAACAAGTCACTATTTCTAGAGGTATCAGTGTTTGAAATAATGGAGGAGTCGATACCTGGGACACTTGCTGATACTAGAACAGGAACAATCTGCATGGAAGCTTCTCGACTTCCTTGGCCAAGATTAGTCTCCCGTTCTGGCCCTGTTAGGTCTGTCATGGAGAATGCAGAGCTTCCGGTTCGAGACCGTTTGGGAACTCGGGAAAAAGTGGGCATTGGTGCTTCCTCCGGTGGGGTTTCTTTGGGAGATTCCTCGACTTTCTTCTGCGTTTTTAGTCCTTTGATTCGGACTCCATGTCTGTTGGTGTTTGGATTGCTGCTCTTGGAGCTTTTTGCCTCTGCCTTCTTTGGTTCGGATCATCGCTTATCAGTGGCGTTCTTTGGTGCTAGAGTGCTCCGTGTCTTCACCATGTTTGTGTAGGTAGGGAGGTTTTCGTCACAGAGTGTGAGAGGTGAGGGAGATGAGAGCGAGAACGAGAAGAGGCAGACTAGGTTTTGTTTTTGAAAACAGGTCGATTCAAATCAAATCTGTTGGAGACCGAGCGTATCTTGTGACCTTTCCTTTCTTTATATGGCGTATCTTGGGATTTTTGACCGGTTCATGAAGAGGTACCAACCAACTCCTCTCAACCGTTGTTGCAACTTCTATTGCTCGTTGATGGTGCACAGACCGAGTGACGTCCTGAGGTACTCGAATCTACTCGCATCTAATGCCTTCGTGAAAATGTCAGCAAGTTGCTTTTCTGTATGAATGTGCTCTAGGATTATCTTCTTGTCTTCGACCAGCTCGTGAATGAAGTGGTGTCTAATTTCAATGTGCTTGGTCTTGCTGTGTTGGACAGGATTTTTGGAGATGTTGATGGCATTGACATTATCACAATATAAAGTCATGGCTTCCTGTCTGACATTGTATTCGACTAACATCTGCTTCATCCATAGTAATTGCGTGCAGCTACTCCTAGCAGCAATATACTCAGATTCAGCAGTGAACAGGGCAACACAGTTTTGCTTTTTACTAAACCATGATATGAGGTTGTTGCCAAGGAAGAAGCATCCACCATATGTGCTCTTCCTATCTGCTGTGTTTCTAGCCCAATCAGCATCATAATACCCCACCAGGGTAGAGAGTACAATAAACCCAAGTCTGTAGTCCCCAGAGATATATCTTATAATTCTTTTAGCTTGGGATAGATGACTAACCTCAGGATTAGCTTGATATTGTGCACATACTACCACAGAGTAGGCAATATCTGGTCGACTGGCAGTAAGGTAGAGAAGACTACCAATAATGCTTCTGTATAGGTGTTGGTCGACAGCTTCTCCTGGATCATCTTTAGTTAGCTTGATATGTGTAGCTGCAGGTGTCCGTTTATGTGAAGCTTTCTATAGCCCAAATTTTTTGACAATATTCTTCACATATTTGCTCTGAGATATGAAGATGCTGTCTTTTAGCTGTTTGATTTGGAAGCCTAGGAAATAAGTAAGCTCTCCCACCATGCTCATCTCGAATTCTGATTGCATCTGTTGAATAAATTGCTCTACCATCCTTTTCGACATCCTTCCAAAGACAATGTCATCGACATATATTTGGGCTATCATTAAGTTCCCGTCCTCATTCTTCACAAATAGAGTCTTGTCGACTCCCCCTCTAGTGTAGCCGCTTTGAATCAGGAATTTTGTGAGCCTTTCATACCAAGCCCTTGGTGCTTGTTTTAATCCATATAGGGCCTTCTTGAGTTTATACACATGATCAGGAGAGTGAGGATCAACAAATCCTTTGGGTTGTGACACATACACTTCTTCGTTGAGATCTCCATTTAGGAATGCACTTTTGACATCCATCTAGTAAAGCTTAATCTGTAGATGGCGTGATATCCCTAGTAGGAGACGGATTGCTTCAAGTCTTGCTACAGGAGCAAAAGTCTCATCGAAATCTACTCCCTCAATTTGGGTGTACCCTTGTGCTACTAACCTTGCCTTATTGCGGGTGATGTTTCCAAGCTCATCGGACTTATTTTTGAAGATCCATTTTGTGCCAATGATATTTCCTTCACTTGGCTTGGGCACCAGTTCCCATACCTGGTTCTTCTCAAATTGAATCAGTTCCTCTTGCATAGCATTGGCCCAATACTCATCATTGAAGGCTTCATTGATATTTTTGGGTTCAAACTTTGAAACGAAGCATATATTACTTATCACCTTGTTGTAGCTTTCAGGAGTTTTTGATCGAGTCTGTATGCCTTCATTTAGGTCTCCAATTACTCCAGAGATAGGATGATTAGCCTGGATTCTTCGTGAGGGATTCTTGTTGCCGGTTTCAGGAACTGTCTCATTGTTATCGACATTTGGACTAGCATTATTGTTTTCTGATTTACTGCTATCATCTTCTCTGACATCAGTAATAGCATCCTTTCTAACATTGTTGGGATAGACTCCGTCTTCGTCTATCGCGTCTTCTGAGGCATCTTCACAATCATCATCAATAACAACATTGATTGATTCCATCATGGTCTTGGTTCGTTTGTTGAAGACCCGGAACGCGCGACTATTCCTTGAGTAACCAAGGAAGATTCCTTTATCACTCTTTATATCAAGCTTTCGACGAGGCTCTCTATCAGCCAGAATATAACAAGGGGATCCAAAGATGTGGAAGTACTTAACATTGGGCTTTCTCCCCCTCCATATTTCATAATGAGTTACTGACATACATAGTCGGAGAGTGACTCGATTGTGGATATGGCAAGCAGTGTTAAGTGCTTCTGCCCAAAAGTGAGTTGGTATGTCTTTTGCCAGCATCATAACTCTAGCCATCTCCTGTAGAGTCCTGTTTTTGCGCTCAACAATGCCATTCTGTTGGGGAGTGATTGGTGCTAAGAACTCATGAGCTATCCCTTATGAGTTGCAGAATTCTGCAAATTTGCTGTTTTCGAACTCTCGACCATGATCACTTCGAAGGCGAATTATTTTGCCAATTGTCTCCCCTTTTTCTCGTTGGACCTGGATGCACAGATTCTTGAAGATCGAGAAGGTATCTGATTTTTCACGAGGGAAGTCAACCAATGTGTATCATGAGTAATCATCTACACATACAAAGACATAGCGTTTTCCTCCAAGACTTTCAACTTGCATTGGCCCCATGAGGTCAACATGCATTAGCTCAAGCACTCGAGAGGTGGTGATATGCTGCAGCTTCTTGTGTGACATCTTGGTTTGCTTTCCAATCTGACATTCTCCGCAGATCTTTCCTTCTGCATACTTCTAAGATTGCCTTCTGCATACTTCTAAGATTTAGATGTCCAAGCTTTCCGTGCCACAGTTTGGTTTCTTCTGCTTTGGAGACAAGACACTTTACCGCTTCGATATCTGATTCGGGCGACCAGATGTAACAGTTATCCCTTGAGCGGATTCCTTGTAGAATATTGACTTGATCGAAATCTTTCACTATACATGCTTCTTTAGTGAATTTAACTTCTGAACCCAGATCACAGATCTGGCTAATGCTAATCAGGTTTGCCTTAAGTCCTTCTACAAGTAATGCTTCAGTTAGGCAAGTAGCTCCTGGATGCTTGAGTTCTCCTTTTCCAATGATTCGAGCTCGAATCTCATCTCAAAAGTAACATAGCAGTTTGTATATAGTTTGAGATTGGAAAGAAACTCTGGAGTACCTGTCATATGTCGAGAACATCTACTATCGAGATACCAGTCTTTATTTGTTGAGGCACTCAAGTATGTATATGCAACATTAGCTCGATAGACTAGATTCTTAGGTCTCCATTCAAGGTTGGATTTTTTCTGAGGAGATGAGGGATGTCTTTGATGTATCCTTTGTCTCTGTAGTAGCTAAGCCTGCTTCTTCCCATGGAGGTTGAAAGCAAAATGGTCTTATGTGACCTCGTTGACCACAGTAATGACATATCCACTGATATTGATAAGCTGATTTTCTGTAGTATTGATGTTTGAGTGGAGGATGTCTTTTGATAGTTGCTTGACAAGAACATGTTGTAGACGATGTCATGACATTTGTTGTAGGTCGTCCTGTAGGATGTGTTGGGGCATCCAGTGGTTTCTTGTCAACCATGGCTTGTTGTGGGACAAACTTCGTAACTGTTGTCGAGGGGATATCGTGTGTGTACCATAGTCCCGTCGTATCCTTGGACTGCTTTCCTACTGATAGGATTTTTTCAAGGCATTCTGTGCTAGGATTCATCATCTTTACCGATTTAGTCATAAGACTGATTTCTCCATTAAGCCTGGTGATTTCGCGTTTTAGCTCCACGATCGTCTCTAGGAATCTAGACTTGTCGTTGGTAAGACTGATGATCCGTTCTCCTTGTTGATCAAGGATCAGAGTTTCTTTGATCCATCTGGTATGTAAGCTTTTGTATGCCTTGACTAGTTGCTCTTTAGTCCAATTCTCATTTGGAGTTGGATGGTGGTGATCATCATTGATATTGGCAGAGTTATCAATGTTACATACAGGAGTAGTAGTAGTGAATGCAACAAAGTTGCTTACCTCTTCAGAACCACTATCTTCATTGTCATCATCTGATAGGGTGGCATTGTAACCTCGTTTTTGTTGTTTGAGGAAATTTGGACATTCTCTGCGAAGATGGCCAAATCCTTCACATTCATGACATTGAAGTCCTTTGTTCTTGTTGTTTTCTTCTCCACTCCTGTTTGGTCTGTTAAGACTTCCTCATGTTTGAGTTTTTTGTGGAGCTTTGTTTCTGGCATTTGTTGTGACATTCCGTCCACCCATTCGACTGAATCTTCTCATGACTTTGTTGTAATTTTTTGTGAGAAGGGCCATTGTAGCATCGATATCTTCTTCAGAGTTAGAATCCTCAGGTTCTGGTTGCTTGTGTGTTGAGCTTTTGAAGGCGACTCCTTTATTCCTTTTGTCGATATTGGGCAGAGACCCCATCAGCTCATCGAATTTTAAGATCTTGAGGTCATGAACTTCCTTGTCACGCCCCAAATTCGGTAGAGACCGAGCCCGGAACGCGAACGAGGAATCAGTGTCCGAAACAACTGAAACAATAATAGTAACCAAATAAAAAGAATACAAATACAATGAACCGCGAATTTTATAACTGCTCAAAAGAATATACAACACGAGTCAGAGACTCAAAGTATGATCAAGAAACAACAAAACGTCGACACTAAATTGTACGTCAACTAACACGCCCAAAACAACCCGGACTCTCCAGCTCCTCCAGCTTCGAGATGTCCTCCTATCCACAATCACGATCCTCACCTGTCTGCAGGAAGAGTAGCAGGGGGTGAGCATTTACGCTCACCGCAACGGATACCCGACTGACAACGGCATACAAGTAATTGACAAGGTGATACATAAGCACAGTTCGAAAAAGATCAATAGTGAAACTCAACCATTATCCAAACATTTCGTCTCATTCTCAATACTCAAATCATCACACAATCAACCAAGCAACATCAATCAAACAAACCTTTCACTCAAGGAAAGGCAACAATCCGGGTACTTCGTCGAGTCCATCTTGCCAAACACGCACGGTGTTGGACAAGGTCTACACGACCAGGTGATGCAACCTATAACACGCCAGTTTACAGTCGCAAGCTGTCTGGGCCTGGTCTGCCTCCCACTTTTCGATAGCTAGTCGTAGGCGTGAAACCTCTTCGCGGCCGCCAGTTTACAGTGGCTAGCTGTCTGGGCCTGGTCTGCCCCCCACTTCTTCGATTGCTAATCGAAAGGCGTGGACGCCTCTTCGCGGCATGGATGGAGAAGCGCGGTAAGAGCGCAAATCTACCCCACCCGAACGGAGATCACGGACGTATCTTTCCCACCTGGGCGTCAACCAGCAACAAACACAAACCACCACGCACACTGGGCTCCCGCCCGTAACCAACATCCACACACAATGGGCTCCCGCCCGTAACCATCATCCACAAAACATTTCAACCACAGGAGAGAAATAATCAACTCAAGTCATTTCGATTTACATGTTAAGGCACAACATCTTCAAACACATCAAATCGCATTTACCATTTACTCACAATACAGTTCAACCATAGTGAAGAATATACTCAACTCAAATCATTTCAATTTACATGTTAAGGCACGACATCTTCAAACACGTCATATCACAATTTACCATTACTCACAATTGAACAAGCATAACACATTCAAACCAAACGCAATGAGTAAAGCGGTAACACCCCCAATAAAGCATACAGCGGAATGGCACGTCGCTGTAGTATAATCAACCTATAGACACAACCGGTGCCCACATGCAATTCTACACATACATATACTAAGAACACAAAAGGTGCCCACATGCAATTACTAGTAACTTTCCCAAGTCATGTACGGATATACGGCTACTTTTCCCTACCTCGATAATTATCCAACGTTAGCTCCAAGTCTCTCGCGACACCACGTCTAAATCCTTCCCTTTCCACGAGCGATGGAAGAATCTAATAACGACAAACGCACAAACTTTAGCAATTGATCGAAGTCCGATTCTAACGAAACTAACGCCCAAGTACACCCCAATGAGTCCCGATCACTCCAATACTTCCTAATTACACCGAGTTGCCAAAAAGGACCCGGAACGGCCCAATTCGCACACTTTCCCGAATCTGCCCGGAAACGCTAAAATGACCTCGGGACCCCGAAAAATTCCGTTTTCGCATCAACAAATCATAATTATATTCAAGGGGTCCAACGCAATCGACGGAACCAAATTCCGACGCCCGAGCGACTCAATCCCGTCATTAAGGTTCCTCAAATAATAAATAATCTTTTCCCACAATTCAATTCCAACAATTCTCAAATTTATTCTACGCGCATAATTAAATTTGAGATCACCAATAAAATTGACGGAATTACGTTCCGACCTCCGGGGGATTTAATCTCGACTTTAAAGTTTAGCGAAACAAACACATTTTAGCCAAATTAATTCCAATTTCTTCCAAAGTCACGAATTAGTGTTCTAGGGATTTTCCGGGATTGCATAACACGTAAAAACCCGAACTCCGGGCACGCGGGCCCCACCTCCGGTGACCGGCCGGAGCTCCGGCGAGCTCCCGGTCACCGGACAAACCTCCCGTTTGTCTCAAAACGCTCCAAACTACCCCCTTAACACTAATCCAACCTCAATCAATCCATATTCCACAACTCCATAAATCCAAACTCAAGGAAATGAGAATCCAAAACATACCTCTTGTAGCCCACGACGAGGAGAACCCGAATACGCAAAAATCAAGACGTTTGGACGGTCGGAACGTCGGGAAATCGCCACAATCTTTTCTCTTCTTCTTCCTTCTTTCTTCTTTCTCTTTCTCTTTCTCTTTCTCTTTCTTCTTCCTTGTGTTCTGCCGAGAATCAACCCCTCCCCCCTTCTTATAACTTAAATATAATTATTTAAACATTAAACTAATAAAATAAACCTATTTTCCATTTTCTTTTAAATCTAAATTAAAACAATTAATTTTTTAATCACTCAAAAGTCTCCCCCCCTCTAGATACATGACAAGTGTAAAGTAGAGGGGTCCCGCAAGCCACTTTTGTCATTTCGGACCCGAAATCGTCCGAAACGGACACGTTTTTCGAAACCGTCGGAACCGTGATGTTTCGCTAAATTTTAGCTTTCATATGAACCTAATATCCATAGTATTACAATTCCAACTTAAAATGGCTCAAATAGTAGTCCTCGGTGACTCTCGGGTCAAAATTTGGTCAAATCGCGAATTATTAAATTTTCATCCATTTTTCACAAAATTGACCCAAATTGACCCAAATTGACCGGGAGCGGTCCTTACATTCCTCAATTGCAGTGATCTTCATCTTAAATCTAGGGTTAAGAGCACGCAGGGTTTTTCTAACCAATTTTTCATCAGACATTGGTTCTCCCAGAAAATAGGATTCATTGGCTAGATCACGAATACGAACATTGAATTCTGCAATTGATTCGTCCTCTTTCATGACAAGGGCTTCGAAGTTGGTTGTTAAGTATTGCAGTTTTTGTTCTTGAACCTTGGTTGTTCCTTCATATGCAACTGCTAGGATATCCCATGCAGGCTTGGCAGTTGTGCATGTGTTGATTAGTGTGAATACGTTTTTGTCAACACCGTTGAAAATAGCATTCAGAGCTCGAGAGTTTCCCAGTGATTCCTCGTCTTCATCATCAGTCCAGTCTTTTTCTGGTTTTGGACCGATAGGGTTACCATCATTGTCACTGAGTTGTGGAGCATTCCAACCATTGATCACAGCCTTCCATGTTTTGTTGTCAAGTGACTTCATGAAGGCACACATTCGATCCTTCCAATAGTCGTAGTTACTTCCATCTAGAACAGGTGGTCGATTGATGGATCCTTCTTCTCTGGTATTGTCCATCTTGATCAAAATATTTGTTTAGGAACTCACCTAAAGCTGTAGGTGCCTCCTCTAATACCAATTGAAATTTTGATCAGCTAGTCGTGCACGATGTCACACACAATTTTACGTATGAAGCTATAACACCGTGTATGACTTCTTGTGTAGATCACGCAGGACGGTAAATATAAAGCTATAAACAATGACACAGGAGATTGTTTACCCAGTTTGGTGCAACATCACCTACGTCTGGGGGCTCTCAGCCTAGTGGAAAGGTTTCACTTATCAGTATTTCATCAGAACATACAAGTACCTGTGATCATCCCTAGATCTATACTTTATGCCACGTTTTACAGTGCAATCTATCTCAGGGTCTCCCCCTGAATCCAAGACTCCGTCTTGATTCCACTCTTCGAGCAATCGCCTTGCTCTGTCGGTTCAAGTCTTCGTTGAACGTTGTGGTTGCGTGTAGTCTTCACTCACACGATCAGTAAACCCTCAATCACCTAACTCTCAATAGTTATGTGATACACAATATCCTTAGCACAATCTGCAACTCTCAGCCCGCAAACCTTCACGTCTAAGAGCTTTGCAAATTATTGCTAGGAAACAATAAAAGAACCACACGATTGCTAAGGGGGTAGCCTAAGCTTTTATAGCAATCGAGGATGAGTACTAACCCTAATGGGTTTCCTCATAATCACCGTCTTTCTTCTTTCCAGAATCAGAGTCGTTCTGGAATTTCCTAATCGTCTTCGTACTTTCTGCAGAAACAACACTTTCCTGATTTCTGTCGATCAGGATGTTTGCCGAGACGCCGTCAATAATGTCACACAAGATGTCGCATAGGATGCTTCGACATTCTTTGTGATATGTTCTCTAGTTCCTTTAAAAATAAGCCAATCTCTAAAACCGTCGTAACTACAAATGTACTAAACTTGAGCCTCGTGGGCGTCTCTGTTGTTTCATTGGGTATGGGATCAAACATAAGGGGTGGAAATGTTGGGATCCTATTTCCAAACGTCTCCGCATATCTAGACACATCACTTTTTAGGAGCATAAAATGTTTTCGTCCATGTCTTCGTTTCACGTGTCTTAATCAATCTCTTTCTTTTCAAATCCGAATATCGATCTCTATCCTAATGATTTTGAGGGATCATATTCTGAGCTAACCACTACAAGTACTCCAACGCCTCTTGTCCAGGCTCCTCTCATAGATACGGTCCGCCTGAAGATCATGTGCTTCATTCCCATCCTTAGCGAAAAACACGACCATCGTCTCGTCTTCAAAACTACCAAGTAACACTACCCAATCTTTCTCGAGTCATGTCTACTTCTATGTCCATCTACGAATCTTGTACATATTGTGAGGCATGCATTAATCCTTTATGAAAGCAAGCAATGCCTAAAGAACTTCGGGCGCTTCAGAAAATTCGTACCTGGGAACTCGTTAAATTGCCCAACAATAAATCTGTAGTCAGTTGCAAATGGGTATAAAAGGTGAAAACCAAGGCCGATGGGGCTATTGAGCGCTACAAAGCTCGTCTCGTTGCAAGAGGATTCTCTCAAGAATATGGGATTGATTATGAGGAGACATTTGCACTAGTTGGCCATCTCACATTAGTTCGCAATCTAATTGCAGTTTCAGCCGGTCGAAAGTGTAACCTTTTTTAGATAGACGTCAAAAATGCTTTTCCCAATAGAGATCTTAGCGAAGAAGTCTATATGCAGCCTCCTCCCAGGTATGAGCATTCGTCAAACACAGTCTGTCGCTTGAAAAAGGCTCCATATGGACTCAAGCAAGCTTTGAGGGCGTGGTTCTCAATATTCAGTGAGAAGATGTTTGATCTTGGCTTCACCTCAAGTTCGTATGACACCGTCTTGTTTGTCAAGAAGACTTCCCGTGGTCACATCCTGCTTCTGCTCTATGTGGATGACATGATTATCACCAGAGATGATGAATCCAGTATCTCTGACCTGAAGATCCAGCTCAACAAATATTTTGAGATAAAGGATCTCGGCAAGCTCACATTGTCTCAAACTAAGTATGCAGCTAACCTCATTTCTCGAGCAGGATTATCAGACAGCAAGATTACTTCCACTCCCATCGAGGCAAATGAGAAGCTTACACCTTCTGATGGGAAACCTCTCCAAGATGCTACATTTTATCGACAGCTCGTAGGCAGCCTTGTCTATCTCACCGTCACACGTCCAGATATTCCTACGCATATCACATTATCAGCCAGTTCATGAGTGCACCGCGAACCATACACTATGAGGCCATCCTCCGAGTACTCCATTATGTGCAAGGCACTCTATCTAACGGTCTTCATTTCTCATGTGATACATCTATGGGGTTGCAGGCATTTTCAGATGCAGATTGGGCTAGTGATCCTACTGATCGGTGTTCTACAACAGGATATTGCTTTTTTTCTCGGCAAATCTCTCATCTCTTGGAGGAGTAAGAAGCAGACGAAAGTTGCCCGTTCTAGCACAGAGGCCCAATATCGTGCTCTTGCCGACACTATCTCTGAGCTCTTTTAACTTCAGTGGCTATTTCATGACATGGGCATTACTCAAAACTCGGTCACTTCTATCCATCGTGACAACTGGAGCGCCATTCAGATTGCTCACAATGATGTATTTCATGAAAGAACCAAGCATATCGAGAATGATTGTCACTTCGTGAGACATCACCTCACACATGGTACTATCACTTTACACACCGTCTCCTCAGACAACCAGACTGTTGACATCTTCACGAAGCCTCTACTTCCAGAACTGTTCAGTACATTAGTTTCTAAACTCAATTTGAATCATCCACCTTGAGTTTGAGGAGGCATGTTAATATATGGGCCAAGGCTCATGTTGTGTTATCTTTTCTATTCTTTGTAACCATAACAGTATAAATATAGGATCTTGTATATTGAATTAACCATCGAATACAATCAATCTATTCTCAAACCTAATAACACTAAACTATCATAGAACTTTGGCATTTGAGATACACAATATCGAAGAAACTTCAAGTTATTCATTATTAAATGAAGTCATGATTTGCATATACCTTTATTTTAAAAACTTATGCATATATACAGCTGATTAATTATTAGCGAGACCGATGATCAACCTATAGTATCGTAGATTAAGGATAAACTTGATTCAGAGATCGTAAGCCTAATATGGGATTTATATTGTAGTCACTGAATCCTGCATTTGTGAAGAGCTGAGCCCATTCTTTCTCATTTCTTTGTTTACTGGCGATCATGAGCATCATATGCATGTCGAAGAAAAGTTGCGTTTCAATGGATTCCTCGTCTCTATTCGAGTCTTCCATCACCATGTCTATGATAATCACTTTCCCTTCATTGGTTCTACTACTCACTATTGCCTCTCGACATTTCTTTAGTAGCTTCACACATTCTTCATCGCTCCAATTATGCAACATCCACTACATTAATATTTACAAGACAAATTTTGTGCATAATTCAATCCAATCCGTGCTAGGTTTTATTGCATAACTAATAATTCAAAAAGAGCCAACAATTGTATTTTGAAATGATTTATCTAAACTCTACTTATCTTCTGAGTCGAGTTTCACTTAATCCTCCTAAATTCAAAAACGATTTGTGTAGTCCACTAAGTTTGAAAATGTTTTACTTTACATTTTTCCGTTCACTCTTTAGAAAATTCTATTAACTTTTTGCGAAATGCCGAAAATACCCTCGTATTAAATCAATTCAAATAAGTAAATAAAAAAATGATTTTGAACTTTTTGTTGGGCTTTCATGTGTGTATAAGCTTTCTTGTTGTGTGCTACTCCTAGGTTAGACCCGATTCTCCCCAACTGGTGATGTTGCTACGTTTAAGTGATGGCATAACTTTTTAGCGCAAAAGTAAGAAGTGAGTGCAACATGTTACACGACATGTGGAGCGACTCGCTACGCTCCAGATTAGGAAAGATGTGAAGCTTTCCTATTTAGAGTCGCTTGAGGCGAAAGAAGAATGACGTCACAACAACTGAAAGACTTGGAGTGCAAGAGAACGACGTCAACATGCCAGGCGACTTCCAGTTGTCATTAACACATTAGCAAAGGCGGCAACTCTGCTTGCCTAATTTGCTTAGGAAGTCTGAGACTTCCTATTCCTAATCCGAGAAAGATTAGAAATGTGAGGGCTGCTATAAAAAGCCTATGCTTCCCCATTAGCAGCTCGTTCGTTCTTGTTCATAATCTGCTAGATTTCTCATAGCTCTTAACCATGCACCATTGGCGTGTTGAGAGGCTGATTAGTTTGCTAGAACGGCTTTGCTCCGATTAAACATCAAGTCGCGAAGATTGAGTGTTTGATCGGTTAGGGTTCTTGTGTTCGGGATTGAAGATTCACAAATCCGTCAAAGAAGACTACGACACCGAGCATAGGCGCTTGCTCGAAGGGTGGAATTGAGAAGATCTCAAAGACAGGGGGAGAGGACCTTGGTCGAGGTTGTTCACGGTGAGATCTATAGTAGCTTAGGACAATAGCTTGTGTGATAGCTAGTTGGTGCTTGAAGTTGTACTATTAACTACCATGACGTAGGTGACGTTGCACCGAACTGGGTAATCATCTCTGGTGTCCCTCTTATTGTTTGGTCATTGTTTATACTACGGTCTGCAATTTAAAGCAAGTAGTCGACACAAAAGTTACGACTTTGTGTTCGACTTCTTGACTCGGCTACGAATCAGAATTTCAATTGGTATTAGAGGAGGCACCTTATTTCTTAGGTGATTTTCCTGTAAAAATTTTGAGTAGCTAATATGGACTCAAAGGAAGGAGGATCTGTCAATCGACCACCGGTCCTCGACGGAACAAACTATGGGTACTGGAAAGCACGGATGTGTGCCTTTTTGAAGTCTCTCGAAAGCAAAACCTGGAAGGCTGTCATCAATTGATGGGAGGAACCTCACTATGCTGATGCTCAAGGAAATCAAACTAGCATCAAACCAGAAAAAGAGTGGAGTGCGGAAGAAGATGAAGCCGCCCTAGGTAATTCTCGTGCACTCAATGCTATATTATGGAGTAGACAAGAATGTGTTTCGACTTATCAACACGTGCACAAGTGCCAAAATTGCTTAGGACACTCTTGTTGTTGCTTATGAGGGTACATCCAAAGTCAGAGAGCAAAAGTTACAGTACCTTACGACCAACTTTGAAGCACTTACCATGAATGAAGACAAAACTATAGCTGAGTTTAATGTACGTATCAAGGATCTAGCCAATGAATCATATTCACTTGGCAAGCCTATGACCGATGAAGATTTAATCAGAAAAACGCTGAGAGCTCTAAGTCCCATATTTAAGATGAAGATCACGGCCATAGAAGAAGTTCATGACTTAAAGACGCTGAAGTTCGATGAGCTCATGGGATCACTTATGACCTTCGAGCTCTCCCTACCTCTCATCGAGAAGAATCATAAAGGTGTAGCTTTCAAAAGTTCTAACCAAAAGCAGAAAAACTTGGCGTGCTCTGATTCGGATTATCGCTATGCTGGCCAAGAACTACAATAAAGTCATGAAGAGATTTAACCAGATGACAGGGAAGAATGTCACCTGAGAAGTCAGAGACAAGCCTCAGCACAAATTTCAGAAGCTCGAGAGCACTAATAACGATGGTAGACGTGGTGAACGATCAGGAAAAGAAAAAGGAGTCCAGTGCTTTGAATGTGAGGGGTACGGGCACATGCAGAAAGAATGTCCTAACTTCTTAAAGAAACAGAAGAAGGGATTCAATGCCTCTCTAACTGACGGTGAAGATGAGGAAGACAGTGACTTTGAGCATACAAGTAACTATGTTGCTTTTACTTCCTCTACAATAGATCAACCATCCGAGATTTCAAAGAAGTATGACTCTGATGATGAGCTATCCGATGAGACTCTCAACAACGCATACAACGAATGGTATGTCAAATGGCTTGAAGACTCTCAGGTAATCGAAAAACAGAATGCTCTCATTCTCTCTCTTAATGAAGACAAGTCACGACTTCTCGAAACTACTGTTGACCTAAATAGGGAAGTGGCTCGGTTAAAAAGCGAGTTAGAACAAGTCACCAAGTCTGTAAAGATGATGAATCCAAGCACCGACACTCTAGACCAGATTCTCTCGATCAGAAAACCAGCTAGAAATATGGAAGGTCTTGGATATTCGAAAGAAGTTTCATCATCACACACCGTCTTCGTTCCTCAGAAGGTCGTCACCCACAAGCCCCGTCAAATGTCTACTAACTTCACACCTGACCAAGCGGCCAAAATGCCTCATACTCTGGTCGCTTATGGGACAAAGAACAAAAGACATAACTAGGTATGTCATCACTGTGGACGAAGAGGTCACATTCGACCTTTCTGCTATCGTTTATATGGAAGGAGCTTCGTCAAGCAAAGGACCACCATCAAGAAAGCCCAACCACGTAAGGAATGGCGAGTCAAGGAGGTAAACTATCGAGCAAATATTGCTTACACCGCTCTAAAAGCTTCAACTAGCAATGATTGGTACTTTGATAGTGGATCCTCTCGACATATGACTGGTAATAGCTCATTCTTGGTCACTTTAATACCTTGCACTAATAGCTTTGTCACTTTTGGTGACGGAGTAAAAGCTAGAGTACTCGGGAAGGGAAAACTCAACCTTCCTAACTCACCATGCCTAAAAGAGGCTCTACTGGTAGAAGGTCTTACAGCCAACCTCATCAGCATCAGTCAAATATGTGATCTGAATCTGGATGTCAACTTCACTCGTGACAAGTGCATTGTCAAAGACGAACACCAGAAGGAAGTCATGAAAGGTCACAGATCTCTTGATAACTGTTATCTATGGTCTCCAACAGTAACAACCTTGCCAACCAAGTGCCTTTTATCCAAAGCACAAGAGACGAAGCTATGGCATCAAAAACTCAGTCACATCAATTTGAGGAGCATGCAGAAGATTCTCTCTGAAACGGCGATCATTGGAGTTCCCAACCTCAAGATTGTTGAAGGAAAAATTTGTGGAGAATGCCAGATTGGCAAACAAGTTAAGACGTCACACAAAAAGTTACAGCATCTTACTACTTCACGCGTTCTAGAACTTCTACATGTTGACCTTATGGGACCTATGCAAGTAGAAACTCTAGGAGGTAAGAAGTACATATTTGTCTGTGTCGACAACTTCTCAAGGTACACCTGGGTTGACTTTATTAGAGAAAAGTCAGACACTTTCTCAGTCTTCGAAGCCCTATGTCGGAGAGTTCAACGAGAAAAAGGAGAAGCCATTGGCAAAGTCGTCCGACTCAGAAGTGATCATGGAAAGGATTTTGAAAACATCAGCTTCGCAAACTTTTGTGATGCTAAAGGAATAGCTCATGAATTCTCTGCCCCAATCACTCCTAAGCAGAACGGGATCGTGGAAAGAAAAAATCGTACTCTTCAAGAAATGACAAGAGTCATGATGCTAGCCAAAGACATCCCGCATCACTTATGGGCTGAAGCTCTGAATACGGCTTGTCATATTCATAATAGAGTGACCCTCCGTCCTGGAACATCGCTCACTCTTTATGAAATATGGAGGAGGAGGAAGCCTAATGTCAAATATTTCCAAGTCTTTGGATCAATATGCTACATACTTGCAGATAGGGAACCTCGACGCAAACTTGACCCTAAAAGCGATGAAGGCATCTTTCTTGGCTATTCCAGAAATAGTCGGGCTTTTCGTCTATTCAACAAGCGCACCCGGTCTATCATGGAATCCATCAATGTCGTGATTGATGACAGTCATGAGCAACCCAGTGACGACGAGGAAGAAGTTCTAAATCTCTCAGGAGAAGTCAGACCATAAGTCAGACCTGAAGATCGCAACAAGGAATCTAAAGCTGAAAACCAAAACATCTCTGACAAAGAGGCACCCCCCATCATAGAACAGAGAGCTCCGTCAAGAAGAATTCACAAGAATCACCCATCCCAGGATGTGATTGGAGACATCAATGAAGGAGTGCAGACTCCACAGAAGGCACCTATAAACTACAAAGAGATGATAGGTAACATTTGCTTTATTTCTAAAATTGAGCCAAAGAATATACAAGAAGCCATCAATGATGAATACTGGGTCTGCGCCCTACAAGAAGAATTGGTTCAATTTGCAAGGAATGAAGTCTGGGAACTAGTACCCAAGCCAGACAATGTCAATATTATTGGGACAAAGTGGATATTTCAAAACAAGAATGACGAGCAAGGAAATATCACTCGAAACAAAGCAAGACTAGTGGCTCAGGGGTACACACAAGTAGAAGGAGTTGACTTCGAAGAAACTTTTGCTCCAATAGCCAGACTGGAAGCCATCCGACTTCTTCTCGGCATAGCATGTCATCTGTGTTTCAAACTCTATCAGATGGATGTAAAGAGTGCCTTCCTTAATGGAAATCTCAACGAAGAAGTCTATGCTGCTCAACCAAAGGGATTTGAAGATCATGACTCTCCTCATCATGTCTACAAACTAAAGAAAGCTCTCTACGGCCTCAAACAAGCTCCACGAGCATGGTATGAACGTCTCACCCAATTCCTAGTACAGAATGGCTATATTCGAGGGGGAGTAGACAAAACTCTCTTTGTGAAGAAGGAAGGAAGGGACATCATGATTGCCCAAATATATGTCGATGATATCATATTTGGAGGGATGTCAAACAAGATGGTGGAACGTTTCGTACAACATATGCAGTCCGAATTTGAGATGAGTATGGTTGGAGAGCGCACATACTTCCTAGGCTTCCAGATCAAACAGATGAAAGATGGAATATTTATCTCCCAAAGAAAATATGCAAATAATATTGTGAAGAAATTTGGGTTAAAAAAGGCTTCGCACAAAAGAACCCCCATTGCCACTCATGTCAAATGCACAAAGGACGATCTTGGGGAACCAGTTGATCAAAGCCTCTATCGAAGCATTATTGGAAGTTTTCTCTATCTCACAGCAAGTCGACCCAACATTGCTTTCTCTATGGGAGTCTGTGCTCGATATCAAGCCAATCCAAAAGTCAGTCACTTAACTCATGCCAAGAGGATAATAAGGTACATCTCGGGAACCTCTGAATTGGGTTTGCTATACTCTTTTGATACCTCTCCGACTCTTATTGGATACTGTGATGCTGACTGGGCGGGAAGCACACCAGATCGAAGAAGTACCTATGGAGGTTGTTTCCATCTGGGAACAATCTTGTGTCTTGGTTCAGCAAAAAGCAAAATTGCATTGCTTTGTCTACAGCTGAGTCCGAATATATTGCGGCTGGAAGTAGCTGTACTCAGCTTCTGTGGATGAAACAAATGTTGGCAGAGTAATGGGTCAAACAAGAAGTCATGACTTTGTTCTGCGACAACATTAGTGCAATCAATATTTCGAAGAATCCGGTTCAACACAGCAAAACCAAGCACATTGATATCAGGCATCATTTTATTCGTGAGCTTGTTGAGGACAAGAAGATAAAACTCAAATACCTACCTATTGAGAAACAAGTCGCTAGCATCTTCACAAAGGCGTTAGATGCTAACAGGTTTAAAAGTCTAAGGACATCCCTTGGACTTTGCTGTCTGGAGTAACCAAAAGTCAAGAAAGAAGAGAGGGAGCTTTTAGTTGATTTTACTCTCTCTCTATCAGGACCAACAAGGGTCCACAAAATCAAGCCGGGCCCAATTATTTTGTCAAAAGCCCAGTTGAAATTATTTTTTTTTAAATTCACAAAAAAGGAAATGATTGAAATTTGACAGTCAACCAATCAGCAATCAATCCTTTCGACTTCCGCGCAGAAAAGTTATGCACACTCCTTCAACCTTCCTAAAAACCGCTAGGGCACCACAAAACCAAAATCAATCTGCACCAGTAGCAGTTGCTTCTTTCATCCAAAACAACTCCGATCAAGCCCCTCCTCAAATGGTTGGAACCAGAAGTGGACGAGTAGCCTCCAAGAAACTGCGAACCAAGATGATGGCAAAGATAATCGCCAGAAAGTTATTAGCTTCGAAATCTTCATAAAACAAACATGGAGTGAAGATTTGTGGAGGAAATTCCTCAGGGGATGGTGCGTCAAGACCTCAGGGAGCAACGACCTCTTCTCCAACTATTGCACCAATGGAGGCAACCCCCACTGTTGAGAAGGACAACACGTTGTCCAAAGTTGCTAACCTTGAAGAAGAAGGGTCGCACTCCACCCGGACGCCACTACAAGGTAACCCTATTGTCCCTCCTGAAGTAGAACCAATAGATGAGAATCTGCCTAAAGAAACTCTAGGAACCCCCGTTCCTGAAATTCATGACACTAGCTGTGAAGATAGATCTGGCCCCCCAAAATCGACACCAGCACCAGATAAATCCCCACTAAACGAAGCCATGCAGAAATTCGATAGTCCGCTTGTCGCTCCAGACAGTGATTCAGGGCTGAATGAAGATACGGAAGCTATACCGGAAGTCCCTCGACCTTTAGCCGATCTTGTCAACATAGAAGAAATAGATACGGCCAAGACTATGGAAGAAGAAGCTACACAAGAGGACAGAACGCCTCTAAAAGAATCTGTGCCCAAAGGGCTTAAGAAAAGGAAACAACCAAAGAGAAAGTTGATTGATGAAAAAGAAGAACCACCAGTGCCGAGAAGACTAACCCCTAAAGGAAAAGGGATAGAGAAAGGAGGAGCAACTGCTCCTAAACCAGTGAAGAAGTCAAGAAAGAAGTCATCCACTTCAGTAACAACTTCTGCCCCAGAAGAAGAGGAGTCAGAAGAAGAAGAAACTCGTGTCTTACTCCCACGGGTTAAGAAGTCTATGGGAGGTCTGAAACTCCCCAAAAACGTTGCAAAAGCCCCAACTGACAATGTCTCATTTCATTTAGTAGACAATGCTGTCAAGTGGCAATACGTGTACCAGCGAAAGATCTACCCAGAGAGGGAGCTCTCTGCAGAAACTCAAGGAATGAACGCAGTTGTGGAACTCCTCCGTGGCTCAGGCCTAACCAACACGATCATCAACATCGAACCATTCTATCCCTCTTTGGTCAAGGAGTTCGTCGTCAATCTATCAAGTGAGTTTAATGATCCAGAAGACGCTGAGTATAAGAAGGTCTTTGTTCGAGGAGATTGTTTTGAAATATCCGCCACCACAATCAATGCTTATCCAGGCAGAGAGGCTCCAGAAGTCACTCCAGAAGTCCCTCACTTAAGCAAAGTGGCTTTTGAGATCACTGGAGGAAGGAAAAAGGTATGGCCTTTCAAGGATACCATTGCGGCTGCAGAGCTCACTGCCAAATATTCCATTCTATACCGCATTGGTTTGGCAAACTGGGCGCCCTCCACTCACGGGTGTAGCATCAAAACAGAACTAGCAAAGCTCATCTACCAAATAGGTACGCAATCCCCTCTTGAATTTGGTTCATATGTCATTGAGCACCTTGTCAAACATGTCAAGTCATGTGCTGTCAAGCTACCTATTGGTTTTCCATCATTGATCACTGGACTTCTCCTCCAACAATGTCCTCACATTGTCCGAGATACTGATATACCTGGGAAGAAGCCTCTGCCTCTCACAATAAGTCTCAAGAACTTTGAGGGCAAACATATGAGAGATCTCGCTCCTCCCGTGGCCAAAACCTCTGAAGCTGGTTCCAGCTCACGGCCTTCCGGACCTCTCGGCACTAGGATGGAGGAAGAACTGGTGGACATGATTAATGACTTGGAAAAGACAATTGATGCGCTATCTACCCGTAAGACTGCCTGTGAAGCCCTCCTACATGACCTCCGCACCGCTCCTGCTGAAGATGACGACGATGTCGATGACTCCACCTCTTTTTAAACATTTCTCTGATTTAGTCTGATAACTTGTTTCAAACAAACTTCTTAAATCCTCGGGGACTGTCCGAGTTAAGTTCATGCACTTTGTGACATTTGTTTTTGGGATATTTTCTCATGGTTTGAGCTGGTTTATACCCTGCTATTGTTCGAATATCGTTGTATGATTGCCTTTGGCAATATTGTTAGACAAACAGGGGGAGATATAGGCTAAAGTTGCGAAGAAGACGAAAAGTTGCGCCAGAAGTCGCACCTGAAGTTGCACACAGAAGTCGACGCTCCAGAAGACGAACCAGAAGCCGCACCAGAAGTCGCATACCAGAAGCCGCGAAAAAAGTCGCATACAGAAGTCGCATCGCTTGTTGTGCGTAACTGCCACAAGATGACGATGTACTTAAAAAGGTGTTTAGTCGCATCGCTTGCTGTGCGTAACTGCCACAAGATGACGATGTGCTTAAAAATGTGTTTGCCTAAAAAATTGCCAAAGGGGGAGATTGTTGCTACGTTTAAGTGTTGGCATAATTTTTTAGCGCAAAAATAAGAAGTCAGTGCAACATGTTACACGACATGTGGAGCGACTCACTGCGCTCCAGATTAGGAAAGATCTGAAGCTTTCCTATTTAGAGTCGCTTGAAGCGAAAGAAGAATGACGTCACAACAACTGAAAGACTTGGAGCGCAAGAGAATGACGTCAACATGCCAGGCGACTTCCAGCTGTCATTAACACGTCAGCAAAGGCGGAAACTCTGCTTGCCTAATTTGTTTAGGAAGTCTGAGACTTCCTATTCCTAATTCGAGAAAGATTAGGAATGTGAGGGCTGCTATAAAAATCATATGCTTCCCCATTAGCAGCTCGTCCGTTCTTGTTCATAATATTCTAGATTTCTCAAAGCTCTTAACCGTGCACCATTGGCGTGTTGAGACACTGATTAGTTTGCTAGAACGGCTTTGCTCCGACTAAACATCAAGTCGCGAAGATTGAGTGTTTGATCGGTTAGGGTTCTTGTGTTCGTGATTGAAGATTCACAAATCCGTCAAAGAAGACTACGACACCGAGCATAGGCGCTTGCTCGAAGGGTGGAATTGTGAAGATCTCAAAGACAGGGGGAAAGGACCTTGGTCGAGGTTGTTCACGGTGAGATCTATAGTAGCTTAGGACAATAGCTTGTGTGATAGCTAGTTGGTGCTTGAAGTTGTACTATTGACTACCATATAGTGAAAATCTTTCCACTGGCAAAGTGCCCCCAAGACGTAGGTGACGTTGCACCGAACTGGGTAATCATCTCTGGTGTCGTTCTTATTGTTTGGTCATTGTTTATACTACGGTGTGTAATTTAAAGCAAGTAGTCGACACAAAAGTTACGACTTTGTGTTCGACTTCTTGACTCGGCTACGAATCAGAATTTCAGGTGATATTAGAGCTTAGTTTGTATCGATCTCATCGGGGCGGAAGACAAGTGGATCTCATGATGGATCGAGTTAGGTATGACACTAGGATGCAGAAAACCATGATTGATCATACCATAATTAACAGATGGGCCAATGGGTAAGAGTGTAAGGCGATTTGGGTTCAGGGAGAGCAACGCGATGTGATGGGCTCAATGTGCAGGGAGGATTATTAGGAATTCCACACCGGAATCCAGGTCCCACATTGAAAGAATACGGGTGTAAAAAAAATTTATATACACATTGAACCCTAAAACTAACAGACTAGTCTTTTAGGTTTTTTGTATATTTGGGGTTCCTAGTCGTGTGATCCTTCTTGGTAAGATCCGATTTTCCTATGACACTTATTATATGGACTTTCCCAGTGCAACAACAAAATTCATCGGTTCCAAAAAATTGGTTTCTCTACTAAGTGAGTTACTGTACTAGAACACAATTTTAATGCACAAGTTGGGGCTATAATAACATATTAATAAGAATGCAATGGTACATCTCGATGCATAGTTATCTAAGGGTGTTGAGGTTAAACTATCGCTTAAAATGCAAACTAACCAATATGACACTTTTTTACCAAACCTAATAATTAATTTTGGACACATTTTAGCCTGCAAATGCTCCAAAATACCCTAAAATACATAATTAGGTATACTGAAGAGTGAAACGGTCATATTTAGATATAGTGTAGTGTCATTTTTTCTATAATTTGTTACATCGTTTATACTGATTGCTTACATCAGTTTTGAGTTTGCATATTATAAGACGAGTTCTTAGTTTGAACTCTTCGATCTGGTTGTATATGGCTATGCAGTTTTTAATGCGACTTTTGAATCAATCTATCTGAGAGTTCTATTATTAAACTTTAATGTATCATAATTTGTTAGACAGAGATACTACCTTCAGGAAATCGAACCCAAATTTTTAGATCACAATAACTTAAGAGTATTTGAACAATTAAGCAAACAATTTATGATGGATCCTTGTTGTTTATTCAGATAATAACATTTTAAGTTTCCAAACCCAATGTTTGTAGCAACCCATTCTCTTTAGTAATAAAAGGTTGTAGGTGAAATAACATAGTGTTGTTATGTTTGTTATTGGCTTGTTTTAGGCGATGCGAAAAACGTCTAGCACCTGGTAAGAAAAGATGTGAAGCGTTTAATCTCAAAAAATTTCGAAACATTGAAAAGTTTCCTTTAATAGAAGACATATTGCGATTAGAAAGATCCAGCTGTGTACAGGCTTTTGGTAAGTCTTGATTGAGTCATGATTCTGGAAAGTTTTCTGCCGTGATAGAGACTTTGAAAAGATATCGGTGTCAAGGATTTGGGAAACATAAATCGACTAGGATTAGGTAACCCTAATGCGTTCCGGAATCAGTTTTGCAGCTGCTAAGGATTATGGTAACCCTTAGCAGCGAGCGACTCCTTGTAGTTTCTTCGGTGAAATACATACAGCTGTTAGATGTGAAGTACTGGCGTGCTGAGAGGTTGTGTGTTCCGCGAAGGACATTTGTGCATCACTACCGAAATCAGAAGATCAAGCGCGAGTGATTGAGGGTTTCATGTGAATGCGTGATTGAAGGTTCACGTACAAGTGCAGAACAACGACTTGTTGCATCCGGGCAGTGCGAGTACTCGTAGAGTGGAATCAAGACGGAGTCTTGGATTCAGGGGGGGTCCCTGAGATAGGTTTGCACTAGTAATAGTAGCATAGGGTATTGATATGTGTGATGATCATGTATACTTGTAAGTTTTGACTCATTACCATATAGTGAAACTTTTCCACTGGCCGAGGGCCCCCTGACGTAGGTGAGATTGCACCGAACTGAGTAAACAATCTATGTGTCGGTGTTTGCCATTTGCCGTTCTATACTGTGTTTGTCCGAATCTATTTGCTAACAATTTGTTAAAAACATTATCTCAACATAGTTCTTGACATCTTGTCTAACTAAGTAAATCAGATTTTCAGAATGAACTCTTACAGTTATTAAGTTGATGGTTACATGTTTGTGATAGCACGTTGATTAAATTATTGTTGATAAAAAACATTTTACCTTTAATAAAATAGCATTAGCGGAAGGAATCGCTTCAAACATGTCCCCTCCCAGAAAATTCAAGTTGTCGGTCCCTTCCAAGCCATGAACCACTTGAGGACGATAAAAAACGGTGCACTCCAAGCGTGGAAATGCATTAGCTATGGCCTTAGCCATGGTGCCGGTGCCTTTACAACATCAAACAACGACTCGATCCCCTCGAACACCTCCTTACACTTTTCAATCACAACACTCGCAACTAAACGTGCATCGCTAGACATTGCTTCATCAAACAGATTGCACATTTTGGGCTCTCGACTCAGAAAGCCCCATACCGAGATCCCATGCACCGTGTGAAAGGCGGCGGGGTCATCGTTCTGGAACCAAGTGCTCATGCATTGCGATGGTTTCATCTAAATATGATCGAGAAAGAAAAGAAGAAAGGGCGAAACGCCAAAAGGATTGTCCTTGAGGAGGAGGCGAGAAGAGTGAGTGAGAACGTAACCTTGTTGACCGTGACCAAATATTTGTAGCCGGAAAAATCCGGAGTGAGAGAGAAGCTGCATAAGGCCACGGACGGGACCGGCTTTTGTCTGGTGGATGGGAAGGGCAGCAATGAGGTCAGAAAGGGTGATGGGTCGGCCATGGTTGTTGATTGTGTCGGGTATGCCAAGTTCAACGGCACATTTTAGGGACATTGAGTTTATGAAGCTGAATATATGGTTCCATATGTGTGCTTGAGCCTTAAGGAGCTCAACATCACTAGCTTGCTCTCCTATATTCCTCGAATCCATATCTCTCAATTCTCTTATAGGCTCAAACGGCTTGCCTTTCTCTTTATTACTTGTTTTCACCTAACATCGGGGTACACATATTTATAAGAGAACATTTCATAACGTGCTCATTTCCATTAGCAACACCCAAGTTTAATAGGTTCTCAATCTTTGACTAAATATTTAATTTTCAAACTTATATATATCTAATTTTAGATTTAAAATTAGTTTTTACATTTTTTAAATATTTACTTGAGGGAATTTTTTTTTTTCGTGTTTAAATAAACATTCTCCTCTCAAAAACTTAAAAGATAAGAATTTATGAAATTTTGGTATAGCTAAATCACCTAAATCTTATTTTAGTTAAGATAAGTTGAAATGGTGTATAGTTGAGATAGTTATATATAATCTTCCTCAACAAATATTATTGTGTTCAACCTCGGAAAAATTTTCTTTTCAATTTGATTCATATTTAATTAATTAATATCAATTGTTCGCTATGGTTAGTTCGGTCGATAAAAATGGTTTTATTTTCTAGAGGAAGAAATCTAGTGGCATTCGAGCTGAACCGGCTGGTTCACGAGAATATTTTGAAGCCCTAAAATTTTTAATTTTCAGATTCGGTTCGGTTTCGATAAACCAGCGTGAACCAATTCAAATTCAATTAATTAATTTAAACCGTCCAATTTTGATAAACCGAAAATTTTTCCACACTTAAGAAAGATAAAATTTGGAATAAATTTGTTGTTTGAGAAGCATGATGAGTGATCACATGATCTTTGACAACATGTTGTTTTCCACATGATGTGTAGCTAAGCCCTTTAGACTTGTATGTTTCAAATTTCAGTTTTACAACTTGCATGTTGCTAAGTTTTGGGTTGTACTAAATACGACCTGCATGTCGTGATTTTGTATTTATTTTATTTCTGTAAATTTGTAATTACGAAGACCGGCGCAAGATACAAGTCAAGAGGGAGACTTGATGTCTGGAGGAGACTCGGAGCCAGAGGGAGTCCACAAGGATGGAGCAAGCCTGGATCTTGAAGACCAAGTCTTTAGGATCAGTTTTGCTAGAAACCTAGGAACCTTAGGGTGGGCTTTGATATGCATGTTTTACAGTTACATTTGTATGTTGAGAATGTATGAATGTATGGATAGTTTTGATATACTACATTATGTATGTTTAGCTATCACCCACATGCAAAGATTAAAAACCGGTATTTAATCAGACTTGCATGTAACTGGATAAGGGATCATCTTTGCATGGATTTGCAATTGATGATTCCAGATTAAGATTGTATCGATATACAATCAAACTGTAATAATTCATTTAAACGCAAAGAATTACAACTCAAGCGTGATACCATCCAAGTTTGGGCACTCAAAAGGGTTTTGAGCCTATGGATGTCGGTACACCTCTGCGTAACATTCATAGAGGAGAAGTCTGGATGAGATGGGCAGTTCTATGTGGGTGCATACGCCTCCACATAGTAGCCACATTAGTTTTGTCCATATTTCAAGCTTGGTAGACTTGTCTACGATTGTCAGCTAGGGCTGACCTAGGGTATCAGTTTAGGGTATGCCATGTACTTTTAAGTACAAACCCTAGCCAGGAGCTACATGGTTTTGTAGATGGATGTATTCCTACCTTGATGCACTCAATTGGAGCAGTGAGCCTTCGTTCACTTCAATTGGGGGTATGAAAGGATCCTGGTTCAGATTCTAATGTTAGAATCAGACAAGTGTTTTATAACTAAATCTCCAACTTCAATTTCAATTAATACTGATTAAAATTTTGTTTACTGTGTAGATTAAATGGCAAACACGAATCATTCAGGTAACAGCGCGCTTAGGTCGCTAATCTAGTAAGATAAGCTTAACGGCATTAAGTTTCTCGATTGTAACCGGAACTTCAGACCAGTTCTCAAGCACGAACGTAAGGATTATATCCTTACTCAGGAACCATCTGCTGAGCTAGCACTGAACGCTGCAAGGGCACTAAGGGATGCATACCATAAGTTCCTTAGCGACCAGATCGACGTGTAGTGCATTCTGATGGGCAGTATGGTGCCTGACTTGCAGAAGCAGTTCTGGGACATTTCTGAAGATCCCAAAGCCTTAATGGCAGAGATCGAGGAAATGTTCAAAGAGGAAGCGTGTGTTTAAAGATACGACACTTTCAGCAAACTGATGTCCTGCAAGCTGAAGGCTGGAGCTCCTGTCAGTCCCCATGTCCTTAAGATGAAACGTCTTATGGAACACTTGACCAGACTCGGACATCTTGTGGATAAGGAAATGGCTGCAGAATTTGTGTTTCACTCACTTCCAGAGACATATCGTGATTTCGTTGGAAATTACAATATGCACGACATAGACAAGACTGTGATAGAGCTCCATGGTATGCTCGTGACTGCTGAAAAGAATCTCAAGGGCAAGTCCAAGGAGGTTCTTATGGTCAACAAGCAAGTGAGCTTCAAGAAAGCCAACATGGCAAGGATAAGGCCCGTATGCACCTAGCGGGGAAGATTCGAAAACCTAAGGGTCCAGCAGCTTCCAAGGCTGTTAAAAATCCTAAGAAGGATGTTGTTTGCTTCTATTGCCAAGGGCAAGGGCACTGGAAGAAAGATTGCAAGAAACATGAGCAATTTCTAAGGAAGAGTGGAGCTTCCATAACTTTAGGATCAGGTATATATGTTATTGAGCACAATCTTAGTTTATCTACTTCAGTTTCTTGGGTACTTGATACCGGTGCAGAATCTCACATTTGTGTTAATGTGCAGGCTCTAGGAAGTAGAAGAGATGTGGGCAGGGGCGAGGCGGACCTACGAGTTGGTGATGACAATCAAGTCTCAACAATTGCAGTAGGGAATATTAGTCTCAGTTTGCCCAGTGGGCTTGTTTTATTTGTTGAACATTGTGCATTGTGTACCTGCGTTTCGTAGGAATATTATTTCTGTTTCCTTTCTTGACAAGGAAGGATATTTTTTATTGCAATGCATTGTTGGTTGGTGGTTTATATATTCTTAATATTCAAAACACTGACACAAGCTCAATTTATAACAAAAGTAATAAATGGCTTAAATCCGATGATTTAAACCAGACTGTGATATGGCACTGCCGTTTAAGCCGCATAGGCCAGAAACGCATCTCAACACTTCACAAGTGTGGACTTTTAAGTTCGTTTGAATTCACTTCAATTGAGAGATGTGAGTCATGCCTTATGGGCAAGATGACAAAGGCACCTTTCGCCGGTTTAGGTGAAAGGGCTAGCGACTTATTAGGTCTCATACATTCCGATGTGTGTGGACCTATGAGCACTCAGGCCATAAAGGGTTTTCCCTACTTCTTACATTTACTGATGACTTCAGTAGATACGGGTATGTCTATCTTATGAGACATAAATCGAAAACTTTTGACAAGTTCAAAGAGTTTCAGAACGAAGGAAAAAACCAGCTTGGGAAAAGTGTAAAAGCGCTTCAATCTGACTGAGGCGGTGAGTACTTGGACCAAGAGTTTCACAGTCATTTAAAGGAGTGTGGGATCCTCTCTAGATTGACTCCGCCGGGAACGCCTTAGATGAATGGTGTGTCTGAACGGAGAAATCGGACCTTGCTTGACATGGTTCGGTCAATGATGAGTCAGGCTGACCTCCCTATCTCCTTCTAGGGCTATGCCCTAAAGACGGCCGCATTCATTTTGAATCGGGCTCCTACAAAGGCAGTCGAAAGCACTCCATACGAAGTATGGAACGAGAAGAAACCCTTATTAGCTTTCCTTAAGATTTGGGGATGTGAAGCTTATTTCAAGCGTTTGCTAGGCGATAAACTCGAGCCCAAATCAGATAAGTGTGTCTTTGTGGGGTAACCCAAGGAAACAAGGGGGTACTATTATTACAAACCCAACGAGAACAAAGTTTTTGTTGCTCGAGGAGGTGTATTTTTGGAAAAGGAATTTATTTCCCAAAGTGCTAGTGGGAATGTCATGCATCTTGAAGAAATTCAAGGTGATACGGAACAACCTGTTATGCAAGATGTAGAAATACAGGAGCCAGAAGTGGTCGTTAATCAAAAGTCAATCCCTACACCTATTCCAGAGGGTCCAAGAAGGTCTGAGAGATCTCTTCAAGTTCCCATCAGATATGGCTTTCTAGCCACTGAGGGAAACGACTTGATATTGGTGGATCAGGATAATCCAGAAATCTTCAGACAAGCTTTGGCCAATCCAGACTCCGAAAAATGGCAGAACGCATGAGCGAGGAAATGAAATCCATGTATGACAACTAAGTCTGGTGTTTGGTGGATCAAACCCCTGGGGTAAAACCCATCGGTTGTAAATGGGTCTACAAACTTAAGACCGACATGGATGGAAAACCTAAGACCTATAAAGATACATTGGTTGCGAAAGGTTATCGCCAAATCAAAGGTATCAATTATGACGAAACCTTCTCACCAGTAGTTATGGTCAAATCTATCCAGATTATTCTAACCATAGCAGCATACTACGACTATGAGATATGGCATAGGGATGTCAAAACCGTCTTCCTTAACGAGAGCTTAAAAGAGGATGTGTATATGACACAGCCTAAGGGTTTTGTTGATCTAGAGAATCCCGGAAAGATTTGTAAGCTGCTTAGATCCATTTATAGATTGAAGCAAGATTCACGGAGTTGGAACCTTCATTTTGATGAACCTGTAAGGGAATTGGGCTTTATCAAAAACGAAAGTGAGTCTTGAGAATATAAGAAAGCGAGTGGGAGTAATATTGTATTCTTAGTGTTGTATGTCGATGACATATTAATTATCAGGAACAACATCCCAACCTTGCTTGAGGTTAAAGCTTGGTTAGGGAAGTGCTTCTCGATGAAGGACTTAGGTGATGTTGCTTTTATTTTGGGCATCAAGATCTACAGAGATTGTCCCAAAAGGATATTAGGCCTAAGTCAGAGCACTTACATAGATAAAGTGTTGAGAAGATTCTCAATGCTTGATTCTAAGAAGGGATACATACCCATGCGGCATGGCATTAAGCTCAGCAAGCAACAGAGTCCTAGTATTCCTGATGAGCTGAGCAGGATGAGTAAGATCGTATATGCTTCGGCTGTGGGATCCATCATGTATGCCATGATATGCACGAGACCAGACGTCTCGTTCGCGCTAAGTATCTGAGGAGGACTAAGGACGCATTCCTAGTTTATGGTGGGAAAGATGGAGAACTAGCAGTCAAAGAATATGTTATTGCTAGTTTTCAGACAGATCCTGATGATTTCAAATCTCAGGCATGATTTGTGTTCGTGTTAAATGGTGGAGCATTCAGCTGGAAGAGCTTCAAGGAAGCCACAACTGCCGATTCTACAACAGAGGCTTAGTGCATAGATGCAGCAAAAGTAGCTAAGGAAGCCGTATGGGTTAGAAGCTTTCTAACCGGATCAGACATAATGATGCGAGCGTCTGATCCGGTAAGCTTGTTGTGTAACAACACGGGGGCCATAGTATTAGCTCAAGAGCCAAGATTCCACAACATAACTAAACATTTACAGAGGAAGTATCACATTATACGAGAGTATATTGATAATGGTGATGGGGAGATTACTTATGTACCGACTGATGATAACGTTGCTGATCCCTTGACGAAGGCAATACCGCAGCCTAAGCATGAGGCACATGTGAAGTCTATGGGAGTAGATTGGAACTTAAGTTGGAACTAGGGACAAGTGGGAGATTGTTAGAATTGTGCCCTAGTCCAATGTAATTTCTTAATCTACATTGTAATGTTTATCATTTTTCGATCTAATAAAAACGGTATTATATTACTAATGTGTTGTAGTAATATATTGAATGTAATTTGATCTATATCATTATGTGTATAACCACTAATAGTAGAACTCTAGATCAGAAAGAATTACATTTGATGAGTCCCTGATCAGCTAAGCTTCTTTAAGAAGCGATCAGTATGAGACCAACTCCTTGTGATCACGCTCTACTTATCAAGGCAAAGTATATGCCGGAGTTATATCATAGATATCATTAGGTCGATGGTATCAGACGACCCGATGGTGAGTATGCAGCATAGATACTATCATGAGATACTCACAGATCATAGCTTGTCATTATATCCGAAGACCAAGGAGTCTTTGTGTGCATTGTGTAATGAATCTCTAAGTTTGACCTAGTCTAACGTTACCTGTAAAAGGGTAGCCATAACGGCTTTGATTAGCTTGGTTATGAATTACATTAGTGAACTCGAAAGACATCTGAGGGATTTATCACTCATACTCTGGTATGAGAAAGATATCCGTTTACGCCACTTGATGAGTATGACTGAAGGAATAGCATGGCCATGCAGGTGATACCTTTGTATCAGTTTGCAGTCATCTCAGATATCAAGAAACAGTGATTGATAAATTAGGATGACGGTTCTATGTCTATTGATCAATCTGGATATCGGTTTGATAAAAGGACAGTGTCATCTACGATAACAGGTTAAGTCGAATCGTCGATAATCACGGACGTTGGGTAATCATAATGTCTTGCTAGAGGCCACTTATGATGGAAAGGGTAAAATAGTAATTTTACCAGTCTGCCAACAGGTCGTGAGCCTAGAGGATCACACACTTTAAGTACAATATGTAGCAAAACAAGCTTGGATGGTCATCTTGGAGAATCCGCTTTTCAATTTAGTCAAATTGAAAACGATTCAGTTGATTTCTGGCCTAGGTTTATTAACCACACGGTTGAAGAAATCAAACTAGAGAGATTGGACAGGTTTAACTAAACCATATAAATTAGAACTCAATTTAAATAGGTTTTAATTAGGTTTAAGATAAATGGGCTTAAAGCCCATTCTTGGTTTTAATTAAGAATGGGGCTTAAGTGCAAATAAGGGTTTTAAGGGGTTTATTTTGTGATTTTAATTAAAATTAAAAATCTGATTTTTAATCACATATTTTATTTCTAAAAACTCTAATTTTTTCGGCACCCTCTCTCCTCTCCCTTCTCCCTTGGCCGACCCTCCCTCTCTCACCTCCATAGTTGTTCTTGCTCGATTCTACACACAATACTAGTAAGATTGTGTGTAGAAACCTTGTTCAAGGTGTTGTACTTGTGTGGACAACCTAGAGAAACACATACTCTTTGTGTTTTATCGATTTACAAGGTAAAATTCAGATATATAATTATTTATATGCATGCTGAAATTTTCACAATAAGATCAAACAAACAACAATTTCCATGGTTAATTTCAGTCCGCTGCATGAAATAATTTTTTTGGAACCCATGGAAGTTCCTACAAAATAGATCTAGATCACATAGTTGGATGATGATGATACACTTAGCTGTAAGACCTTCTACCAATAAGGCCTCGGTTAGGCATGGTATCTCAAGGTAGTTGAACTGTCCCTTACCAATAACCTTAGCTTTCACGCCATCACTAAAGGTAACATAACACTTCGCATATGGTTTTATGTTAGTTAAAAAGGCACGATCACCAGTCATATGATGAGAACAACCACTATCAAAGTACCAATCGTTGCTGGTAGAAACCTTTAGAGAAGTATATGCAATGTTTGCCCAATAGTTTACCTCTTTCACTAGACATTCTTTCTGAGGAGAGGATTGTCGACCTTATTTTACTCGCCATTCTTTCTAAGGTGTGTTCTTTCGGCAAGCTGGCATACACTTGTGTGAGGGTTGATGTCGAGTGTGTATCTTACCGTAAAGGTGATAGCAAAACGGTCGTATATGACCCTTTTATTCGCAGTAATGACAAATCCATCGTGGGATGTTAAGGGAGTCAGAAAGATGTTGCTAACGATGTCTCTGAACTTGGTTAATGATGGATGCATGTGACATCTTGATAGACATCTGGTTCACAGCCTTTTGAGGAACAAAAACAGTCTAAGACATGGAAGCCTCGTGAGTGTAACCCGATCCCTTTTTTTTCTTGGCTGCTTTTACAATGGATAGGTTCTCGTCCAGAGTATTGGTGCTTGATTTCATCATCTTAACTGATTTAGTCATGTGCTCTAGTTCCCCATTCAAAGGGGTGACTTTCGTTTGAGATCCACAACGGTTTCAAGGAGTCTTGTTTTGTCTTCCAGTAAGAGAGAAAATGAGAGCATTCTGTTTCTCAAGGGCCTGAGACTCTTCAATCGATTTGACATATAACTCATTATAAGCTTTGTTCAAAGTATCATCGGACAGTTCATTGTCAGACTTATAATTCTGTTAGAGTTATGCCCCATTCCAATATAAAAGTGATCTACAGATGTAATGTCTTATCATTTTTCCGAATAAATAAATCGGCATATATTACTAATGTATTATAGTACTATATCGAATATAATTTGATTTATGTCATTGTGTGTGTAACCACTAATAGTAGAACTGTAGATCAGAAAGGATTACATTTGATTAGTCTCTTATCAGCTAAGCATCTTTATGAAGCAATCAGTATGAGACCAACTCCTTGTGATATAGTCATGTGCTCTAGTTCCCCATTCAAAGGGGTGACTTTCGTTTGAGATCCACAACGGTTTCAAGGAGTCTTGTTTTGTCTTCCAGTAAGAGAGAAAATGAGAGCATTCTGTTTCTCAAGGGCCTGAGACTCTTCAATCGATTTGACATATAACTCATTATAAGCTTTGTTCAAAGTATCATCGGACAGTTCATTGTCAGACTTATAATTCTGTTAGAGTTATGCCCCAGTCCAATATAAAAGTAATTTACAAATGTAATATTTTATCATTTTTCTGAATAAATAAATTTGCATATATTACTAATGTCTTGTAGTAATATATCGAATGCAATTTGATCTATGTCATTATGTGTGTAACCACTAATAGTAGAACTGTAGATCAGAAAGGATTACATTTGATTAGTCTCTTATCAGCTAAGCATCTTTATGAAGCAATCAGTATGAGACCAACTCCTTGTGATCACGCTCTACTGATCATGGCAAAGTATGTGCCGGAGTTATATCATAGAATATCATCAGGTCGATAATATCGAACAACCCGATTGTGAGTATGCAACATAGATACTGTCATGAGATACTCACAGATCGTAGCTTGTCATTATATCCTAAGACCAAGGAGTCTTTGTGTGCACTGTGTAATGAATCTCTAAGTTTGACCTAGTCTAACGTTACCTGTAAAAGGGTAGCCATAACGGCTGTTATTGGCTTGGTCATGAATTACATTGGTGAACTCAAAAGACGTCTGAGGGATTTATAACTCATACTCCGGTATGAGAAAGATATCCGTTTAGGCCACTTGATGAGTATGACTGAAGGAATAGCACGACCGTGCAGGTGATACCTTAGTATCAGTTTTCAGTCATCTCAGATATCAAGAAATAGTGATTGATAAATTATGGTGACGGTTCTATGCCTATTCATCAATCTGGATATCGGTTTGATAAAAGGACAGTGACATGTACGATAACAGGTTAAGTCGAATAATCGATAATCACGGACGTTAGGTAATCATAATACCTTGCTAGAGACCACTTGTGATGGAAAGGGTAAAGTAGTAATTTAACCAGTCTACCAACGGGTCGTGGGCCTAGAGGGTCACACGCTTTAAGTACAATACGTGACAAATAAGCATATATGGTAATTGGGAGAATCCGCTTTTCAGTTTAGTCAAATTGAAAACGATTTGGTTGATTTCTGGCTTAGGTTTATTAACCAGACGGTTGAAGAAATAGAGTTAGAGAGATTGGACCGGTTTAGCTAAACCATAATTAGAACTCCATTAAATGGGTTTTAATTTTGGATTTGGCTAACCGGACTTAAAGCCCATTTAGGGTTTTAAATCATGAATGGGACAAGAGTGTGATTATGAGATTAAATGGGTAAATTGTGTAATTATCAATTTGAATTTCAAAATCAGATTTTTTTGATAATTACACAATATTCTTTTACCAATTTTAACTCAAATTTTCAGCAATCACTCCCCAATTCTCCCTCACATTGCCGACCCTCCCTCCTCCATTCCACCATTGCCATTTTGTCTTCTTATCCTCAATTTCATTAGCAAGAGATAGAGAGAAAACCAACCAAGGTTATTGTGCTTGTGTGGACTTGATAGCGAAACACTACTCTTGTGGTTTCAATCGATTAAAGGTAAAATTTTCCATTTTGAAAAGATTGAATGCATGCTGAATTTCTTAATAAGATTATTAGTTTTTCATCGATACCCATGGTTGATTCATACCGCTGCACGAAATTATTGTTTGGAACTCATGGGAATCCTTTTCAGTGGTATCAGAGGATGGCTCTTTTGAGTTTAATTCCTTGTGCATGATCTGATTTTGTATTTTATGTTCTTGTGTTCTTCATATGAATATGCATGAAATTGGAAAACAAATTCATATTTAATTGTTTTTGAAAAATTGGAAAAATTAATTTTTGGGGCTTTTCGGGTTAGCCATGGCCGAGCCATGGCTAATACGAGTGGAGACCCTTGGTGGACCATGGAATGCGCTAAGGTAGAATATGGTCAGCACCAAGGGCCGACCAGGTTGCCCACGGGCGACCATGGCAGCCCTCGCGGGCCACCATGGTTGCCTCCGTAGCGACCTAGGTTGGGCCGGTTCGGCTCGACCAGATTCGAGCTAAACCGGTCGGTTCGTGAGAATATTTAAAGCCCTATAATATTATTTTTCAGATTTGGTTCAGTTTCGATAAACCAGCGTGAACCAGTTCAAAATTCAATTAATTAATTAAACCGTCTGGTTTCGATAAACCAGAATTTTTCCACACTTAAGAAAGATAAAATTTGGAAAAATTTGTTGTTTGATAAGCATGCTAAGTGATAACATGATCTTTGATAACATGATGTATAGCTAAACCCTCTAGATTTGTATTTTTATTTCGGTTTTGCAACCTGCGTGTTGCTAAGTTTTAGGTTGTAGTAAATACGGCCTGCATGTCGTGATTTGTAATTTACTTATTTTAGTTTATTTAAATTTGTAATCACAAAGACCGACCCAAAATACAAGTCAAGAGGAAGACTCGAAGTTTGGAGGAGGCTCGAAGCTAGTGGGAGTTCATTAGAATGGAGCAAGTCTGGACCTTGAAGACCAAGTCTTTAGGATCAGTTTTGCTAGATTCTTAGGAACCTAAGATGGGCTTAGCTATGCATAATTTACCGTTACATTTGTATGTTGTGAATGTAAGATAATTTTAATATACAAGTTTATGTATGATTAGCTATCACCCACATGCAAAGATTAAAAACCGGTATTTAATCAGACTTGCATGTAACCTGATAAGGGATCATCTTTGTATGGATTTGCAATTGATGATTCCAGATTAAGATTGTATCGATATACAATCAGACAGTAATAATTCACTTAAACGCAAATAATTACAAGTCAAGCGTGATATCGTCCAGGTTTGGGCACTCAAAAGGGTTTTGAGCCTATGGATGCCGGTACTCCTCCGCGTAACATTCATAGAGGAGAAGTCTGGATGAGATTGGCAGTTCTATGTGGGTGTGTGCGACTCCGCGTAGTAGCCACATTAGTTCTGTTCATAGTTCAAGCTTGGTAGACTTGTCTACGATTGTCAGCTAGGGCTGGCCTAGGGTATCAGTATAGGGTATGTCGTTTACTTTTATTACAGACCCTAGCCAGGATTTACATAGTCTTGTAGATGGATGTATTCCTACCTTGTTAGTCCCCATGTCACGAAGAGGAAATGTCTTCAGGAACATCTAACCGGTTTTGATGATCAGGTGGAAATGGCTGCGGATTTTATGTTGCAGTCACTTCCAGAAACATATAGTGATTTCATAGTAAATTACAATATGCATGACAGATGCAAGTTATGCAAGTTATAATATGACAAACGTAAATAAGAAAAGGCTTAAATCTGATGATTTAAACCAAGTTATAATATGGCATTGTCATTTAAGGCACAAAGGCGAGAAACGCATTTCAACACTTCACAAGTGTGGACTTTTAAGTCCGTTTGAATTCACTCAGACTGAAAGATGCAAGTCTCGCCTAATGGGCAAAACGACAAAGGCACCTTTCACAGGTTTATGTGAAAGGCGAGTGACTTATTAAGTCTAATACATTCCGACGTATGTGGACCTATGAGTATTCAGGTCAGAAGAGAGTTCAACTAATACTTGAATCTGGAAACGGCCACATTCAATTTGAATCGGGCTCCGATGAAGAAAACAATAGTACACCTTGTGACAGTCATTCTGTCTCCCATTACTGTGGATGTGTGCGCCTCCGCGTAGTATTCATTGGGATGCGAGCTGAATAAGATAATCAGTACTATTTGGATGCGTGCGCCTCCGCGTAGTAGCCAAATAAAATCTGGACCAGAGTCACAGAAGGTACACCACATGACACATTACAACTCCCGTTACTGTGGATGTTGCGCCTCCGCGTAGTATTCATTGGGATGGGAGCGGGATGAGATGGTCAGTTCTATTTGGATGTGTGCGCCTTCGCGTAGTAGCCAAATAAGAAATGGACCATAGTCATATATGGTGTGGGAAACGTCCTAGTATGTTTTTTCTAAAAGATTTGGGTAGCAGAGATACAGGCATCTAAATCAGAAAAATGTGTATTCGTAAGGTATCCTTAAGAAACTAAAAGATACAACTTCTACATACCCAGCGAGTACAAAGTTTTTGTTGCTCGAGGAGGGGTATTTTTGGAGAAATATTTTATTTCCAAAACAGCTAGTTGGAGTCCCGTGCATCTCGAAGAAATTCGAGAGGATACAGAACAACCTAAAGCAATTCAGGAGCCTGCTATGCAAGATATAGAAGTACTGGAGCCTCAGATGGTCGTAGAAGAAGAATCAATCCCTACATAAATTAAAAATGATCTAAGGAGGTCTAACCGATCTCGTCATGTTCCAGACAGATATGGCTTCATAGCCACTGAGGGAAATGACTTGATATTGGTGGATCAAGATGATCCATAAACCTTCAGACAAGCTTTGACCAGTCCAGACTCCGAAAAATGGCTGAATGCCATGAATGAGGAAATGAAGTCTGTGTATGACAACCAAGCCTGGTACTTGGTTGATCAAACCCCTGGGATAAAACCCATCGGTTCTGAGTAGGTCTATAGGATCAAGACCTACATTGATGGAAATCCTTAGACCAATAAGGCTAGGATGGTTGTAAAAGGTTATCGTCAAATTCAATGCATGGATTATGATGACACCTTTTCACCAGTAACAATGGTCAGTTTGATCCGGATTATTCTTAGCTATAACTGTGGCATATGATGTCAAAACCCCTTCCTTAGTGGGAACTTTCTAGAGGGTGTGTGTATCACATGGCATGTGGGTTTTGTAGATCTAAAGAATCTCGGAAAGATATGTAAGCTGCAAAGATCCATTTATGAATTGATGCAAGCTTCAGGGAGTTGGAACCGTCATTTTGATAAAGTTGTAAGGGAACTCGGCTTCATCAAAAACAAAAGTGAGTCTTACGTACATAAGAAAGCGAGTAGGAGTAATATTGTATTCTTGGTATTTATTCATCAGGAATGACATCCCGACCTTGACACCAAAGCTTGATTAGGGAAGTACTTATCGATGAAGGACTTAGGTGATGCTACATTTAATGTAGGCATCAGGATCTCTACAAATCATTCCAAAAGGATTTTGGGCCTAAGTCAGAACATGTTGCTAAAACAGAACATGTACATAGGTAAAGTGTTGAGAAGACTCTCAATGCTTGAATCTAAGAAAGGATACATACCCATGCGTCATGGCATTAAGCTCAGCAAGCTACAGAGTCCTAGTACTCCTGATAAGCTGAGTAGGATAAGTAAGATCCTTTATGCTTCGGCTGTCGGGTCCATCATGTATGTCAGGATGTGCACGAGACTAGAAGTCTCGTTTGCACTAAGCTGTACCAGCAGATTCCAATCTAACCCAGGCCAATTACACTGGATTGGTGACAAAGGTCATCCTCAAATATTTGAGGAGGACCAAGGATGCATTTCTACTGTATGGGGATGTAGATAGAGAACAAGGAGTCAAAGGACAAGTTGATGCTAGTTTTCAGACATATCCAGATGACTTCAAAATTCATTCAGGATATATTTTGTGTTGAGTGGTGGCACTTTCAGCTGGATAAGCTTTCAGCAAGCCAAAATTTCCAACTCTACAATGGAGGCTGAGTATATAGCTGCACCAAAAGCAGCTAAAGAGCTCGTATGGACTAGAAGCTTTCTGATCAGATTAGATGCAATGGCGCGAGCGTTTGATCCGATAAGCTTGTTGTGGGACAACACAGGTGCCGTAGCTATTGCTCAAGAGTCCAGATTCTACAAACAGATCCAAACATATACTCAGCTGGCATCACCTCGTGAGAGTTATCACATATAGAGGTGACGTGGAGATTAAACACTATTCGACTGATGATAATATGGTCGATCCCTTGACGAAGGCTCAGCCGCAGCCTAGGCATGAGAAAAATGCAGGGTCTATGGGAGTAGATCATAACTTAAATTGGAACCAGATGCAAGTGGGAGATTGTTAGAGTTATGCCCCAGTCCAATATAAAAGTAATTTACAAATGTAATATTTTATCATTTTTCTGAATAAATAAATTTGCATATATTACTAATGTCTTGTAGTAATATATCGAATGCAATTTGATCTATGTCATTATGTGTGTAACCACTAATAGTAGAACTGTAGATCAGAAAGGATTACATTTGATTAGTCTCTTATCAGCTAAGCATCTTTATGAAGCAATCAGTATGAGACCAACTCCTTGTGATCACGCTCTAGTGATCATGGCAAAGTATGTGCCGGAGTTATATCATAGAATATCATCAGGTCGATAATATCGAACAACCCGATTGTGAGTATGCAACATAGATACTGTCATGAGATACTCACAGATCGTAGCTTGTCATTATATCCTAAGACCAAGGAGTCTTTGTGTGCACTGTGTAATGAATCTCTAAGTTTGACCTAGTCTAACGTTACCTGTAAAAGGGTAGCCATAACGGCTGTTATTGGCTTGGTCATGAATTACATTGGTGAACTCAAAAGACGTCTGAGGGATTTATAACTCATACTCCGGTATGAGAAAGATATCCGTTTAGGCCACTTGATGAGTATGACTGAAGGAATAGCACGGCCGTGCAGGTGATACCTTAGTATCAGTTTTCAGTCATCTCAGATATCAAGAAACAGTGATTGATAAATTAGGGTGACAGTTCTATGCCTATTGATCAATCTGGATATCGGTTTAATAAAAGGACAGTGACATGTACGATAACAGGTTAAGTCGAATAATCGATAATCACTGACGTTGGGTAATCATAATGTCTTGATAGAGACCATTTATGATGGAAAGGGTAAAGTAGTAATTTTACCAGTTTGCCAACGGTTCGTGAGCCTAGAGGGTCACACGCTTTAAGTACAATACGTGACAAATAAGCATGGATGGTAATTGGGAGAATCCGCTTTTCAGTTTAGTCAAATTGAAAACAATTCGTTGATTTCTGGCCTAGGTTTATTAACCAGACGGTTGAAGAAATCGAGTTAGGGGAATTGGACCGGTTTAACTAAACCATAATTAAAACTCAATTGAATGGGTTTTAATTTTGGATTTGGCTAAACGGGCTTAAAGCCCATTTAGGGTTTGAATTCATGAATGGGGCAAGAGTGTGATTATGAGATTAAATGGGTAAATTGTGGAATTATCGATTTGAATTTGAAAATCAGGGTTTTTTTATGATTACACAATATTATCTTACCAAATTTAACTCAAATTTTCGGCAATCACTCCCCAATTCTCCCTCACATTGCCGACACCCCCTCCTCCATTCCACCATTGCCATTTTGTCTTCTTCTCCTCAATTTCATTAGTAAGAGATAGAGAGAAAACCAACCAAGGTTATTGTGCTGGTGTGGACTTGATAGAGAAACACTACTCTTGTGTTTTCAATCGATTAAAGGTAAAAATTTCATATTTTGAAAAGATTGAATGCATGCTGAATTTCTCAATAAGATTATTAGTTTTTCATCGATTCCCATGGTTGATTCATACCGTTGCATGAATTTATTGTTTGGAACCTATGGGAATCCCTTTCAATTTCTTTAAAGGTTCAACAGATTCTTTGACATGATTGATATTATACAAAAAGGGGGCTGTAATTGCAACGAGATTGATGTGAGTATCATCAGACAGCCTTCCAGGTTTTGCTGTCAAGTGGTTTAATGAAGGCACACATCCGTGCTTTCCAATAACCATAATTGATTCCATCAAGGACTAGAGGACGATTGACATATCCTACTTCCATATCAGCTACACAGAATCTTCGCAGGAAATCACCTAAGAGTTAAGTTGCCTCCTCTGATACCAATTGAAATTCTTATTTGTATCAGTGACATGATGTCGAACACAATGTTGTAACACTTGGTTTGACAACTTTCCATATCGCAGCTAATGGATAGTAAATAAACATTAAACATAAGACACGCAATATTTTTACCAAGTTCAGTGACACCACACCTACGTTTGGGGGCACTCTGTCAGTGGAAAGGTTTTTCACTATTTGGTAGTTAATAGTACAACTTCAAGCATCAACTAGCTATCACACAAGCTATTGTCCTAAGCTACTATTACCTCACCGTGAACCACCTCGACCAGGGACTTCCCCTGTCTTTAAGATCCTCTCAATTCCACCCTTCGAGCAAGCCTATGCTCTACGTAAGTGTCTTCGACGAATTCCTCGTGAGTCTTCAATCACGAACAAATACCCACAAATCACAAACACTCAAATATTCTTGAGTTGATATATGTGATCGACAATGTCCTCTCTAAATTGATCAGCCTCTTAATCCGCTAGTCGTACACGGTTAAGAGCTCTGAAAATTTAGCACAGAGAAAGGAATAAGTTGCTAAGGGGGTAGTGCCTACTTTTATAGCAACTCCTATTACCTAATATCAGATTCCTATTCCGATTAGGAAAACCCTTGCCGCCTTGCATTATTGGCAAGGACATGTTTGGCGTTGCCACCTTAATTGGCCTTGTTGACGTGTCCTCATTATAATTGGAGGTTGCTTGAATTCGTCGCAGCTTAATTTCTTCGTGCGCCAAACTTCTGCGAATTAAATAGGAAGACTTCGATAACTTACCTAATCACGCGGGCATCATGTCATGTCAAACGTGTTGCAACATGTTGGTTGATATCTTTGATTTGCGCTAAAAGAATATGCCAACACTAAACATAGTAACAAGAGTCATAGGTGTTGGGCCAACATATGCAAATTGTCTTCTTTGAGTAGCTCGAATGCTTGGACCTAATAAAAGTGAGTATGTTATCTTAAATGAAGTGAAAAGCATAAGTGTCAGCAGAATTCCTCAAATTTTATGATTTTTTTCTACTAAACCAAGTAAACTAATAGAAACCACTTTCTACACCATTTCCAGGGTTGTGTGATGTTTTTTGAACTTTTAAGTCAATCTTCACCACAAGGATCGTACGTTCATTTGGTTCTTCTAGGACACTCCCAGGTTGATGAGACAAGCTGTAAGGAATTTGCCCATCTGGGATGATGGATCAAGGGTTTTTATCTAAGTGGACTTCGACCCCCTACCTCTCTCCCAAGTAAACTAGTCTCTATTAGGACCATGTCATAGAAACGGGATTCAAGTAAGGCATTGGTAAAACCGTCAATGATGTCCTCTTGGCTGGTGATGTTGTCCACTTTGCCGAGAACATACCACGGAACCTTGCACTCACAAACTAGGGACAAAATCATGGACCATGAATTGTGCCTTAAGATTCAGTTGGGCTCCCCGTAGAAACCATTGTCCGTAGCGAAAACACCCCTAATTGACACCAGAGAATCAATATGGCTGACGGAAAAATTTTGGATGTCAATGTCACCCGAGTACCTCCATTGTAAAGCCACCATGCCCGATCTCTCTTGTGTTTCCACCACAAAAGCACCTTCAAATTCGACTCTCCTTTTAATGAGTTCCACTCTAGCCTTTACGCATAATGGTTTGCTCAAAAACATGACATCAAGTTTCGCTTGGATATCAACCCTAATAGAAACTGCACAGCTCAAGTGTTCCAAAGCCCCCGTAGTTCCAAAACATGATTTTCAAAATGTCCAGTAAAACCCTAATTTGAATCCCACAACGTATCTGATAATTGTCGTCCATCATTGTTCCTGCTTATATTGTCGAGAAAAACTGCATTGCTCGTCTTTGAATCTTCTAGGTTTCAAACCCCTGTGGCCAGAGTCGGCCGCACCAATCACGAGATCACTAGCTCCCACATCATTTCAGGCTCTCATCCAAAGGCCTAGTAGATTAAGGGTAGGAATTGTAGACTCGGAACTGGAGACCGAACCGAAACTATAGACCTAGAAACAACGAGTGACGGTTTGGATTCAGGTTTCAAACTTGAAATAACCATTGATTTCGGTTCGGTTCTAATTCTTATAAGGGTAATTCCATGTCAGTACCCTAACTTTGCTTCATTTCGAAATCAATACCCTAAGTTTAAAACTTTTTTTGCAGGTACCTCAAGTTTATTTACGTTGCAGTTAAGGTAACAGTTGTTAAATATAACAGAATTGGTGTGCAAAAAGTCTAAAATGCCCTCAATAGTTTTGGTCTGCTAAACTGGTCTGATTGGTTCAATTGATATGATTATGAAATGACTATTTTACCCCTAATTGAACAACTCATTTAACTCATGGGTCAAGGGAAAATTTGACTTTTCAAATCAAATTATTATTATAATAATTATAATTCTTTATTAGTTAAATAAATATATTATTAATAATAATTAATGATTGATTATATTACTATTATTGTTAATTATATTATTAATCATTAATTAATTAATGATTAACCTTTCGTCTTCTACTAAACCTCCCTCGCCGGAGACGTCCACGGCCATGGCAGCGGAGGCTCGATCTGAGACGGAGACGGAGACGGCGACGAGGGAGGCTCGACTTCGGGTCTGGGCTCGTCGATCGGAGACGGAGACGGGACTCGTTGATCGGAGACGGAGACGAGGGAGGCTCGATCTGGGAGGTGCTCCTCGCCGGTCAGAGTCACAGCCGGAGATGGTGGTGCTCCTCGCCCGTCGGAGTCGCGGCCGGAGACGGTGCCGGAGGTGACGGTGGTGGAGGGATTAAATGTTAATGATGATGATGAGTTTTTTTTATTATATTAAATTATAATAATAATAAGTTTTATTATTATATTAAATGATTTAATAATAATTAATTTTAATAATAATGATTTAATAATTAATAATAATATGGGAGTGAAAAGTCAAATTTGCCCTTAAACATTTAGTTAAATCAGTTGTTCAATTAGGGGTAAAATAGTCATTTCATAATCATATCAATTGAACCAATCAGACCAGTTTAACAGACCAAAAATATTGAAGGCATTTTAGACTTTTTGCACACCAATTTTGTTATATTTAACAGCCGTTATCTTAACTGCAACGTAAATAAACTTGGGGTATCGGCAAAAAAAGTTTTAAACTTAGTGTACTGATTTCGAAATGAAGCAAAGTTAGGGTACTGACATGAAATTACCCCTTCTTAAAATATAGAATCAGACCGGTTCGTTAAATGTCATATCAATCAATCTTTCCTTAAGTTCTTTCCTTCATTACTGTCCATTTTGCTAACTTGACCTTGATTTACTTTGATCAAATGGTGGAAGTCTCAACGTTTGCGAACTTTATAATTCAATTGGGTTGTAATAATTAAGTCTTAACATTTATTCGTTGTCAGAACTTCTAATACTACAAATATCAAATGCTTGTTTCTAACTATTGAGATCTAAATCGTCTCATTCGGACCATAAGTCACATAATTAACAAAAATAGATAAGCAATCAGTTCTATTTGTGCTATACACTGTATAAGTAACAAAAATAAAAAAGTGACTGGTTTTAATGGACAAAACCGAGAAACCAAACTAGATTAATAGGTATGGAACCAAACCGGCCATTATGTGGTTTTAGGTTCAGTTCTAAACAATTTGGAACTGGGGAGTTTTGTCCGGTTCTGAATCCATGCCCACCCCTACAGTAATATTTATCCTCCTGATATGACCTTACCCCGTGTGAAAAAAACCCGACTTCAACCACTTGGCCCTAGCCTCTAACTTGTGTGATGATGGTTCCCAAATAGAGTTTGTATGGGTGGCCCTTGACTGTCAATTCCGCTGCCCTATTGTCCAAACAAAATCAGTTGGTATGTCCTATCCTTATCGACACAAAACAAAAGGCGAGCGGCCGCTCGTATCGAAAATTGGCCCAACAATCTTGCATGTTGGCCCCTGTTAACTTGAGCAGACGCCTGATCGACTTATCTAGAGGGACTAGCACACGAATTTGAAGATATGTTTTTCATATTCCCATGACATTTAACGGATCTATACAGATGAACCACCCCAAGGAATCCCCAATTCGTCGTGCCAATCGCTTGGTCATAAGGCTTGTTGGTAAATCATGAACATGCACCCAGATCGGCAATGCTTCCAAACTTTAATGTGAGATGGCTCTTTCTAGGAATCAATCTCTCTGGTATGAACTAACACAAATCAGGTCAAGTGGTAAGAAGCTCACACTAACGTATGTGAGGTCTTGAGTTCGAATCTTGATACATGCGGTAAAAACAAATTCTCTAGTATCAGTTGAGACTGCAGACTCGTTATAATATTGGAACCGGCCCCATCCATACACTCAGATTGGTAAAACAATAATTTCTCAATGAGGCATTGATCATCATTCAGTGTCTGGTCCCCTTCCTTCAACTCGTCCAACGTCAATCCCTATGTCTCCTCCTCTGCAATACCTTCTTTAAGTTACAAAAAAAATTGGCGTTACACATTAAAAATCAAAAGAAAAACAAAACACAAAGAGAATATGAGGGGAAGGGAATGTACAAAGTGATGCATTTTCTCTTCTCATCACACACATGCTTCTTGTTGGGTTCTTCTCCTTGATTGCCTTACACTACTCTTCTTCCTCCTCTTGACTTTTCTGCTTATATGCCAAATACACCACAAAAACGCCAAACATGTCTCTTTCTCATCTTAATTAATGTATCCACCAATAAGTCATAATGCGTGACGATATTGATACGTTACCATTATTATATGGCATCCAATAATACACGGAGAGTAGATGATAATTGAGTGATTGAGGGTGTGATTTCTCTTTGATGGCTTTAGATTAAGAGTTCAAATACTTGATTATTTGATACAAATCTAATGTTGTTCATGACTTAAGAAAGTCCGAGGGACTGATTTGGCACAATCAAATCCCTATCGAATCTAATTATTTTAGAAAATTTCTGACCCTATCGGATAAGGAAAACGCTCATTATCTAAAACCCAATTCAAAATAAATTTAAAGGATAATTGTAATTAAATATATATGTCGAAACCCTTTTTGCACATAAGTAAATCAAACATTTTTTTTTAATTTGACATGTCAATTAAAATTAGTTTTTACACCTAAATGTATCCAACTGTTGAAGATTTAGACAAAATTTTAGGTATACTTATGTGAAAAAAAATATTTAATAAAATATTTAGGTGACTTGTCAAGTTAAAAGAAAAAAAGTTTTGTATATTTATGTACAAAAGTAATTTGGCCATGTATACCTACCTAGAATTATCCCTGAATTTATAAATATAATTTTAAATTCAATGTATATTTAAAAAATATTTTACTATCAAAAGATTATATAATGTTATTTATAGGATGAGGCAAGTTTTTCCGTCCAGGTCCTATCAGAATTTTTATATCATTCTCCTGACCTTAATTCAATCTCGAAATTTCTCAATCTGCTTCAACCAAAACGAGGCAATGCAACTTCGAATATGGCGTGTTTTGGCATCCTATTACCGCTCATATTTTATCCTAGTTATATTTAATGTTATAAAAAATTCGACTTGTTGTATTAATTTAATTTATTTTTTCATAAGGTCCTATTCATCCGATTAGCGACTATTATATTTTAGCACACCAGTTATACGTATTACTAAAAAGTGACTAATATAGTGTTGATAAATAAATATAAAATATTTTTGTCATTGTAAATTCTAAATTTTGTTGAAGAAAACAACTCTCAAGGACTGATTACTAAGGATGGAAGCAGGGCGGGTTTCTCGATTCCGTCCCACACTGTTCATGGCGGAGATGAGAATTCCTTGCATCGGGTCCTTATCGGGGACGACGTAATTGTACAGTCCTTACTGATTTTTTTAAAAGCACACCCCTTCATTGAAAAATATCATGGTAGGGACAAAACCACACCTGAAAAACCAAGCATCAGTCGCTTACTGTTTACAAATAAACGGTAAAGAAATGGTCTAAAACACCTGATTTCACTTGACACTTCCAACAACCCAAGTCGGAAACAAATCGACCACCAAAACACAATCATCACTAAACATAACCCACCACTAAACAAAACCCACCACTAAACAAACTTAACAAATAAATTCTAACAACACTAAATTACTAATAAACCCTCCGACCACCAAAACGGGACTCGGACCTGTCTAAAACTAGCACCATAACTCACGCAAATCACCACCTTCGAGAAAGCAACACAAACCAGCAGGGACTCATGTCCAAACGAGCTATCGGATTGCCATGACCACCCGGAGAGGGGGAGGGGGGGGGGGGGGGGTGTGAGATCCCTTCCTATAGCACTAAAACCACTACAGGGGCTGCTCCAAGGCACATCACCGATGCGGAGAGGCGCGAAACCCCGTATGGGGCGGATCATCCGTAGGTCCTTGGGGGATCCACCACTCCTAGGGAGACCACGACAAAATAGAGACCGACGACAGTTTAGGACGCCACCAACTCTCTGGCAAGCAAAGACACTCGCCACAAATGCCCTCCCGAGCAGCCGACAAAGCCCAAACACCCAAAAGCCAACTGACCTCTGCAGTGTGCCACCGGTGGAGCAAACAATGACGAAATCGGAGCCCAAATCAAGACCTCCGCCTCCAGCCGGGAGGCCCCAGCTCAGCCTACCACGAGCTCCCTCCCCCGTCGACCCCCACATCGGCTCTGGGAAACCGGATCTTAAAACACCTCTCCCTCCTCAAGCTTCCCACCTTTCGCGGGTCACAAAGCTCCACCTTACCGGCAACCTGGAAAGGAAAATGGATGGTCGCCGACGCACCGAAACCGAAGACCATGGTAACCTGGTAAATCCATACCTACTTAACGACACCCTTCTCTTCGCCTCCTCATGTTTGCATCTGTCCACATGTCCCATTTAATCGAGCACAATCATCTTTTTCGAAACAAAACACTCATTAATTCCTCATTTCATTGCCCTATTGGATAATCAAACGTCATTGTACTTATTATGACACATTTTGCATCTTACTACACATGTTATAAAAATTATTTTAGCCCACATAATTGTTACATTTTTCTCTAACACCGTTAAATTTTAACGATTTTTTTAAAAAAAATTTTGAAAATGACATAATTGCCACTCTATTATCTTCTCCATCCAAGCCTAACCTCCATTGGAATTCATCGCTGAAACATTTTTCAATACATTTTACTTAACGTTGTCTAGATCTGGCTCGCCATCATGATCAACCTCCCCATCGGTTAGCACTGGCGTCCCCACTGGACCAACCTTGTCTTCCTCATCTTCCGCACCAAGCTTCGCTTTTTCTAGACCGCTCTGTCCAGTTTCGATGTCCATAGGCTCTAGCTTGGCTTTACTGCCATGTCGGTGCTCTCTGTTTGGTCCAATTTTAAAAGAAAGGATAATAATCCTCAGGGATCGGCGGCTACTGGTGTTCTCTTCATCTTAGGTGGCTCGAAATTGGTATTAGTGTTTGCTTTCGTGTTCTAGTGTCGATTTTGTTTCTAAGAGGTACCAGAAACTAGACGTAGGAGAAGTTTTGTCGCAAACTTATCTCTACAAAATAGCCTATAAATAGGTGTTTTTGTTCGATTTCTTGACGTTTTTATTCAATTAAAATTCAAAAGTTTGATTTTGCTTTTGAAAGATTGTAATATATCGCATGTAAGCAGTGAAATAAAATCATGAAATCATATTTAGATTTATTATATTTAATATATGAAAAATTGAGAACATATTTTATGTCTCATTTCACAAATTGGATTTTGTTTCGAAAAACACAAAACGTCTACTGTATTCATGACGAGTTGAGGATTATCGTTCTCAAATTGTTTGAGCAGACTAAAGAAATGAAGAATAATTCTTGGCGTCAAGATCTAAAGATTTTTTTAAGGTAAGAGCTAAAGATAGTCTATGCCAAATACACCATAAACGCGCCAAAAATATGTCTCTTTCTCAACTTAATATTATCCACCAGTAATAATTCATAATGCGTGACGATATTGATATGTTACCATTATTAGTATGGAATGCAATAAATACATAGAGTAGATAACCAATTGAGGGTGTAACTTCTGTATTTGTTCCTAACTTTAGATTAAAAGTCCATACTTAGATATATTTGTGACAAAAATAATGTTAATTGACTTCATAATATCAATGAGACGGATTTCCTCATCTCGTCCGATCCTTTTCTTTGATAACTTGATCTACACCACAAATCATCCACGCCAATCCCAAACCCACCTAATTTGCAAGTTCCATAAGAAACATTTTTCAATGAGCGATAATAAATGAGTAGAACTTGAATATTAGAGATATGTCGGCCAGCTGAAAAAAAATAAAGATTTAACAAATTTAGAGAGATTGTGACAAAACACATTCTATAATGCTAACGAGTTCGAGTCGATTGATCTCCGCGATTATTATGGATGATTGTTTAAAACATTATACAGCAAGATCACGGGATTTCTCCATTCATATGAAGTGGATGTCGTGGCTCTACATGATGTTAAAAGAGTCGAGCTAAACAATTTTAAAGGAATCATTAGCGAAACGTATTTCGTATGATCCACTATCAGAACATGTGTTATACATTATTTTACTCGTAATCAAATGACTCACGAATTAGTCAAGCTTTTTTAACTAATAGTAGCTAAGATTATGCTTTCACACAAAAACATTATCTGAGAATGTAGAGAGGAGTGTGTCATACCATCTATAACTTCAGTTGTTTAACTTAATGCCAGATTAGCTGGTTATTTAATTAATAAAATTCGTTTATACCTTGAAAAAGATAAGGATAAGCAACCATTTGTTTTAGGTTCAATGAATAACATTGGAGGAATCATTAGCGAACGGTATTGCGTATTATTCATTATCGGAACTTCTGTTATTTGTTTTGGTCGTAATCAAATTGTTTACGAATTGGCCCTATTTGTTTTAACTAACAGTAGTTGAGATTATAATGAGAGGTATGTCACACTACCTGTACCTTCAACTGCTCGACTTGATGTCGGGTTAGTCACAATTTAATTAATAAAATTTGATTTTACTTTAAAAAAAACAAAATATCTTAGTATGGACCCAGTCCCAATAAAAGGTGGATAAATCACAGCTCACGAATCATGAGTCAGAGTCAGAGCTACAAATTGTTCCTTTCCTCTCTACCCTAACTTCCCATATATATATACACAGAGAGAGGTTACAGAAAAGAAACAAACCGCCATAAAAAAATGTGCTGCGGAGATGGAGATTGCAGGCCACTTGGCTTTCTATTGGGTCTCCCTTTCGCCTTCCTCGCCCTCGTCGTCTCCATCGTCGGTATCATCGTCTGGATTGTCGGGTCAGTCATCTTCCTTTCTCTATCTGCTTTTTAATCTTCCGGGTCTTTCAGATTGTTCGATTTCCTGCTGTTTCTGATCTGGGTTTTGGATCTGATCTTGAAAAATTGAAACTTTTTTGCAGGTTGACGCTGTCTTGTATATGCCCCTGTTGCTTGTGTGTGACTATCTTGGTGGAGCTTGCTCTTGAGCTGGTCAAGGCCCCAATTCATGTCATGGAGTGGTTCACTTCTAAGATCCCTTGTTGATAATTTTCATTAATTAAATTAAATTCATTGAACAAGGTTTCTATTATTTAGATTTTTAATTTATTCTCTGTTGAATCTATACATCATATGTGTGTATACTGTGTTTTGGTGTCTAAAGTGCTGTAATTTGCTGAATTCTTGATTCTTCAGTACATACAGTATACAGGGTACTTGATATCTGTTTGTGTTTGGTATGAAATAAAAAGATCATAACATTGACTTTCAGGAGTTGACCTCATTATTATCAATGAAAAGTGTGATCTTTTTTGTTGATTCTGATATCATCATGCTTAATTGCATATTATTGAACTTTAAAATGATTATGTTATGCATAATGGGCACTGGAGCAGGTTTATGTTATGACTAATTGACTGTGATGCTATTGCTTACCAGATCAAAGTGATGTGGTCACATTTACAAATATGTTTTTTTATCCAATGGCTTTGCAATTGGTATTGTTTGCTTTACATATAATTTACAAACATTATTTGACAATTACATCTCATCTGCCCTACCAACATAAGATATGAATTGCTTGCACGCGTTTTGCACAATTATGGTGTATAAAACTCGATCACTAGAAAATTTAACTGTAACAACGAAAGTCAAATGTTAAGTTTTACATTGAAAATATGTTAATTTGTTACCAGTTTAGTTAATTATTATAACGGGTTGTAACGTCGAGACTTGATCCAAGATGCATTAGACATGGAACTCTTAACAATTGTGCTCTATTAAAGTACAGTAAATAATGTGAATAGGGATTAGTAATGCTTCATTAATTGAATCCAGGAATTTACATGAGAAACACAAATTTGACACCCAACTTATTGCTCCTTTCAAATCCTAACAACAATTTTCCCACTCTGGAAACAAATTGTTTCCCACTATTTTGCTTCTCTTTTGTGTTTCATAAAAATGACATAAATACAAGAACAATAATGAACATGAATTCAATCTTGACCCCCATAGAAATAGAATCAGGCGAAAAGGGCGGCATAGAGGAGGTTGTTCCAAGTATCAGGCAAGCCAGGAAGACACCAATGGCTGCAATCATTGGCATTGTTGACTCCATTGTAAGACTTGGGATGAGCATCTTTCCTTAACTGAGACAAGTATGTCAAGTCCAGCAAATACACTGGTTTCTTCATCCTGCTCAACACCTTGTTCACCACCACCCACTCCATTGGTGTCCCTCCTGGGTACTTCACCCCAAAGTATGGTTGTACCTCACTTGAGCATGATTTTGATGGCTGCCCCCAATCTTTACCCCTAATTTCATACAAGAAAGATTAAACACGTCAAATTGTATGTCATAGTAAATTGAACGCGCCTACAGTCACGTCAATTAAGTATTCATTGCTTTTCTTTGACGTCTTAAAATTTAAAATGGGTTGGCTGTTAATACCACCGCCCTTTCTCCGCTAAAAGATATAGAAGATTGAGATCATGTAATATAACATTTTACATGTGGAACAACGATGGAGAAATAAAATTGTGTATGTCAAAACAGGTTGAAAAAATTTCAAACTTTGAAATCATGTTAAAATGTAGGGGAGTTTTGAAAATGTTATTGTCGACTGATTATGCTGATTCGTATCTCTTTGACGTGAGAAATTAAAACTAGTTATGAATCGTAATTTTGAATGAAAATACTTACTGATAATGAGTAGGGGAAATTCCTTGAAAGAAGACTTTGGTCTTGGTGGAATCGACATTTGAGTTGACCCATCGAGCCCATGTGGTGAGTCCCTTGTAGTATGCTACAAGACGGTTCATGTCCTTGTATGTTTTGGTCTTCTCTTGAAAATAGGCAAATCTACACCAACGAACAAGAAACATCCGATTACAAATCAATGTTTTCGATCAAGTGAGTGATAAATAATCTCAAGAGATGATCGATCCTACGGCTGGGTTCGTCCGGTGTGGGTCCACCAATGCCATGAGTTGAAGATCAACACGTCCATGCCTCTCCATGCAGCACCACCCTTGATCGAGTCTAGCTTCAAAGCCACTCCTCCTTGTTGATTAACCAAATCCACCAAGTATGGTGTTCGATACAGATTGATTGAAACTCCATAGTCCTATAACACATAAAACACACATTTCTTTGTTTATGATACATGATTAAACGTGGATAAAAAAATAGTGTTTTCTTGACCCATGACAAAAGCAAACCAAAAAAGGGTTAAGTTGTATATAAACAAATTTATTATATTATGTTGACTTAAATAAGGTCACATGTGAACTAGAGATGGTAGGAAAGTTCTTAATTCACAAAATTATATTCTCATATTGTATTTTTATTCAGTCATAAGGTTGTACGTGAACTAATAATATCAATATTCTAAAAATCACCTATTCGTCTAATTAATTTTTTTATTAATATCCAATTAGTTCTCAAAAGATATTTTATATCAAGCTAGTGTCTACCGTTTTTTTATATATTATAAACAACGTAAAATCGTGGTGGGTGAAAATAGTGAAATGTATATATTTGTTTTTGGAAATGACAACTCACTTATGCTTGTACCTGAATGAAACAGTCGAAGAATATATTGTGGTTACTCCTATTGATTTGGTTGGCTAAGTTAAGGTCATGTCCTGTCCTAAAAGGTAGTCAAATATAGCCATAACAAACACAGCAATTACATCATGTTTTAAGAAAAAGACACATAAAAGAGAAGCCACCCACAGAATAATACTAAGAGATTTTAACTCAACTACTCTTTCACCTACCACACTTTTCTTCTTTACACTTTCAAACCATAACCCAAATATTTAAAAAAAATCAAAATATATTTTTCAATGAAAACCCAAAAATGTTTCAAAAGTACACCCAATAAAAATATGTTCTCCTCTCCTCTCTACTCCACTTTCTATTATTGATGTATCCACACAACATGCAAGCAAAAGCACAATGATATCATCCTTATATTCTTTCACAATTGACTATTTTGTCACACCACTTGATTACTAATGTTTGTGAATTAGAAAACAAGTTGTCATATTGTAATTATGTTACTTTTATTATTCGTTCGAAACAATTATCAAGTTTAACGGTTAAACGAAATATAAAATTATTAATATTCATGTATTTCTGCAACCTCTGTTCAGATTGTCGTATAATACAATCTTGAGAATTGATGACTAATCAGCCAAAAACTAAACCTGAAATGTGAGTGAAGCGACTCCATTGCCGCGAGAGAGAGCGTACTTGGCATTAGGAGCCGAAGCATGAATCAAACAAGACAAAGACTGCCACATGTTGAGGCTCAACGAATCTCCCACGAACATGATCTTTTTCCCCCTCATTTTCTCGAGAAAATTCAACCCATCGAACCTGCACCAAACAACAATAACACGATCAACCTCAATCTCCTCGAAACAGAGCAAAAACAGAGGATCTTTCATGTGCTTGTTACCTAGGCAAGTTACAAGAAGCTGGCTGCCACCTGTACTTGAGGTACGAGGTGTCCGGTCGGCCGTACTTCTGACAGTTGAACTGATCATCAATGAAGGGACACGTGGCGTGATCGTAGAGGGGGTAGCTGGAGTCGGCGACCCAGCTTCCCCGGAACCAGTTGCAGCCGCCGGCGAGTTTCCGGCCGCCGGAGTGCTCTGCTCCGGCGAGAAGCAGAGGAGAGAAGGACAAGAAGAAGAGGAATGTTATTAGGAGATGACCCATTTCTTGGGGACGAGGATTGAACAGAAAGTTGTCAGAGGAGGAGTCTTTATATATTGCATGACAGAGAGAAACAGAGGACTTGTGGCATTTCTGTTATTTTTGAAACCTCACATGGAATTTGGGAATGAAATTAAAGCAAACATGGTACATCTTTGTCTCTGTGTTCTTCAAATCAAAACAGAGTTACTTTGTGTAACATTAGTTGTTGAAAGTGTCTTTGTTTCCTACTCTCTGCAAGTGGTTTTGGGTTGTTTTCAATTTAATTCTTTACTTTGAAAACTAGTACTTGTTTATTTTGTCATAGGTTCCATGGGTTTATCAAATAAAGATCTCAAGTACGCTAAAGTTATAAATCTTAGTCTTAAATACAAATATAAAAGTCAAAAGTTATAAAAAAATCTTTATTTTTTTTCTGGTTCAAATATGGCTCCTTTAAAATAGAATGAGAAGAATGTGATTAATGAGAAATTATGACATTTACTTTCCAAATGAGTTGGTAAAGTAATATTTATGTTTTGAATTAATTAATTAATTGCAAGTTGTAAATCCATTCATGTCTTGCTTTTGTCTTAGTCAAGACATCATCAATCAACACCTAATGGAATATTCATGATAATCACCCATTTTTAAAGTACTATACCTTTGTTTCTTCTTTTAGTTACACCTATAAAACAAAAAGGCTTGTAATGTCATGGATGCCGTAAAATGGAAGGGATTGATATTATTAAATTATCATATAATTTGGATTGAATTACTTAATGATTTTGGTAGCACAAACAGAAGTTTTTGTGGCTTTAGAAAAATTGATTTCTTTGATACATCTTTTTAATCAGTTAGAAATACTTTTGCACAGCCAAACACGTTACATTATTACTCGAAACTTGTTTCACATTCCCAAAACCATTGTTTCATAAAATCATAAAAACAAAACAAAATGGGTTCACAGTGAATATATTCGAAAATTGCTTCACATTACCAAAAATATTATTTCAGTGATATTAAAACAAGAAAATGAAATGGGTTTGACAGTGGATATAAATGGCAAATTGGTGTCCCTTTGAAGAAAGGATAAGAAAACAAAATGATTACTGTTCTTGAAATGAAAGTGCACTCAGCTCAACTCAACCCTACCAAACCCATGACACATGCAACCTCTCTTTCACCTTTTAGAATCACATCACTCATTTTGCAATCCTTACTTGTGTATATGCATCATTTCATTGCTCATTTTAATGGTACACATCCCCTATGAATGATAACTTAGAGTAAACTCCAAACAAAATTAATATTAGTGCACAAAATATTTTCTAAAGCATATATACATATATGCTATAAGATGAATTTCAGTGAGAGTTGTGTAGGAACCGTGAAAACCAATTGCTCGCACGTGTTTGTATTGTTGTCATGTAAATTAAAAAACACTTAGTCAGTGTTTCCATTATTATGACATATATTTCTATAATATTCAAATTGGGTTAATGCTCAACTTTATTGGGATAATATATACCCTATAAGTGAAGAGGGTCCCGACCGTAACTAGGGGATCGGGTTCCCGCCCTTCTCGTTACACCTATTCCCCAACAAGGTTCATCGGGGGAATGGTGTAACGAGGGGTCCTCGGGTGTAACGAGGGGATGCATATTTTTCTATAGAAAATCACTGAACCCTGAAGGGGGAATGGTGTAACGAGAGTTCCTCGGGTGTAACGAGGTGGCGTATATTATTCTATAGGAAATCAATGAACTCTGTCGTGGCAATGGTGCAACGAGGGGTCCCTGGGTATAACAAGGAGGGCGGGTATTTTTTTATATGAAATCAATGAATTATGTTGAGGGAATGGTGTAACGAGAGGTCACCAGGTGTAACGAGGGGTTATAACGGGTTATGAAAATCCATGGCATGATAATGGAAATACTGGCCGACTATTTTGTGGAATACATATCATAATAATGAAAACACGTGCACATGTGTCGTCACCCAGCTGGCTCGTATAGCGTGGTCTAGTTCGCACCAAATCGCGCCTTTGTATACTATATATACAACTGAAGATGTCGTCTCTACACAGTAATGTCTAAGCCTAACAAAACTATCGTAAGGGACAGGTATTCGTGGTCTACACAATAGCTGGGACAATGAGTTTGTATTGGCTTGCTACTCTTTGGCTTCTTGTTTGCTAGCTATGAAGATGATGAACAAGTTCAAGGTTCATGGACCAAATAACATGTCCATTCTATGTACAAAACTACAAATATAATAATCTTGTTGGAACGAGAACGGAGCTTGCCGAAAAAGTCAAAGAAGGGTGAAGTTGTGAGCCATACATATGTCCAAGTTAACTAATATACCTAATTAAGTATATGTTGACTCGGAGGAACCAAGAAGTTTTGATTTCTTCTTCTCTTATTGAACTAAATTAACATTAACTTGGTTTATATGAGATGAGTAATGCTATTTTTGACACTTGACTCAGCATATATATAAATCGATCAAAAGTACAATAAAAATCTTAAGAGGGGGTTGAAATTCAACATAGTAAGTTGGAGGAGATACAAATACAAAAGAGATGCCATTGTTTGGACTTGACTTCTAGTCTCAAGGACCAAATTATATATGGTGCAAATAATGTGCCCATTTACAAAATGTGATTGATGATCTATATTGATTTAGTAGTGTTTATATGGTGTAAGAAGTGTGCCAATTTTGTAAAAAATCTCTAACTTGTTTGACTAGTCTTAATTAACATTTAATTCGATTTATATTTTGATTACTTTTTATAAAAAATTTTACGATTAATTAACGTCTAACGATTTTTACAATATCATAATGTGCATATACAACAATTCAGAAGATTATAATTCAAAAGGTTATCAAATATTGTTCAAATCCTTATAAGTATATATTATTATTATTATTATTATTATTATTATTATTATTATTATTATGTCATAAGTCTCAAAATTAATGTTTTGATTTAAGTGTTTAAATCTTTGAAACTTTCAATTAAGTTTGAATTTCTAAATATATCCTTATTTGTATGAAAGTCTTTTAATATTAAGGCAACTGCCAATATCTCACATGCATAATATATTGGGCAGGTCATTATTCAGTAACCATATCTCAAATGCTCTATTAAATACTAAATTTATCATAAATATAATGAGAAAGAAACATAATTATATAATGAGCAAATTGATATGTGCATGTTTTGATCACAATTCGGACACGATGGTGCAACTTGGCGGAGGTTGATGTAATGTAGGTGCATCCCAGCCAGTTAGGTGATTATAATGTATATATGTTTTTTTTAAATATTGGTCCAATTATTGCGTGCCATATGCATTTATACACACGTATCTACATATATACTATTTTATTTGTTGACTTTTGTGCCAGTAATAGCCGAATATATGACACGATATCACCTTATTATAATCATTCTATGGCACATATGACTACGAAGTGGTGGTATATAATAATATGTACTTTCTGAATATGGTTTATTTGGTGACGGCGCCTTACGAAAAGAATTCCCCAAAGATAAATTTAATTAAGCACAAAAATAATTTAATTACAGCTACATATATCTATTGAAATGATTATCCACAGACCTATGTCTAACGTCTTTTTATCATAACATTTAAATTTTGAGAAAATTTTACATCACCACCTTAACTATTTGCGTGCTCCCCTTAATTATAAAATCAATCTATGAGTTGCATTAACTATCCAAAAATTCCACTTTACCTTTTTTGTTAATTTTTTTCAAAATTCTGTTAAGTTTTTGTGAAATGACGAAAATAGCCATATATATGAAAAATTAAAATAAATAAATAAAAATATTTTTGAACTTTGTTTTTCTATTTTATTTTACAAAAACAAAGAAAAAAATACTTTAGTACTAATTTTTATTAAAAATTAATATAAAAAACGATGTTTAAAAATAAATTTTTATTTTTAAATTTTTTATAACAAAACTTTTTAAAAATTATTTTTACTACTAACAAAATTTTATTCTTTATTTTGTACAACGAGAAAATTAGAAAAAAAGTTCAAAATCATTTTTATTTATTTATTTTAATTTTTCAAATACAAGGGTATTTTCGTTATTTCACAAAAAACTTAACATAATTTTGAAAAAAGTCAACAAGAAAAGGTAAAGTGAGATTTTTGGATAGTTAAGGGCACCTCACAGATTGATTTTGCAGTTAGGGGGGGCATGTGAGACTCACGTATAGTTAAGGGGGTTCATGTGAAATTTACTCTTTAAAATTTTGCCTTCGTTCTGCATTTAATTCTGTTATAAATTTAGGCAAAATATTACGTATATTTAATTATAAGAATTTAAGGTAATCTGATAAGTTAAAAATAATTGTTAGCTGTAATTAAGTGCAAAATTAATTTAGCCGAATTACAATTAATTTTTTGAAACGATAAACATAATAAAATCAAGTTCATACAAAATCAATCATGTTATTTAAAACTATATTAGAAAATGTTTCCAAAATAGTAACTTAGCTAATGTATAGCAAACAAATTGACCGAGAGTCATTCTTTAATAATATTTTATTATTAATTTTTTAATGAATTTAAATTGAACCAATCAGACCAGTCTTATTTCAAATCAGAACATTGAGGGCATTTTAGACTTGTTAACAACCCAATTCAGTTAGATTTAACAGAAGTTGGGTTAAATATCGCTTAAACAATCTTTGAGTACCTGAAATGAAAATTTTGAAGTTGTGGTACTAATTTTGAAAAGTGACATTGTAAGGTGTAGCCACACGTCTTATCCCTTGATATTTTGTAAACATTTTGAGACCAACTCAACTAACTAAATAGTAAAATGACCACCGATCAAAAATTGTACGACGGCACAATTAGTCTAAATGGACATAACCCATCGGTAGCAACGACGAGATACACGTTTTGGATGTCTTTTTTCAAAGTCTGTGCACAATCTAGTCTTCACCATTTGAGGGATATGTTAATATATCATCATTCTCCTTATATATCTTGCTCCTCATGCCATCACATCAACTCGACCATCTCAGGTGCCATACATAACCACTACAGACATGTCGTCAATGAGAAGTACAACAATGTCTTCCTCCCCACAAGTGAGGATCCAAAATTTGTGTACTGATTCTCTCCACAAACGTAACTGATAGAAATAAGAGAAGGATTTATTATTGGTGTGTATTGTGAATTACAAGAGATCTCTATTTATAAAATCTAATATAGAGAGAAAGGGAAAGAGAAGGAATAGATAACCCTAATACATGTGGGAAAAGGAAACTATGATATAATCTAACAGCCTCTCTCAAATTCAATGTAGTGAAACAAGAATTGAGTTTGAAGCTTGATAATATTGAGTTGTGGCGAGGGTTGCGGTTGCCGAGAATGATGCGAGGTGATGCGGCGAGAATTGAGAATGGAGGATGCGCGCTGCTCACGGCCGATGGCGGATGTCTAATGCCCGTATGTGCTGAATGATGCATGATGCCTGATAATGCCTGCTGATACCCGATGATGCCCGATGTTTGATGCCTGATGGCAGATGGCGAGTTAGCAGCTGCCCGATGATGCTAAATGTCTGATGGCGAGATAGCAGATGCCTGATGGCTCAAAGCGAGATAGCAGCTGCCCAATGATTGCCAGATGCATGATGGCTGATGGCGAGATTCCTGATGCTTGATGCCCGATAATGTCTTTCACGTGCGGTGTCTGGATTACGGGATTCCGAATTACGGGATGTCCGACTTACGGGATGTCCGAATTACGGGATGTCCGACTCACGTCATGTCCGACTTACGGGATTTCCGGATTACGGGATGTTCGGCTTACGGGATGTCCGGCTTACGGGATTCCGTAGAGAGGATATAGCGAGACGAAGGCGCGTGCAAAATAAATTTGCAAAACAATTAAAAGTGAAGAATTTTTTTCTTCTTCGAATGAATAGTGCCCGATGAATAGTACCATGAGGTACTGTTCATTAATGCGTGAACAGTGCCACCAGGATCACAGACATAAAAGAAAAAGGTTAAAAGACAAAAGCAAAAGCAGAGACCACCTCAGGCTGTTTCCGCGAAGCCTAAAAACAGATCAGGATTTTCGGCTTGGTGGTGGGGCCATGGGTGGGGAAAAAAATAATTGAAGAAAGCTTAAGATTTTGGAAGCAAGATCAATCGATAATGAAGAGCGAGATTGCTCGAAAATTTTTTGCGGAAGCGAGAAGTTAGATATTGAGATTGAATTGCCTCGCCCACCCGTCAGAATTACAAATCATCGTCGAGTGGGCAAAGCGAGAAATTCTTAGAGATATAACCAAGGATCGTTGATTCCTCTGATACCATGATAGAATTAAGAGAATGATTTATTATTGGCGTGTATTGTGAATTACAAGAGATCTCTATTTATATAATCTAATATAAAGAAAAAGGGAAAGAGAAAGAATAGGTAACCCTAATACATATGAGAAAAGGAAACTATAGTATAATCTAACAGTAACATTCAGTGTCTTCGGAGTTCCATATACGGTATAAAACGCAACTATAGAACAACATGACATTTCCGTATTGCAGATGTGTAGTTCATGTAGGGTTTTGGAGCGTTCTAGATCGTCGAGATAGCGGAAGCAATAAAAGATAAACTACTCCAAACCTTGTCCAAGAACATTTAAACCATTAAATCCCAAAGCAAAATCTATTCCACGAGATGTTTACCTTTAAGTCTTGTATGAATCGATAAAGAAGAACGTTCGGATCTTCTTCTCTAAAGCTAGTCCACACCAAGAGGATGATCTTCAAGATCCTTCACTTAATTGCCTACTAGAACAATTAAATGAAGAACAAGAGAGCAAGATGGAGGAGAAAGAGAGGGGTGGCCGGCCACTTGAGAGAGAGAGAGGTTTTTGTGTGTGTTTTGTGATTAAATGATTAATGAATTAAAGTCTTGCATTTAATCCATCATCCAACTCACAAGTATGGGTTAAAAGTGATTGGTATGGGCTTAAAGGTGCTTTAACCCATACCCCTTAAATCACTCACCTCTTAATCCACAATCACCAACTAAGCATGGTGTTGTGTGGCCCCCACAATGGCCCCACCATGTGGGCCGGCCATATGGTCTTATTGGGCCCTTATTGGGCCGACCATGAGGCTTCATGGGCCGAGCCCAATGGGCCCTCCCGTGTTGTCTCATGCCGCGTCCAAAAGTTGCCCGACCCTTTTGTCGTTACTTATCAAACAAAGTCCGACGCGATATCGATGAAAAACTCAATTTTTCTCGATTCGCTAATTATTCTCTCAAACCGAACCTATGGCACAAAACCTCCAGTTTTGTCCATATACTACTCCTTAAGAAACATCAATGTTTCCTTGTCTCATGTTATCCGTCTTGTATGTGTGTGACCCTCTAGGCTCATGCCACCGTTGGCAGATCGGCGCAAGACTCGCTCTTGCCCGATCCATCATAAGTGGTCTCTAGTAAAACATTATGATTACCCAAGGTGCACGATGATCGATGATTCGACTTAACCTTTGTGCGTACAAGTCACCATCCTTTTATCTCTAGATATCCCGATTGATCTCAAGGCATAGAGTCGTCTCCCTTGTTTAATCAATTATTGTTACTTGATATGCGAGATGACTGAGGACTGATAACCCGTATCATTTGCATGGCCATGCTTTTCCTCTCAGTCAGTCTCCATCAAGAGGCCTTCTAACGGATATCTTTCTCATACCGTAGTATGAGGGTTAAATCCCTTAGCCGTCTTTCGTGTCACTCATGCAACCCGTTCCGCCACCCAATCATGCCCTTCATAGCAATCCTTTTACAGAAAGCGTTTGGCGCAAGTTAAAGCCGTACGTTCATTGCATAGTGATCACAAAGACTCCTTGGTCTAAGGACGTCGTGACAAGCTATCGCATCTGAATATGTTTATGGCTTAATCTATGAAAACACTATTCAATGCGGGTCGTCCGATATCAATCACCTCATGATATCTATGATATGGTTCCAGGATCCCACATCCCTATGACAAGTAGAACTACGTCATTAAGAACCATCCTTATACTGGTTGCTTTCAAGGAAGCATACGTTGACCAAGGACTCGTTAAGTGTGATCCGTACAGATTTATGGTTCTACTACTTTAGTGGTCATAAATCAGATCATGCTTAACATATTACTTCAACACATAAGTAATATAAAGTCGTTTATATTTATACATTGTAAACGATGATATTTGTACATAGACGTTTACAGACTAATACCAATTGGACTAGGGCACAAATGCTATCAATCTCCCACTTGCCCTTAGCTCCAATCTAAGTCCCAGTCTATACCCATTGACCTAACATGTTTTTCATGTTTATCTTGAGGAAGAGCCTTGGTCAATGGGTCGGCTATGTTATCATCAGTTGCAACGTAGTGGATCTTCACGTCACCTCTAGCAACTATGTCGCGGATGATGTGATACTTTATGAGTACATGTTTGGATCTGTTATGTGCCCTGGGTTCCTTAGCTTGTGCAATAGCCCCGGTGTTGTCACAATATAAGTCTACTGGGTTAGACGGGTTTTTAATTACACCTAACCCAGCCATGAAACTCCTGATCCATACAGCCTCTTTTGCCGCCTCACATGCGGCAATGTACTCAGCTTCCGTCGTAGAGTCGGCAATGGTATCCTGCTTCTTGCTTTTCCAGCTGAATGCTCCACCGTTCAACATAAACACATATCCCAACTGACTCTTAAAGTCATCGGGGTCTGTCTGGAAACTTGCGTCGACATATCCTTTGACGACGAGATCATCATTTCTGCCCCCGTATACAAGAAAAGCGTCCTTGGTTTTTCTCAAATATTTGAGAATCGCCTTGACAGCCATCCAGTGTGCCTCACCGGGTTTGGATTGATGTCTACTGGTACAGCTTAGGGCAAACGAGACATCCGGTCTCGTGCATATCATGGCATACATTATGGACCCTATAGCCGAAGCATATGGGATCTCATTCATTCTTGCTAGCTCTGCAGGTGTCTCAGCACCCTGCTTCTTGCTTAGCTTCACGCCATGACGCATGGGCAGCAATCCTTTCTTTGAATCTTGCATTGAGAATCGTCTCAACACCTTGTCTATATAAGTGCTTTGACTTAAGCCCAAGACCCGCTTGGCACGGTCTCTATATATCTTGATTCCCAAGATGTAAGAGGCCTCGCCTAAGTCCTTCATTGCGAAACACTCACCTAACCAAGTCTTCGTTAAGAGCAAGGTAGGGACGTCGTTTCCAATGAGCAGTATGTCATCAACATAAAGCACTAAAAAGATTATATTGCTCCCACTTGCCTTTTTATACACGCAAGGTTCATCATCGTTCTTGACGAAGCCAAACCGCTTTACTACTTCATCAAAACGCTGATTCCAACTCCGAGATGCTTGCTTCAAACCATAGATTGATTTGAGCAACTTGCAAATCTTTCCCTTATTCTTTGGATCCTCAAAACCCTCAGGCTGGGACATATAAACGTCCTCAGCTAACCTCCCGTTGAGGAAGGCGGTTTTGACATCCATTTGCCATATCTCATAGTTGTGATATGCTGCTATGGCAAGAAGAATGCGGATAGATTTGACCATAACTACTGGAGAAAAGGTCTCTTCATAGTCAATTCCGTGGATTTGTCTATAACCTTTTGCTACCAGCCTCGCTTAATAGGTCTGAGGTTTGCCATCCATGTCAATCTTTATTTTAAAGATCCATTTACACCCTATGACCTTAACATCAGGGGTATGATCTACCAAGTCCCATACTTGATTATCTGACATGGATTGCATTTCTTCCCTCATGGCTTCCAGCCATTTCTCAGAGTCGGTTCCGTCCAAAGCCTCTCGAAAGGTAGCTGGATCATTGTCCACTAGTACTAAACCATCACCTTCAGTTACTAAGAAACCGTATCTGATAGGTGCATGACTTATCCTTTCAGAGCGCCTCGGACCGTCCTCATTAACTGCAGCTATTGGTTCTTGCTCAATGACCACTTCTGGCTCTACCTCTTCTAGTGGGTCCTCTTGTGGTTCCCGAGTGACCATCTCATCTAGAACTTCATCTAGATGAATAGCCCTCCCACTGGCTGTCTTGGAAATGAACTCTTTTTCCAAGAACGTCCCACCTCGAGCGACAAAAACTTTATTTTCGCTCGGTTTGTAGAAGTAGTATCCTTTTGTTTCTTTTGGATATCCGACGAAAGTGCATTTATCTGATCTTGGTTCGAGCTTGGTTGCAAGCAACCTTTGAACATAAGCCTCGCAACCCCAGATTTTAAGGAAGGACAAAACGGGTTCCTTCCCGTACCATTTTTCAAATGATGTCCCTTCCACTGCTTTCGACGGAGCCCTGTTTATTATGAAAGCGGCCGTTTGCAGAGCATAACCCCAGAAGGAGATCGGGCGATCAGTGAGACTTAACATTGATCGAACCATATCTAACAATGTTCGATTCCTCCGTTCGGACACACCATTAAGTTGCGGTGTTCCTGGCGGAGTCCACTGAGATAGTATTCCACCTTCAGTAAGATAACTAAGAAACCCCTCGGATAAGTATTCTCCACCCCGATCAGAACGGAGTGCCTTGATACTCTTTCCGAGTTGGTTTTCTACTTCAGTCCTAAACTCTTTGAATTTATCAAAAGCTTCGGAGTTATGTCTCATGAGATAGACATAACCATATCTACTGAAATCGTCAGTAAATGTGATAAAGTAGCCTAAACCACCTCTGGCATGCATGCTCATTGGTCCACATACGTCTGAATGTATTAGACCCAATAAGTCACCTGCCCTCTCACCTAAACCAGTGAAGGGCGCTTTAGTCATCTTGCCCATCAAACAAGCTTCGCATCTTTCAATCGTTTGGAATTCGAATTGACTTAGAAGTCCGCGCTTATGAAGCGCTGAGATGCGTTTCTCATTTATGTGACCTAGACGACAATGCCAGATAAGAGTTTGGTCTAAATCATTAGTTTTAAACCTCTTAGCATTTACATTATACAGCATGTTGGATTTCGAGTTTTGCATATTCAATATGTATAATCCTCCAACAGTGCGAGCATTGCCATAATATATGTTGTTGCGCATAATATCAAAAAACCCGTTCTTAATATTGAAATAATATCCCTCTATTTCAAGAAGAGAAATTGAGATAATATTCATGTTGAAAACATGTACGCAAAACACATCATTAAGTTCAATTACAAGCCCACTGGGCAAAACAAGGTTCACAGAACCCACAGCAGTTGCGGCAACTCTGGTATTGTTCCCAACTCTTAGGTCCACCTCGTTTTCCCTTATATCTCTTCTACTGTGTAACCCCTGCACATCAGCACAGACATGAGACCCAGCTCCAGTGTCTAGTACCCATGTATTAATTGTAGAAAGATATAGCTCTATTGGAATACCTGATGAAGCAGCGGCCCCACCGCCCTTCTTCTGGCCCTCCTTCAACTGCTGACAGTCTTTCTTCCAATGACCAGGCTTTTGACAGTAGTAACAGACTGACTCTTTTGCCTTCCCTTTGCATTGTACGGGCATGTGAGGTCTAGGAATAAATGGTCGTCTGTTCCTCCCTGCGAGGTGTCTTGGGCCTTTACCCTTGCCACCAACAGCTTTGAAGCTGGGTCCCTTCTTGACCATGAAGACATTTTTGGACGAACTGCCCCTTATGCTCTTCTCGGCAGTTACTAGCATGCTGTGCAACTCCGACGCGTTCTTGTCCATATCATGCATGTGATAGTTCATGACGAACCCACCATATGCATGAGGAAGGGATTGCAGAATAAAATCTGCAGCCATTTCCTTTTCCATAGACATACCGATACTAGTCATATGGTCAAAATGCCCCTTCATCTGTAGGACGTGAGGACCTACGGAGCTGCCTGCTGACATCTTGCAGGCTATGAGTTCTCGGAGAACAGTGTATTTTTCAATACGTACTTTCTCCTTGAACATATCCTTGATCTGTGCAAACATTGCAAACGGATCATGGGATAGCTCCATAAACTACTTTTGGAGGTCCGCCTCCATGCAGCCCAGCATGACACACGCAACGTCGATAGAGTCGCTAAGGTGTTTCTGGTACGCATCCTTAACGACCCTCGTTGCGTTGGCAGCTGGCTCCTCAGGGATAGCCTTATCAAGGACGTACTCCCTGCGTTCCATTTTTAACACAAGTCGTAAATTTCTGTCCCAGTCTAGATAATTTGTCCCGTTCAGTTTACACTTCTCGAGTATAGTCCTCAATGACAAATTAGACGAGTTTGTTGAATTACTAGCCATTTCTACACGAAGAAAGTAAATTTAATCAGAATAGTTGAATAAATTTACGAAGATCCGAATTAAACACCAACCATAAGATTCTAAGATTTAGAATCTAAAACCAAGATCCCTTATTCGTCATTTGAAGTGCGCTAAGGCGCACCGCTCCAATTGACTTATTTAGGTAGGACGTCCGTCCAATTACAACCCGTGTAACTCTTAGTCAGGGTATGTGTAAAAACACACGACTTACCCTTCCGATGCCCCAGCTCGACCTCAAGCCAAGAATCGTGGTTGAGTCAACCAACTTTCACTAACGAGTTAACTTTGTGCAGATGCTCCGCTAAGGCGCACGACATCCCACAAAGTTTACCATTCCCATCTAGAACCCATTCGATCGATGCTCCGCTAAGGCGCACGACACCGATAAAATGTTTCTACATGGGTGTGAATTTGGGTGGCATCTCACTTGACTCAAATTAACTTGTAATTTGGTTGTGTTTAAAAATTCGAAAGTAATTGGTACAATTACGAACCCGTCACCAACAACCCGTGTTGTGACGTTTCTAATTGTATCACATACTATCTTCATTTGAACCCGTCATTTGCAACCTGTGCAAATACGTTTCAAATTTGAACTTATCCATCACAACCCGTGTGATGATAGTTCGCAACGCTTTAAACATGCAAACAATTAAAGTTGATTTTAATCTTTGCATGTGAGGTGATGGCTTATAAACTTATAAACTAATCATGCAAGCATGCAATTAATTTAAATAATTCAAGCAAGCATCCATAAAGCGTTAAATATGCATTTTATAGCCCATGCTAAACTTAGGATTTTACGAATCTTCACATATTCTTGTCTTTCTTATTCGGGCTCCCACTAGCTCTTGGACTTCCTCCAAGACCGTCATCGTGCTCGATTTTCCATCCTTCTCGTCTTTGAGTAATAATTACAATTAATACTCGGTTCGTAGACTGGATAAAAAATAATTACACTTTATGGGCTCGAATAAAAGAATAATTACACGCTAACACTAACGGTATGCAAACCGTGAAAGCGATAAATCTAATGGGCTACTAATGCATCATACATCTCATCACATCATCCAACATGTTATCACACAAACATGTTATCAAATAATATGCAATAATTCCGGTTTTAATTTTGCCAAGTTGCTTGGTCGGGTTTATCGAAACTAGACCTTTTCGAAAAACGGTTTATCGAAACCGATTAAATTTTGAAAGTTTTCGAAATATTGGATCGCGGGTTCGTGACACGGATCAAACACCACGCACGAACCAAGTCGGGCCAAGCCAATGGGCCAAAGGCCCATTGGGCCGAGCCCAACATAGCACGGGCGGGTTTTGGCCTTGGAAGGCCGAAACCGCCTTGCCGCCACTCTCGGCCTCGCCCGAGAGTGGGAACGGGCTCGGTCACCGCCGGCCTCCCCGGCCTCCGGTGACCTCCGTTTGGTACCTTCAATCCGGCTCCCCGAGAGTCCCTTCTCGGACCCGACAAATCCAATAATTTCCGAAAAATTCCAAATTTAATATATTTTTCAAAAATAACATATTTCATGCAAATCTCCCAAAAAGCATTAAAATCATGTTATCAACTTTTGGCATGCAAATAATCACAAAACTGAAATAAATTTAACAAGACAAAGATTAAGAGGGTAACCAGCCTCTGATACCACTGTAGGGTTTTGGAGCGTTCTAGATCGTCGAGATAGTGGAAGCAATAAAAGATAAACTACTTCAAACCTTGTCCAAGAACATTTAAACCATTAAATCCCAAAGCAAAATCTATTCCACAAGATGTTTACCTTTAAGTCTTGTATGAATCGATAAAGAAGAACGTTCGGATCTTCTTCTCTAAAGCTAGTCCACACCAAGAGGATGATCTTCAAGATCCTTCACTTAATTGCCTACTAGAACAATTAAATGAAGAACAAGAGAGCAAGATGGAGGAGAAAGAGAAGGGTGGCCGGCCACTTGAGAGAGAGAGAGAGGTTTTTGTGTGTGTTTTGTGATTAAATGATTAATGAATTAAAGTCTTGCATTCAATCCATCATCCAACTCACAAGTATGGGTTAAAAGTGATTGGTATGGGCTTAAAGGTGCTTTAACCCATACCCCTTAAATCACTCACCTCTTAATCCACAATCACCAACTAAGCATGGTGTTGTGTGGCCCCCACAAAAGCCCCACCATGTGGGCCGACCATATGGTCTTATTGGGCCCTTATTGGGCCGACCATGAGGCTTCATGGGCCGAGCCCAATGGGCCCTCCCGTGTTGTCTCATGCCGCGTCCAAAAGTTGCCCGACCCTTTTGTCGTTACTTATCAAACAAAGTCCGACGCGATATCGACGAAAAACTCAATTTTTCTCGATTCGCTAATTATTCTCTCAAACCGAACCTATGGCACAAAACCTCCAGTTTTGTCCATATACTACTCCTTAAGAAACATCAATGTTTCCTTGTCTCATGTTATCCGTCTTGTATGTGTGTGACCCTCTAGGCTCATTCCACCGTTGGCAGATCGGCGCAAGACTCGCTCTTGCCCGATCCATCATAAGTGGTCTCTAGTAAAACATTATGATTACCCAAGGTGCACGATGATCGATGATTCGACTTAACCTTTGTGCGTACAAGTCACCATCCTTTTATCTCTAGATATCCCGATTGATCTCAAGGCATAGAGTCGTCTCCCTTGTTTAATCAATCATTGTTACTTGATATGCGAGATGACTGAGGACTGATAACCCGTATCATTTGCATGGCCATGCTTTTCCTCTCAGTCAGTCTCCATCAAGAGGCCTTCTAACGGATATCTTTCTCATACCGTAGTATGAGGGATAAATCCCTTAGCCGTCTTTCGTGTCACTCATGCAACCCGTTCCGCCACCCAATCATGCCCTTCATAGCAATCCTTTTACAGAAAGCGTTTGGCGCAAGTTAAAGCCGTACGTTCATTGCATAGTGATCACAAAGACTCCTTGGTCTAAGGACGTCGTGACAAGCTATCGCATCTGAATATGTTTATGGCTTAATCTATGAAAACACTATTCAATGCGGGTCGTCCGATATCAATCACCTCATGATATCTATGATATGGTTCCAGGATCCCACATCCCTATGACAAGTAGAACTACGTCATTAAGAACCATCCTCATACTGGTCGCTTTCAAGGAAGCATACGTTGACCAGGGACTCGTTAAGTGTGATCCGTACAGATTTATGGTTCTACTACTTTAGTGGTCATAAATCAGATCATGCTTAACGTATTACTTCAACACATAAGTAATATAAAGCCGTTTATATTTATACACTGTAAACGATGATATTTGTACATAGACGTTTACAGACTAATACCAATTGGACTAGGGCACAAATGCTATCAGTTCAATGTGTTAGCATTAGGTTACAGAAATATGCGGGAGATGACCTTAGTTATGTCATTAAATGACATTTCTTTCACTCGGATCTTCTGCTCGATGGAAAAAATCTTTAATAGTGTCGCCAACATTGTGTCGATACTATTTCTGTATAAGAGTATTACAGCTTTGTTACCAACTGCTTGTATTCCGTCATAGTTGGCTCTAGTAACAGATTCCTTCACTTTTTCTATTATATACATTCTCTTGATCATTTGTTTCAGAGAAGATATCATGGGAGGAGTCTACAACATCTACGAAGTGATATATGAGATTGACGTTGAATTTCAAATGTAAAAAGTAATATGGTAAGCAGGGCACTCTTGATCCCTATTGTTACCCTCCCCCACTTTGGCGTATTCTATGCACGCCGTAAATGATCTCAAGAAACTTTTCCTAAGTAAATAACCGCATGCACGTGAATATTTGGTCTTCATGCCTAACGGCACGACCAACGGTAAGAAAATCGTCTGTTATGTGTTAACGACAATATTTAGTCAACGTTAACAATGGTGTATACCTACCTACTGTAAAGCACTGCTCCTAACAAATTACTGGTCACGTATCTGTATACAACTAATAAAATACTGTGCATATACATTGTACACAGCTAATAAAATACTTACCAATGACACACACCATGTAAGCTATTGGTAAGCTTTTACCAATCGCGTACCAAATTCATATATGGCACCTAAACATGACAAAACGAAGGTCTTAAGTGAGTTTACACAATTAATGTATCGCCATGTTAAAATCTTATAGAACTACAAGGTAAAAAGATTTATCAGATTGGATATCACTACTACACATAGTTATAGGTAAATATTTGATTACAGTGTTAATATATGGGCCAAGGCTCATGTTGTGTTATCTTTTCTATTTCTTGTGACCCTAGTAGTATAAATATAGTATCTTGTATATTCAATTAATTATCGAATACAATCAATCTATTCTCAAACCTAATATGGTATCAGAGCACTTTTTATTCGATCCTAAAGGCTAAATCTCTCGCTTCTGCATTGAAGTCTCAATCGTACCCATCACCATTATCGCACAACATCCTCTATCAACCTACTTCACCGTCAACACCATAGGCCTTCTTCATCCTCCACCAGCCTTCTTGACCATCAACACCGTCAACACCGTCAAAATTATTTATTAATTATGTTTTGCTGTATGCCTTACAACACCGCTGGTTCCCATGATTTGAGAAACACTTGTAACTACTACAAGAGATTGAGAAAAATATATGGGCCTTATCCACTGCATCATTCCAAATATGGTTCTTCTACAAGCATAGCGCGCTCTAGTCCCAACATTGTTACTACTGTCTCAAGTGTTAGTGTACCTCGAAATTCTTGTACCCATCTCATTCAAGAGATTTCCGCACTTCTCGACAAACTTACACCACACACAGTCAGTCAATCTGTCATGTCAGTTAACCCCGGTAAATCTCATAAATCAAATCATTCAGGTATTTCTCGCTCCTCGACTCTCTCAGGTAAATCTGATCCCTGGTATTATGACTCTGCATGCTTCAATCACATGAGCCTGAATTCTTCCATATTTTTGAATACTAAACCTGTCTCAAATTCTCCTACTATTCGTACTGCTGGTAACTCACCCATATTTGCTACTCACTCTGGTATTGTATCATCACCATATGTGTCGTTACCTGATACTTTGCTAGTTCTGAAATTGTCTTTTAATTTCTTCTCTGTGGGTCAGCTTTGTGATATGGGTCTTGACGTTAAGTTCTCTAGCTCTTCCTTGTCCTACACTGTGCATGATCCGAAAACGAGACAGATCTATGGAAAGGGGCGTAAGATAGATCGTTTTTTTGAGCTTACATATCTGCAACTACCACCATCCACATCACATCAATTTGGTGTTGTTCTATCTACTGATCGTTGGCACTCTCGTCTCGGGCATCCCTCTTCTCAACGGGTAAGTCATCTACTTACTCGTGGTCTTCTTGGGTCAGTCTTACCCACAAAACCAGTGATTGTGTTTCGTGTTAACTCGAAAAACATCATAAACTTCCCTTTTCTACAAACGAGTCACGTTCATCTGCACCTTTAGATTTAATTCACTCTGATTTGTGGGGCCCATCACCTACTCGTTCAATGGGTGGTTCTCGTTACTTTGTCATATTTATTGACGATTATACTCGATTTACCTGGATTTACTTGATGCATAATAAATCTGACCTAAATGTCGTATATTCAAAATTCTGTAACATGATTCACACACAATTTTCCAAAATGATCAAAATCTTTCATACTGATAATGTGACAGAATTTAAAGAAACATCTTTTCTTGATCTACCTGCCTCTCATGGAACTATTATGTAAAGGTCTTATCCAGGTACATCTGAACAAAATGGTCATGCTGAACGCAAACACCGTCACATTCTTGACTCTGTTCGCACGTTGGTCATCTCTGCAGCTTGCCCTGAACAATTTTGGGGTTAAGCTGTCCTCACGTCTGTCTACACCATCAACAGAGTCCCCTCTCCTGTCATCGGAAATAAAACTCCTTCTGAATGTCTTTATGGTCGTCCTTCTAACTATGACCTTCTTCCTACTTTTGGGTGTGTCTGTTTTGTTCAGTTGCAGCCTCATGAATGAACTAAACTTGAGTCGCGCGCGCGTCTCTGTTGTTTCATTGGGTATGGGATCGAACATAAGGGGTGGAGATGTTGAGATCCTATTTCAATACATCTCTGCATATCTAGACACGTCACTTTTTGGGAACACAAAATGTTTTCGTCCATGTCTTCGTTTCACGTGTCTCAATCAATCTCTTTCTTCTCAAATCCTGATATCGATCTCTTTCCTGATGATTTTGAGGGATCATCTTCTGAGCTAACCCCTGCAGGTACTCCAACGCCTCTTGTCCAGGCTCCTCCCATAGATACAGTCCCGCCTGAAGATCCTGTGCTTCATTCCCGTCTTCAGCGACAAACACGACCACCGTCTCATCTTCAAGACTACTAGGTAAATCTACCCAATCTATCTCAAGTCATGTCCACTGCTATGTCTATCTACGAACCTCGTACATATCGCGAGGCATGCACTAATCCTTTGTGGCAGCAAGCCATGACTAAAGAACTTCGGGCACTTGAGAAAACTCGTACCTGGGAACTCGTTCAATTACCCAGCAATAAATCTGTAGTCAGTTGCAAATGGGTATATAAGGTGAAAACCAAGGCCGATGGGGCTATTGAGCGCTACAAAGCTCGTCTCGTAGCAAGAGGATTCTCTCAAAAATATGAGATCGATTATGAGGAGGCATTTGCACCAGTTGCCCGTATCACGTCAGTTCGTAGTCTAATTGTAGTTGCAGTCGGGCGAAAGTGGAACCTTTTTTCAGATTGACGTCAAAAATGCCTTTCTCAACGGAGATCTTATAGAAGAAGTCTATATGCAACCTCCTCCTGGGTATGAGCATCCGCCAAACACATCCTGTCGCTTGAAAAAGGCTATATATGGACTCAAGCAAGCTCCGAGGGTGTGGTTCTCAAAATTCAGTGGGAAGATGTCTGATCTTGGCTTCACCTCAAGTCCGTAGGGCACCGCCTTGTTTGGCAAGAAGACTTCCCGTGGTCACATCCAGCTTCTGCTCTATATGGATGACATGATTATCACCGGAGATGATGAATCCGGTATCTCTGACCTGAAGATCCAGCTCAACAAATATTTTGAGATGAAGGATCTCGAAAAGCTCACATATTTCCTTTTTCTGGAAATCTCATCGGTCTCTTCAGGTTATCACTTATCTCAAACTAAGTATGCAGCTGACCTCATTTCTCGAGCAGGCTTATCAGACAGCAAGATTGCTTCCACTCCCATCGAGGCAAACGAGAAGCTTACACCTTCCGATGGGAAACCTCTCCAGGATGCTACGTTGTATCGACAACTCGTAGGTAGCCTTGTCTATCTCACCGTCACACGTCCAGACATTGCCTACGCAGTCCACATTATCAGCCAGTTCATGAGTGCACCGCGAACCACACTCTATGAGGCCATCCTCCGAGTACTCCGTTATGTACGAGACACTCTATCTAACTGTCTTCATTTCTCGTGTGATACACCTATGGTGTTGCAGGCATTTTCAGATGCTGATTGGGCTGGTGATCCTACTGATCGACGTTCTACAACGGGATATTACTTCTTTCTCGTCAAATCTCTCATCTCTTGGAGGAGTAAGAAGCAGACGACAGTTTCCCGTTTCAGCACAGAGGCCGAATATCGTGCTCTTGCCGACACTACCTCTGAGCTCCTTTGGCTTCGGTGGCTACTTCATGACATGAGCATTACTCACAACTCGGCCACTTCTATCCATTGTGACAACCGAAGCGCCATTAAAATTGCTCACAATGATGTATTTCATAAACGAACCAGGCATATCGAGAATAATTGTCACTTCATGAGACATCACCTCACACATGGTACTATCACTTTACACGCCGTCTCCTCAGACAACCAGACTGCTACCAGATTCACGAAGCCTCTACTTCCAGGACGGTTCAGTGCATTAGTTTCCAAACTCAATTTGAATCATCCACCTTGAGTTTGAGGGGGCGTGTTAATATATGGGCCAAGGCCCATGTTGTGTTATCTTTCCTATTCCTTGTAACCTTAATAATATAAATATAGGATTTTGTATATTTAATTAATTATCGAATACAATCAATCTATTTTCGAACTTAATATATAGGATGTTATATAGGCGTGGAGAGTGTTTTGACGTAGTGTAATCTAATTTTGGTCTTATTTGCATTTTGTTGCAAATTATTGATAAAACCATATTTTGATTCTCTTTAAACAATATCACAATGTAGATAATATTCTTACATAAGATAACAAATCAACATATTCCAATTTATGTTATACAGTGTTATTTCTTAGAAGAATACAAAATATGAACGTAAACAATTATTAACCTTTGTTCAACAAGTCAAAACTCTCACGTTAAAATCGTCGACAGAAAATGATTAGCTACCGAATAACAATATCGGGGACTTAAACTATAGGAAACCCAAATTGTTTAATAACAAACGACAGAAAATTATGGATAACATGATAAAATATTGAAATATCAATTATCTTTCAAAAATTAATAGTATATTTTGGATTATAGTCCAATGTAGGTCCTATTATAATTATTATAAAATTTAATTACCTAAATACATAACTCAACTTGAAAGTCATGAAGTAATATATAGTTTTATTTTCTTGTCATATATGTCTTGCTGTTTTCCATAATAACAATCTCAAGAAAGCATCTAATAACTCTCACTCACTCAAAGTATCATAATGATAATAATAAGCACTTGCAAGGTTGCTGCATGCCAAACGGCTCTTAACCACTTATGTTGATGAGTGGAGGTCAAGTCTATTCCATATCAGAGTTCATTCCAATTGACATATAAATACACGAAATAACGGAATGGTAAAAAAATGTCCAAACATATAACCGGTAGAATGTGTAGTGCAAAATAATATAACGTAATTGACCTCTGTAGAATGTGTAGTGCAAAATAGTAGAACTTGATTGACCTTGTAGAACATTAAAAATATTCGTTGTAGAATCTTTCTGCCACATTTCGCGCACTGAGACAGCGCGTGTTTAGATTTTCAACGATCCAACATCTGTAGAACATTTAGACGTTCGGATACTCTACAATCATTATGACATTGCTCATAAAAAATGGCACGATCGTCCATGAAGGTTCACCATGACCAATCTCGATCTTTCTGACGTGGGTTCCAAAATAACTGTCCAAATTAACATGAATGTACACTTGTTTTGTTTATTCATGTTAAAGCGATTCATGGATGTTTGAAGGCTTATGGACGTTGACAATATAGTTATTGAAGAGTCATCAAGGTTGAATTAATTATATTAGGAAGATTCTCAATCATCTCAAGCTTATCTTTGAAGTTTCAATGTCAAGGAATTCGTTAAGTGTACACAAGTGCTTTGATTCTCCATTGCATTTTTTTCAATATGTGGGGACATTATGTTAACACAATATTCTTCATTAGGTGAACATGTGAACGTTAATAAAATTTGTAATAATGTGAACTTAAATATGAATAGGTCAGATTTTTCAAATCTCCTACATTTCAAAATTAAGTTTGAAATAATTCGAAGACATATTTGTGGATTCACGAGTTCTACTGAGGATACCTTTCATTTAATTACCTGCTGATTGAATCTTCACACATATACACATATGATATTTAGTTATTGGTGATAAAAATATATGTAACTCATGATATACAATTTGTTTTCTTATGCGTACACTAAGAAATAATTATGTTTTATATGATAGAATGAATCGTTTATTTGAATTAAATGAGTAACATGGATCCAGCTTTGATAGACAAAAGTAATATATGGAGCTTTCTCACCATGTTATTGGGACAAAACTTAAAGCCACCATTGTTTACCACTAAAAACGAATAGACAATTTTTAAAGTGCTTTTGAGCAGTTGGTATGATGACACAATGCATATTCAAGAAAGATACAAAGTTCAAAGGTATCCCAATTGGGCTATGTGGGCCATGCCCAGGCCCGGCCCACCTATGAGTATTTCTTTTGTTTGGGTTGCAAGAGAATAGTTTATATAAACGGGATAAAGTAGAATACAAACGGGTATTACAATACAAATATTAGAACATTTAATATTCATTAGATGGGTTCTAATCAGCGGTTTATATTAATGATCATATTTACTAAATGAAACAAATAAAAAAAGGAAAAAGGGTATATTAGTCTATACGTATATATATGGGGTAATTACATATTAGTACACCCGCCAAAATCTTATTTCAGAATTGGTATCCCAAGTTAGAAATTTTTTTTCTCTATTCCTCAGGTTTAAAACGTTTACACTTTAGTCCGAACTCAATTAAATCTAACAGCTCTAATTTTTTAATGACCAAAATGCCCTCGGGTGTAATTTTAAGATGATATAATAAATTATGTTAAAATGACTATTTTATCCTCATATGTGAAACAAATTAAACCTTAAGTTCATGGGCAGAATTGTACTTTCAAATAAACAAAATAAGAAAATTAAAAGTAATTAAAATAACATGTGAAATGTCATTTTTGCCCTCCTCACTTTCTCTGTTGGAGCTCGCCGGTGAATCTGTTGCGGAGCTCGCCGGAGATTTCTCTGTTGTGGAGCTCGCCGAAGATTTCACCGTCGCCTCCATCCCTGGCCACGCCACCGCGGCGGGTTTCATGCTCGCCCTCGACCACGACTATGTGGCGATGATTTTTGTTTGTTTGAATCGACGGCTCGTCCCATCTTCGGAGTCGCCGCAAGGAGTTCCTCAGGCTGTGGTGGTGCACGGCGGAGATGTGCGGCCACGTCTGCCTCGACGAGCTCGTCCCCGTCCTCGATTTTCCAGATCTCGACGAGCACGAGGCAGATTTGGGCTTCTCGATTTGCCAGATCTGAGTTCCGGGCTGGGTCGATCTTGGCCAGATGGGGTTCCGATGGAGCGGAGGAGTCTCTGGCGAGGCTTCCTCGCCTCCGGCCAACTGCTAGGGTTCTTCTCCCGGAGCTGCTGGGCTAAGACGCCCTCCCCGACCTCGTCGAAAATGGGTTATCGCGCTTTGGCTTCTTCTTCATAAATGGGTTGCTGGGTCTAGCCATGAATTGACGAGATCGACTTGTCGAACTCGCCGGGGCTCCGGGACTCCGGTATCGCAGCTATGGTGGGGGCGAGGACCTGAGAGAGGGTGTGGTGTTGGAGGTGCTAGAGGTGGGTCTCATGACATTTTTTGAAAATTAGAATGATACCTTGGGACATCTTTATCTTTTCAATTACATATTAAATATTTTTTAATGATAAATAAATAAATCAGTTTTTATTTTTAAGTTTTTATTTATTTGTTTATATAGAAAGACAAATGTGCCCTTGTTCCATTAATTGAAATTGTTATTTATTTGAGGGTGAAATGGTCATTTCATATCTATTAAATATTTACTCTACTGAAGAGTTATATATCAGGGGTATTTTGGACTTTTTACAAACATTTTCATTAGATTTAACATAATTTGAACTTAAGTGGTAACGTTTTAAACTTGGGGGACCGAGAAATTTTTTTTCTAACTTCGGGTACCAATTCTGAAATGAGGTTTCGGCGGGTGTACTGATCTATATATATATATATATATATATATAAAGAAACCCTACCTACCTATTTCATCGTGCCTCCTTCCCTAACTATATTCTCTAATGCAGACGCGACCATGACTGCACCTCAAGGCGACATCGACGAGTTGGGATGACGGCGACAAATCTGGAACGAGGATTCAATTCAGGCAACGACGGCGGCTCCAGGCGACTGGGTGAATTCAACGATCTGGCGGCGATTCGGGGATTCAGCACCGATTGAGCAATCCGGCGGTGGGTTTGGCGATTCGATTTCGTCGATTCGGAGATTTAGTGATTGAGCGATCCAACAGTAGGTTCGTCGATTCGATTTCGTCGATTTGGTGATTCGGCGATTCGTTTCGGTGGTGGGTTCGGTGATTCGACAATGATTTGACGATGATGGTGAGTTGACAACTATGTGGGGATTTGAATTTCTCGATTTGTTCTTTTGGGTTATATGTATGTAATTTGTCATGTCGTACAATGGTTTTGATACTAACATGATTAATTTGTTACCGACACCATCTGGTATTGTATGCAAATGTGTCATGTACAATAGATATATGTTTCAAGTGTCATCACCATATATGTCAGTGTGCATGTTGTCTCGGTAGGTCACTTGATAAAGTTCAACGGGAAGCGCCACCGAGATGGGGTCTCCGTCGTCGCCCTCGCTGCATTTGCCTTGCTCCCGTATCTGCCTCGCCGTCCTTCACCTCTGTCTCGCCGCCCCTCACCGTTTCAGCCTCGTTTTCCTCGATTCAAATCTCGTTCTCGCCAGTTTGGACCCGCCAGTGAACAAATTATGTTGCTTAAGGTTGATTCACATTTTACTACATCGGTATATCAAATTCTACTGTAATTGCTATTTCTGGTTTGGTTAGTTTTGATGTATTTAGTTGAAATGCATTTGCATTTTCTAATTGAATTGATTGGTTTCATGGTAGATTGAATATTTATTTAGATGAAATTTGGATGTTTATTTGTCATTGAATGGTGTGTTCTCATGGAAAATCGTTTGACTTCTTCTCTGCACAATTGCACCAGTTAAAAGTTTCGCTTGTAACCATCAAATCCTTTCAAGTGAACCGATCTAATAGAATAATGACACAAGCAATATGGACAATGACACAAGAAACATTGACAATGACACAATTACGCCAATTTAATAAACTAATGAGACAATGAAACTTGACGAGCACATTGAATTTTTCATAACACATGATGAATTGAACAATAACACATGACGAATGACACAATGAAACTTGATAATTAAAACAACATGAAACTTGAAACATGGACTGATTCTTAATACTTAAAACTTGAAACTTGAAACTTGATAATTAAAACAAATGAATCAATGAATGATGAAATTATGGACTGATTCCATAATTTGAAACTATCATGATAAAATTGATTTAATGAACGACGAAATTATGGAGTAATTTTATAATTAATTGTCAAATGATTTCAATTTTAAAAATATTGAAATTAGAAAATAATAATTAAAGTAGCTAAATGTATAAAATACACGGTCAAACGATTTTATTTTTTAAAATATTGAAATTGGAAAATAATAATTAAAGTAGTTAATTGTATAAAAATACATTTATGCTCTTTTGTTGATGTCAAATGACCAAAATAAATTTTCAATTAATTCATAATTACATTAGTGTGTTATTGCTGAGTCAGCATAAATCTCACCCATTAATTACAAGATCGGACAGTTATGAACTGTTCTGACATTTGTATGTTATTACCTAGTTTGTATTCTATTTCGACCCTGTATATAAAATATCTTTTCATTCCAAATTAACATTCAAAATATATATCCTTAAAAAAAAACATTCTTGCAAGTACTCTTGTAGTTCTTGCAAGCCATTGTCACTAGCTTGCAAGTATTCGTTTGTTGAAATATATGGGTTTTGAATCTCATGGTTTATGCAGGTTTAAAGAGATAACATTACACTATACTTGTAGTTCCGTTTCTGGAATTCTTTAACTTTTACATCAAGTACATTTCACATATGAAAGTAGATATTTGACATATATGTGTACATATATAACACATCCTTCAAGTAGATAGAGTGATCAGGCAGTTGGGTAAGAGGCATCCATGGCAATACCGCAAATACCTCCCTTAGCTGCTACATCGCGCTCCATCAATATATATCCCTGGTCGCCCCATACGGTTCCCCATGAGTTCTTCACTATCCAGTACTTGGTGCCATCACTTGTGGCTCCATAACCCACTGCTGTAACTCCATGGTCTAGTTCTGTTCCACATTCTCCTGTGAAGACGCCGCTTGAGTAGAATTGGAAGTCAGCTCCACTTGCATCAATGGCTACTGAGATTGGTTGGTTTGCCACAGCCTTCATGAGGGCTGCTTCATTGTTAACTGGAACGTTCTCGTAGCCCTTAAGCGTAGCTGCATGAGAGGCTTCCTTCTGTGTGTTGCAAGTATCATCAGCTGCTGTGTAAGGGTAGTTGGCTTCTGTGGTGATCCCTTTGTTCTTGATGATGAATTCAAACCCGTCTTGCATCTCTCCGCCTGAACATCCTTGATCCACTCCCTTTACATCACAATCCACCAATTCTTGCTCGGATAGTGATATAAGTTTACCAGTACTCAATTGGGTGATTCCTTCAGTAGCTGCAATGACCGAGAAAGCCCAACAACTACCTGTTTTGATGTGTCATACACTAAATATCAGGAAATGTTGAGAAATGAATGCTACATATTTAGAGTGCTTGTTTTGTTACATACCGCATTGGCCTTGATCCTTGATGGGAGTGACTGCTCCTTTTGTCCTCCAATCAATGCTAGTCGGGATAGCATCTACATTCTCGTACCTGAATGCTGATCCTGATTGCTTCTTTATCCCCTTGTAACCATTCCTCGAGGCTCTGAACTCGTCGTTAGTTTGGTCAGCAAAAGCATTGATGCTTAGCTTGTATGACTTGTCCCCTGCAGCGTTGAAGGACTCAATGAAGTCAACATTTTCCTTGAATATCTTTAGGCGCATCACCTTCTCTGCAGCATCCTTGTACACTCTTCCGTGCTTAAGCATCCACAGCTCGTGCCTCTCAGAAATGGATCCCTCGTTCAGCATACGAGACATGACAAGGGGAGCAAAGACTATTAACACGAGTAAGAGGGTTGACATACATTGCCTTGTAGACATGGAGGCCATTATGCTGAATGCGGAAGAAAAATTCACAATTACTCTTCTTGACGTGTTTGTATCTGAGTTTGATATGCAAAAACAGTCTGGTTGCTATGGCTTAAATAAGGGGCTAATGATCTTGAGCATAACATTTTTGTGAAGGAGACAAAGTAGATCCATGGATTAACCGGCAAATGAATATGATATTGACATGAAGGGTAATGTTACGTGAAAGTAGTTCTATATGCACTTAAAACAACATTCTGAACTAATTAAGTAGTGTGATTAGTTCCATTCAAAGCAGAGATCCTAAATTTGTCCTATATGACGCTACATTGAACATAATCTATGCTTATTTGAGGTTGGGTTTGCCATGGAAGGTGACATACTGGTAACGCAAAATCTATGATTGTCTTCATTAGCTTTATACCACCATGAAGACTACGGCGATGAACATGAAATGCCAACAAACAAATCACTAGGTAGAGGACCCCTCTCAACTTGGCCCTATCTCGGAACACAACCAAAAAAACGAACAGTCAGAACATAAAAAAAATGAGCACTTCTCCCAAAGTTTCTCATCAAGGTGTTGCGAGACTAGATATCCGCGAGTTTTAGATCATTGGATCACATTCCTTGAAGGACCACTGAACCCCAACAACCTTCCACATACCACAAAAAATTGTTTAAATCGTGAACCCACGAAACAAAAGGAGCACCGATGAGAATCCCTAGCTAACACAAATCAAAGCGCCATAGATCTCAAATTACTAATGAGCATCGCACCAAATCCAACATATTAACTCTCTCTGTTTACTAAGGAACACAATTGCACTAGGCGAGAAAAAACTAGCGAAAAAAATTGCTTAAACACTCCAAAACAAAACCAACAAACCGAGAGGATATCGTAGGGACGTTAAAATAGTCACCAATGAAGGACTACAAGCGTCGGAAGACAGAGGCGGACAGGGCCGAACACGGCATGCGGCTGAAGAATCTGACGACAAGCGGAGCGTCATTCTCAAACACTCACTTCCCTAGATAGTTTGTTGTGGGTAAACCATCATCCCATTGCTTATGTCACCAAAAACCATTAGGCAGAGAGGCAAAAAAGGAGGATCCTAAAAGACCACCGCCGAAAAAATTGGCTAGAACCAAAGCGAGACCGACCATACCCGTTGCGCCTCCGCCCAGATCCGCCGACCTATCTACATCTCCAATGTTATCATCGTCGAGCAGAAAAAATAGAACCATATCCAAAACACCAGCCCCGTCGTAATTGCCACCACTTCCACCAATGCCCTCTTACGATTGAACCAAGAGATAGACACTGTGAATAATTCCCTCTACCACCGCAATGGCGCATCGGTGACACGGACCAGAACCGGCGCCACCACCAACACTGTGGAAGAAGAAAAACAGCGAACACTCTGCAAAAACAACTGCTCCGAAACCACCGAGGCATGTAGATCCTTGCTTGCTACCGACACAAAACTGTTGACGACACTTTCTTAAAGATCCCGACGAGAAGACATGCATCGAAGGTAGAGGTATATGCAGAAACCGTCGCCTTAAGTTAGTTGTTAATATTTATTAGAAATAATTCCAGATGACTACACCTAGAATTTTTCGTGTCAAGGTGAATACCCAAGAATTTCATTTTTCTCACCGTTACTTATTCCGTCCATCTCTGTTAGTTTTTAACATTTTTAACACGTGAAAAGACTAAAATACTCTTCAAAGGTAAATAATTGTTTTAAATTGAATGAAAAGACTAAAATACCCTTCATTATTCATTTAATTTTCAAAAAAATACACTTCATCATCTCTCTCTCTCTCTCCCTCCTCCCCCTCCTCCATCTCCACTACCACCGTCACCACCACCACCTCCATCACCACCACCACCACCTCCATCACCTCCATCATCACCACCACCACCTCCATCACCACCACTACCACCATCTCCTCTCCGCCCCTCCGCCACCATCTCCTCCCTCTCCGTCGCCACCACCTCCATTACCTCCATTTTCACTGCCACCACTTCCATCTCCTCCCCCTCCGTCGCCACCTCCGACCGACTTCCGGCGAGAACTCCAATGGTGATGGAGGACATGGTGGTGGTGGAGGGGCAGGGAGGGGATGGTGGTGGAGGAGATGGATGTGGTGGCGGTGGAGATGGAGGAGATAAAGGTGGTAGCGGTGGTGGTGATGGTGGTGGAGGAGGTGGAGGTGGAGGAGGTGGCGACGGAAGGGGAGGAGATGGTGGTGGTGGAGGGGGCATAGAGGAGATGGTGGTGGTGGAGGAGATGGATGTGGTAGCGGTGGAGATGGAGGAGATAAAGGTGGTAGCGGTGGTGGTGATGGTGGTGGAGGAGGTGGAGGTGGAGGAGGTGGCGACGGAAGGGGAGGAGATGGTGGTGGTGGAGGGGGCATAGAGGAGATGGTGGTGGAGGAGATGGAGGAGGTGGTGGTAGTGGTGATGGAGGAGGTGGTGGAGAAGATGGAAGAGGTGGTGGTGGTGATGGAGGTGGTGGTGGTGGTGATGGAGGTGGTGGTGGTGGTGGTGGAGGAGATGGAGAGAGAGAGAGAGAGAGAGAGAGAGAGAGAGAGAGAGAGAGAGAGAGAGAGTATTTTTTGAAAATTAAATGAATAGTGAACGGTATTTTAGTCTTTTCATTTAATTTAAAAACAATTATTTACCTCTAAAGGGTATTTTAGTCTTTTCACGTGTTAAAAATGTTAAAAACTAACGAAAATGGACGGAATGAGTAACGGTGAGAAAAATGAAATTCTTGAGTATTCACCCTGATACGAAAAATTTTTGGTGTAGTCATATGATAATGTGATATATTTAGGTGTAGTCATTTGGAATTATCCCTATTTATTAAGTGACAAAATATGTAGTCAAGCATACAAATGTTGAATGTCAAATCTAAACAAAATATGTGTAGATACTTCATTATTTTTGAGCAATTTTTCTTAAATGAAATGAAAACCGAAAAGACACATTTTGATGCCTTTGAAAGAAATATAATTTCAGACTTATATATGGGCTGCTTCCTATAAAAAAAGTGTCAATCACAGAGTTTTAATTAACGCATTAGCACAATTTCGTGCTTGATTATACTCAAAATTTATTTGCCATTTTTAATCTTTGGGTTATTCATGCGGTCGTATCAATTATACTTTCATGATATTTTTTACCCTCATTCTAAGTGTTATTTCACACTCGATGTGTTAAATTATTGATGTTTATGCCATTTTTACGCCTTCGGGTATGTTTGGTGTGAATGTGCAGAATACATGTGAAAAGGGATAACTCGGCGATCTACAACTCTCTAGAATGAGGTGACCCAAAGTTAGGTCAAATCGAAGATAACTCGGCGATCTACAACTCTCTAGAATGAAGTTTTCGCTAAATTTCATGGGAAGAAGCTCAAAACAGCACTGAAAGGCATCAGTAAAACAGATATCGGGATTGCAGACCAGCTGACTTCAAAGTGCTATAACTTTCACATCCGAAATCTAAATTGAGCAAACGTTATATCTAAATTGAAGAAGGCGAAAAGATCTACAATTCTTGTGAAGGAAGTTATTTCATTAGTGAAGGAATTATTTGAGGGTTCCAGACAATTAATTTAATGCCCATACAAGAAATTAACCTCAAAGTTCCATGTTTTAATACGGATCTTGCATGATCATGAATTGATCATGAGATCTACACTAGAATAAATTCAATAAATTACCTTGAATCAAAATCTCCTTGTTACTAAATAGGATTTAGTAACCTCTAAAGATCGTCCACACAGGAAGAGCAATCCGGGGATACTCACAACGATCCTTACTAGAAGATCGAAGCAAGCAAAACGGACAGAGCGGGGAAGGAGGGGGCCGGCCGAACTTGGCAAGGAGAGAGAGAGGGTGGCGGCTAGGGTTTGTAAAATTAATCACGTAATTTTCAGATCTGAAAATTTCCCTTGTATAACCCTTATTTTGACTTTAATTAATTAAAGACCTTAATGGGCTTAAAGCCCAAAGCTTTTAATTAATTGTGTAGAGAAGCCCATTCTGGGTTAGCCCATTCTGGCTAGGCTCAGTTTAGCTAATTTAATTAAATCTATTTAATTAGATTATAATTAATTAGTCCTGCTAAACCGTTCTTGATTCCGGTTTAATCCTAAACCGAAATCGGTCTAATCCGGTTTAATTCAAAACCGGATTTTGTCTCTCTCATGATTCCTCCATATGATTCCATCCGTTTTACTCAACCTTTAGTGTGTGACCCTCTAGGCTCACGACACGTCGGCGGACTGGTAAAATTACCATTTTACCCTTTCCATCATGAGTGGCCTCTAGCAAGACATCATGATTACCCAACGCTTGTGATTATCGAGATTTCGACTTAACCTTTTCGTACATGAATCTGTCCTTTTATCCTCTTGATATCTTTGACAACCACGAGGCATAGACAAGTCATCCTCGTTCTATTGTCCTGTTTCTTGATTCTGAGTTAACTGAATTATAACTGATACTACGTATCGTCTGCATGGCCATGCTATTGTATTTCAGTTGTACTCATCAAGTGGCCTAAACTGATATCTGCTCACACGTCCGTATGAGGGATAAATCCTTCAGTTATCCATTGAGTCAACTTATGTAACTTGTGATCGAGCCAATCACAGCCGTTATTGTAACCCTTTTACAAGAGACGTTAGACTGAGTCAAACTCGTCACTCATTACATATTGACCTCAATGGTCCTTCGGTCTGAGGATGTGATTTCATGCGCCGACTTATGAGTATGTTCATGACTATGTCTATGTAACATACTCATGATTGGGTCGTCCTATATCACCCCTGACTGGTGATACTATGACCTAACTCTGGCCCCCTTCTGGCCATGATCAGTAGAGCGTGATCATTTAGAGTTAGCCTCATACCGATCGCTTCTTATGAAGCTATTCTGATCGGGGATAGCTTAAGTAAGATTTTATCTGATCTGTAGATCTACTATTATGTGTTGACACATCAATGATACAAATCAAATCATACTTAAGATATTACTACAACACTTAGTAATATGAATGCCGATTTTTATTCAAATAATAATCTTTATTACATGATTAGATTGAAAATACATTGTGCTAGGGCACAAAACCCAACAATTAGAGGTCTGGAAGAGGGCGACCATTGTCTGATACTTTCGGGTGGTGTAGAGTTCTCATCCGAACTCCGATTTCGGCCCATAATATATCAATTCGAAGGAAATTCGAAGATAGAGACTTGTAACAATGATGCAACGGAGATGTAACGATCGTTACACCTACTGTAACCATCGTTACACCTCCCAGATGCAGAAAAAAATATATAAGCCAAACACGAATTCTGAAGGACGGGGCCAAAATTTGAGTTTTCACACGACAATTGAACTGAGCCAGCCACCACGGTTTGGGTGAGCAGAGAGTAGAACACCATATCAACCAAGGAGAGGTTTAAGGACTTCGAGAGGAGCTCGAATCCGATTCAAGGGCAATTCAAGTGCTAAGATCAAGCAAGCTACACAGCAACAATCGAGAGGGATTTAATGATTAATGTTCTTCAGCTTTTTGGGTTTTAGGGTTCTTCGTTCTTATTCCTTAAACTCGAATTGTTTATTTATCTTTATGGATTTTGGTTCTAGCACCATGATCATGAGCTAAATACCCTTGATCATGGAAGCTAGGCCGTATCTTTTTATTATGATGAATTTATGAGTATGAAATGAATTATTTTATGCATATGTGATTGATTCTGAGTGCTTAAGGCTTATAATATTTGTTGGCGAATAAATATTATTTGTGAGAGTCGCGTTGTCGTGTCTGAGAGGGCCGGTGGGTGACGGACAAACTTAGATTCAAAGGGGTTCAACTCTTCGGAACCCCTACCCCATTATTGTTATACTTATTGCAGACTCATGGTTGTTATCTACCCGAGAGTGATGATGAACACTTTGTGTCTGGGCTAACACCAAATCGAGAGGAGGTGTTAATATGATTGTTGCTTAGGGTTCACATTACTTGCATAATTGATCAGAACTTATTCATTTATTTCATTGTAATTTAAATAAGTAGCCTAGCATATGATTTTCTCTACTGAATAGTCTCTCCTAAGCGTTTTAACTTTACATATGTCCAAACCGATTTATAAATCGAGTACGTTAAGTTACACTTGATAGTATAAATTAAATTGAATTAACCATTATTGGTCCTTGTGGATTCGACCATGTGCTTATCATGATTTATTACTTGTAACGACCGCGTGCACTTGCGCGTTATCGGGTGCTTGTGGATAACTGTCTACAGGCCCAACAAGTTTTTGGCGCCGTTGCCGGGGACCAACGATTAATTTATTTTAATTTTTTCTGTTAACTTTTTATATATATTATTTTCTTGATCTCTTGTTGTTTGTGTGTTTTGTACATTAGTGCCTAACTCTCTTTCTCATGTTGCCTAGTGATTTAGATTTGTGAAGATCATTTTAAGGAGGCAAGAAAGGGAGAAAATTAAATGGAGCAAGATTGGAGAGGCAATGAGTATCATCAAGAGAGGACAAACCAACCAGATCACGAGTGGACTCCTCAAGAGCAATCGGCGTCGTATGGATGTCATAATAGAGATAGAGGGGAGCAAGAGTATTATGCTACAAGGCAAGACTATCAAGGCCAAGGTAGTAGTGGGTATTATTCCTACCGGGATGAGCCCCTCTACCATTACTTAAATCAAAGGCGATCACCACAGGACTACCAATCATATTATGACCCTCCACCATCCTACCAAGAGAGGCCATCTCAAAACGATCAAGAGTACTACCCTTACCAAAACCTCACATCATCCAACCTAGAGAATCACTCATTCCACGTTATATATGTCCAAACCGATTTATAAATCGAGTACGTTAAGTTACACTTGATAGTATAAATTAAAATGAATTAACCATTATTGGTCCTTGTGGATTCGACCATGTGCTTATCAGGATTTATTACTTGTAACGACCGCGTGCACTTGTGCGTTATCGGATGCTTGTGGATAACTGTTTACGGGCCCAACAGTTGTATGAAGCAATCATACATTTCTGCCCTTGTTAGTATGTAAGTGATGTCCAGTCCACATTCTAAAAGGGAGAGTTAGTAAGTTTTTGGTGGTGGTTTTGCAATGAAAAAGAGGTGAATGACATTATTTTGAAAATTTGAATATTAATAGATAGGGATATTTTGATTATTTTAAAATAAAAACTGACTGTGTTAACTTTAAATAAACGAACAATATAGCTGAGTGAAAAAACAAAAATTCTCAATGCAGCTATAGTAAAAAAATGTCAGCTGTACCTGGTTGAGAAATGTATCAAGTCAATGTCGTCGGCACTGGAGAATCCCTGAACCGTTGGCATGTCGTCACCGCCGTCTTTGGAAGAAGCATTTTAATTTCTCTCGTCACCAGAATTCTCCTCAATAGCTCTTGGATGCTTCTCCAAAAGTTGTGTCTGGCACCTCATTGACCTCTCGTGAGAGTGTTGTTCGAGCGTGGACTTTGCAAATCTTTGGGTTTTAAAAGTGACGTCTCTGATAAGGAAATGATCAACTCCTTCGAAGTTAGGGAGATCATGAGCAGGGCCAATTGCGCTTTATAGCATTCCCTCCCCTTCTCTATAGTCCTGTTTTGTCTGTTATCTTCTTTCTTATCTGTTTTCATGTTTTATTTTACTTTATGTTGTACTATTATTATTACTATTGCATCTTTTTCTATAATCTTACTGATGTACTTGGCTAGTTTTTGTTTCTTCGTGGGGGATATCTTCTAATTTGCTTGGCCAATTGATTAATCACTTGAACTTGGGTCCTGAGTTCGAGTCACGCTGTCGTATCTCGTCTTTGTTTCCAACTTTTGTTGGACTTCTCTTCTAATTTCTGTTAGACCTCTCTCTCTCTCCCGGTGAAAGTCAAGTGCCAATATTGGGTCCCCTTCTACAACAACAAAGATGCGAAGTGAATTAGTACTTGAAAATTAAGCAATTGGTCTAGAAGAGTCCATGGCAACTAAACATGCATGTAGACCGAAAACTTTTCCATATCTTGCGATCTATTGTGCTTGCCTCTCAATCGTTTAAGCCTCGTTGATCTTTCGACCCATATGACATTACAACATGAGGTTAGTAGCACAAGAAAGATGTCTGATATGCATTGCCATTAACACTTAGAAGCCATTGCCACTTGCATCTACATGTATATTGCCCTTTCTGTGTTTTTGTATCCACCAATACTTTGATTTTCACGGTTCAAGCAAGATTAATTATACCAAATTATACAATACTTGAACTTTCATTACTACATTTTCATAACTTGTACACGAAGATAGTCCAATTACAGTATAACAAGTACATATTTGACATATATGTATAGAACTCTAGCTTAAGATACATTGGCCAAGAGATATAGATAGTGATCAAGCAGTTGGGTAAGAGGCATCCATGGCAATACCGCAAATGCCTCCGACAGCTGCTACATCACGCTCCATCAGTATATATCCCTGGTCGCCCCATACGGTTCCCCAAGAGTTCTTTACAATCCAGTACTTGGTGCCATCACTTGTGGCGCCATAACCAACCGCCGTGACTCCATGGTCTAGTTCTGTTCCACATTGTCCTGTGAAGACGCCGCTTGAGTAGAATTGGAAGTCAGCTCCACTTGCATCAATGGCTACTGAGATTGGTTGGTTTGCCACAGCCTTCATGAGGGCTGCTTCGTTGTTCACTGGAACGTTCTCGTAACCCTTGAGCGTAGCTGCATGAGAGGCTTCCTTCTGTGCGTTGCAAGTATCGTCAGCTGCTGTGTAAGGGTAGTTGGCTTCTGTGGTGATCCCTTTGTTCTTGATAATGAATTCAAACCCGTCTTGCATCTCTCCGCCTGAACATCCTTGATCCACTCCCTTCACATCACAATCAACCAATTCTTGCTCGGATAGTGATATCAATTTACCAGTGCTCAATTGGGTGATTCCTTCCGTAGCTGCAATAACCGAGAAAGCCCAACAACTACCTGTGTTTGATGTTTAATATCAGCAAATGTTGAGAAATGGAGGATAGATATGTACAGAGTGCTTGTTTTGTTACATACCGCATTGGCCTTGGTCTTTGATGGGAGTGACTGCTCCTTTTGTCCTCCAGTCAATGCTAGTCGGGACAGCATCTACATTCTCGTACCTAAATGCTGATCCTGACTGCCTCTGAAGCCCTTTGTATCCATTTCTTGAGGCCCTGAACTCTTCATTAGTTTGGTCAGCAAAGGCATTGATGCCTAGCTTGTAAGTCTTGTCCCCTGCAGCGTTGAAGGACTCAATGAAGTCAACATTGTCCTTGAATATCTTGAGGCGCATCTCCTTCTCTGCAGCATCCTTGTACACTCGTCCATGTTTAAGCATCCATTGCTCGTGCCTCTCAGATATGGATCCATCGTTGAGCATGCGAGCCATGGCATGAGGCGACAGGACTAATAAAACAAGGACAAGGATTGGCATGCATCGCCTTATAGACATGGAGGCCATTGTTCAATGTAGAGGAACAATTCTCAATTACTCTGCTTGATGTATTTGTAAAAACAGTGTGGATTGTATATATAGAGGTGCTAATGAAGTAACCGGCAAATGAATATGATCTTGACATGAAGGGTAATGTTACGTGAAAGTTATTCTATACACAATAAAAATAATTGAACATAGAACTTGTCTGATTGCTTTAAACAACCCAACGATCATAATTTTGTCCTGCACTGAATATAATTTATGCTTCATTAAGTTTGGAATTTTCCATGCCATGGAAGATGACAAATGGTAATGTAGAATCCATACTTGTCATTGGTACCATATTATATTAGCATCATGCGCAAGGTCATATGTGCACGCGACACTGGTTCTTATACTCCAACACTGAAAAATTCTTGTAGCATCAATATTCTTTTAATCATCGAAAGAGGGATATATTATCGAGAGTGTATGAGGTCCCGAAAATGAAGCAACATCTACATAATAAAAAAGAGTGTTGCAGATGGGGGTGTCCATTTTAAACCAAAAAATTAGAGCAAACCAAAATATAAAAAAACCAAAAACTATAGATAATGGTTAAGTTATGGTTTTATTTTAAGTTAACCAGTCAATTTAGGTTCACATACGGTTTATATAATAAAAAACTGCTGGCTAACTAGATAAACCAAATTGAAATTTCACTTACCACTTGTTGCACCCAAAATCATCCACGTATTATGAAGTTGCTCTTTTTTATTCTCACAAACGACATCTTTTAACTCCTACCTAAATTTCGATTTCATTGCGGGATTCTTAGCCGTTTAAAGTTAATATTCATACACATTCTTAATTATCATTAGTTTGAATGGATAGAAAATTAGGCTTAAATATAAGGCACATAAAATTTGCTCGGTTCGGTTTAAGCAAAAAACCGAACATTTTTTTAGTGGTTAAAAACTGACGATTAAATTATACCCGAATTTGGTTTTTTTTTCAAAAACTGCAAAACCAGAGTTCTCGATTTGGTTTGACTTTAGATCCTTTGGTTTTGTTAGCCAGACCATGGACAACTCTAGTTATAAAGAAAGCCTGAAAGTGAAACAAAAATACACACAAGAATAGTATATAAGAAAAAAGACATAAAAAGAGATAAAGATGGCGGAGTGCACTACGAGATGGCTGCCACCTAATCCGTTGCGAGATCTCAAAAAACTCGTCTATCACAATTACTTTTGAAAATTTTAAATTTTACTATTTTCGTGTTATTATAACATGTACAGATTTGGGGAATTAATTAAAATTTTATGAAAAAATGGAAAAAATGAACTGTTCATGATTTCATTTTTATTAAGCAAAACATCCCTCCCCCGAGAAAAAGGTATATGGTTTGATTTTACAAAAATTATAAGTTCAAGCACGTTTCTAAAATTAATAAATGGGTAAAGTATATCTAGTCATACCCAACTATACTCAAAAGTCACCTACCTACACCCATTTCTAAAACTGGACATCTAGCCCCCCCTAACTATTAAAATTGACAGATAGCAAAAACTGTTAAAAATTATGTTAGTTTTTGAAGTAAAAAGACAAAAATGCCCCTGGTCTCTCTCAAAATTTCAAACTTTTTATATAATTATTGGGATAATTCTGAAATGACTATTTTACCCTAGTTGAATACCCAATTGAACTAATGAATTGAGGAGAAATTAGTCTTTTCAAATAATCAAATAAAAGAATTAACAATTTAAATAGTTAATAGGGTATATTAACTATTTTTGTAATCATCGAAAGAGGGATATATTATTGAGAATGTACGAGGTCTCGAAAATGAAGCAACATCTACGATTCTACATAGTAAAAAAGAGTGTTACAAATAGGGGTGACCATTTTCAAGTTAGGGAATATAGTTTGTAATTGGAAATTAGGGTTCAGATTTAATTTGGGCATTAGGGTTTGAATTTAAGTTTTCAATTTGGGGATTATGGTTCATAATTGGGAATTAGGGTTCTTATTTAATTTGGGGCTCTAGGTTAGGGTTCAAAATTCGGGATTGAGGTTTCAAATTGGGGGTTAATTTTGGGGTTTCAATTCTAATTAACGGATTGGGGATTATGTAAACTGTTAGGAACTTAGAGATTATGTAATTGTGTAATTATTGGGGATTATGTAATATGTCTAATAAATGTAATGGGCTCAACTATTGGGACCCATCGGGTGTGTTGGGTTCTACCCGACTCACTCGAGACCTTACTAGGCCCAAACCGACTCACCTGACATCAACTTGGGTAGGGTAGTAAGTCTGGTTTCATGAACTCGATAAAGGTCGGGTTTGGATCCAATAACAGTCGGTCCACCCGACCCAATGAACACCCCAAGTGGAAACGGTTCGAGAACTAGACCGAATAAAAAATCCTGGTTCCCAATTTATATGAACCAAACCTAAAACTAATATGTGAGAAATTGTTTGGTTTTAGCTCCGATTTTCTGGTTCAGTTTTCCGATTCTATCTTATTGGAATCGATTAGTTACTGGTCTTGAATTCATGATTGATTTATGGTTCGAATTAGACGAAATTGAGCCTGACTTATGCAAATTAGTTTAACTCTGAACTGATTAACGACATTTCTTATACTATTGGAACATAAAACAAACTGAATTAACCGACTCTCTAAAATTCATAACTAAAACCAACCCATTGTTCACCGTACTCGATTTTTCAGTTACGATTCGGATCAGATCTCGGTTCAGGACTAGTTCCGAGTTTAAAGTGCCCACTCTTGCACAAGAGGGATTGGATGATTAATCATCTGAAAAATAGGCTCAAGGAGCAAAGGTGGAGCACAGCTGGGAAGAAAGCAGGTCTAGCCCATCATCAATAAAGCCGCAGGAGATAGAAAGGTTGGCGCGTGAACATCTGAATCGTCGCTCATCGGAAACAGCGACGTCGGCGGTGGAGTTGGGAGACGGAAAGGCCGCCGACGAGTACTAGGAGATCAATTCCAACCAGCTTGAGGGTGTGCAAATATCTAAGTTCTTGAGTATGTTACTTACCTTTTCTCCACTAAATTAATAGTTTCGAAGCTACTCATTTTTCCAACACCATTACATTGTTAATTCAGGAACTCCAGACAATTAAATCAAGAAAGTGTGTTTTCTCGTTTTTGTTTCATCTCTAGTTTGCTTTCATTGGTTGTTCATGTTTTTTAATTGTACATATTTTGATCATTGTGTCAACCATCAGGCCATCAGTTATAGTCCTATTGTTCCCTGCTCGGCATTTTCATTATCAGTTTTAATAAGACATTCGGATTTGACCGATAAAAGGGAACATTGTTTTATGGTATAGAATCATAGAAACAGCAAGAAATTAAGAAGATTACATGAAAAAACAAATACACAATACTCATAAGCGTTTCATTGCTAGTATTTCATAACCCTTTCACATGAATCACTTTTTTCTTAGAAACAGTGCTCCAATTACAAGCTGAGCAAGTAGATTCTTGAGATGCATATAACATATGCTAAATGTACATAGGCCATGAGACATACAGAGCGATCAGGCAGTAGGGTATGAAGCATCCATGGCAATACCGCAAAGTCCTCCCTTGGTGAGTACATCACGCTGCATCAGTATATATCCCTGGTCGCCCCATTCTGTTCCCCACGAGTTCTTGACAATCCAGTACACAGTCCCATCACTTGTGACACCATAACCGACTACTGTCACGCCATGGTCTAGCTCAGTTCCACAGTCTCCCTTGAAAATGCCACTTGAGTAGAACTGGAATGCAGCTCCGCTGGCATCAATTGCTACTGAGACGGGCTGGTGCGCCACGGCCATCATGAGGGCTGTTTCGTTGTTAACAGGAACGTTCTCGTATCCCTTGAGCTTAGCTATGTGGGATGCTTCCTTTTGTGTGTTGCAAGTTCCATCAGCTGCCGTGTAAGGGTAGTTAGCTTCTGTGGTGATGCCTTGGTTCTTGATGATGAATTCAAACCCGTTCTGCATTTCTCCACCTGAACATCCTTGATCCACTCCCTGTACATCACAATCAACCAATTCTTGCTCGGACAGTGAGATCAATTTACCAGTACTCAATTGGGTGATTCCTTCGGTAGCTGCAATAACTGAGAAAGCCCAACAACTACCTGTTTTGATATGTCATATAGAAAATATGAGAAATGGAAGTTATATATATAGAACACTTATTTTGTTATTTGTTATTGTTGTTGTTGTTGTTGGCACATACCACATTGGCCTTGGTCCTTGATGGGAGTGACTGCTCCTTTTTTCCTCCAGTCAACGCTAGCCGGGACAGCATCTACATTCTCATACCTGAATGATGATCCTGATTCCTTCTTTATCCCTTTGTAACCATTCCTCGAGGCTGTGAACTCTTCATTAGTTTGGTCAGCAAAAGCATTGATGCTTAGCTTGTGTGACTTGTCCCCTTCTGTATTGAAGGACTCAATGAACTCAACGTTGTCCTTGAATATCTTAAGACGCATCTCCTTCTCTGCAGCATTCTTGTAGACTCGCCCATGTTTAGCCATCCATTGGTCATGCCTCTCAGAAATGGATCCCTCGTTGAGCATACGAGCCATGGCATAAGAAGAGAAGAGCACTACAGTAAGGAGAAGGAGTGGCATACATTGTCTTTTAGACATGGAAACCATTGTTCAATGATCAGCTACTTTTCTTGATGTGTTTGGTATGCAAGAGCAGCTTGGTGGCCATGGTTTTTATAGGGTTTAATGTCCTGCCTTCTAATTGATTCGTGAAGGATACTAGCTCAGTCCATGGAGGGGTAATGTGATAATGATATGAGGGGTAATGTTACGTTAAAGTTGTTCTATTCCATATACAGTCAAGAATTGTTTAAACTAACAACTTGTCTTGTTGCTCCAAACAACCCAAAGGTCTTAAATTTGACACTATGTTGAATATAATTTATCCTTTATTGAGTTCTGCTTTGGCATGGAAGATGACAAATGGTAATGTAGAACCTATACTTGTCTTTATTACCATTATTCTCAAACTGATGAATTCTTGTATCATCAATATCCTCAAGGCTGGAGTTCTGGTTTCTTGTTAGTTTCGCCGGAGCTAGCTTTGTAGTTATATATTATTTCTGACTTTCCGACAGATACCAGTTTCGTGTTTTCAGTGTTACTGTTATGCCAAAGAATGCTCAGTGCATTTTGCTGTGTATACAAGGTCCAAAAGTAAAGCAATAATCTTTATATCCAATGAAACTGTACAGTACATTATTTGTAAGAAAAAAGCATTTACTGAGAAACATGATCTACACTGTCAAGTGCACCAGTCAAATAAACTTCAGAGATTTTTGGTGCTGATGTCATTGTAAATCCAACCTACTATAGGCATAAATGAGTTATTGAGTCCTATTTTCCTTTTTCCATTGAATTGTTGATTTTGAAGCCATTCCATTTCTGGATAGCTATTACATTGTTTTTCTAAATCAAAAGTATAGAGCAAAAGTGTGTTTGATAGAAACAGTGAGAAATGAAGAAAATATACATAAAACTCAGAAGTTTCATTGCTGGAGTTTCTTAACTCTTGAATGAAACACTTTTTTCTCATAAGAAGATGCTCAAAATAAAAATCAAGAAAGTAGATAAAAGCAATGCAAGGATCATAAACACATACATGATTGTTTGTGATTTTTCATAAATGATGACAAATGCTACTGTCCAAAACAGCATTTCCTGTTGTTGTTGACTCTAATAAAACATGTTCATACCCTTTTTTTTTACATTTCTTGAGTGCATAGAAGAACAACTTACACGGAACATGGCCTTCCCATCCACATCAGACTCATTTGCCGGTTACTCTATGGATCGAGAGAGTATCTCCTTCACCAAAATAGTAACATGGAGTATTAGTACTAACCCCTATATAAACTATAGGAGCTTCATTGTTTCTTCACACCAAACCTGTACACTGTGATATAAATACAACAAGAAAAGAGCTCTACCATATTAATCATGTCTCCCATGTCTAAGAGACCATGCATGCAAGCCCTCTTCCTCATATTCGTGCTCTTCTCTCCCCTTGTCATGGCTCGTATGCTCAACGAGGGGTCCATTTCCGAGAGGCACGAGCAATGGATGCTCAAACATGGACGAGTGTACAAGGATGCTGCAGAGAAGGAGATGCGCCTTAAGATATTTAAGGACAATGTTGAGTTCATAGAATCCTTCAACCCTGCGGGGGACAAGACGTACAAGCTAAGCATCAATGCATTTGCAGACCAAACTAACGACGAGTTCAGGGCCTCTAGAAATGGATACAAAGGGCTTAAGAGGCATTCAGGATCAACATTCAGATACGAGAATGTAGATGCTGTCCCGACTAGCATTGACTGGAGGACAAAAGGAGCAGTCACTCCCATCAAAGACCAAGGCCAATGTGGTATGTAACAAAACAAGCACTCTGTATATATGTAGCATTCATTTCTTAACCTTTGCTGATATTTTGTATATGACACCTGAAACAGGTAGTTGTTGGGCTTTCTCGGTTATTGCAGCTACTGAAGGAATTACCCAATTGACTACTGGTAAACTGATATCACTATCTGAGCAAGAGCTGGTGGATTGTGATGTAAAGGGAGTGGATCAAGGATGTTCAGGCGGAGAGATGCAAGACGGGTTTGAATTCATTATCAAGAACAAAGGGATCACCACAGAAGCCAACTACCCTTACACAGCAGCTGATGATACTTGCAACACACAGAAGGAAGCCTCTCATGCAGCTGCGCTCAAGGGTTACGAGAACGTTCCAGTTAACAACGAAGCAGCCCTCATGAAGGCTGTGGCACACCAACCGATTTCAGTAGCAATTGATGCAAGTGGAGCTGACTTTCAGTTCTACTCAAGTGGCGTCTTCACAGGAGAATGTGGAACAGAACTAGACCATGGAGTTACAGCGGTAGGTTATGGAGCCACAAGTGATGGCACCAAGTATTGGATTGTGAAGAATTCATGGGGAACCGTATGGGGCGACCAGGGATATATACTGATGGAGCGCGATGTGGCAGCTCAGGGAGGTATTTGCGGTATTGCCATGGATGCCTCTTACCCAACTGCTTGAACACTCTGTATGTGTCTTAAGTTTGTGTTATATACACATATATGTCAAATATCTACTTTCTTAGCATGTAATTTGGAGTAATGTCGTATATGTGAAATGTACTTCAATATGTAAATGTTAAGAAATAGCAGAAATGGAACTACAACTATAGTGCAATGTTGACCTTTTAATCCTGCATAAGCCATGAGAATTTAAGTATTGGTGCATACCAAAACCCATAAATAGCATTTGACAATGGCTTTTTAAGTGTCAATGGTAATGCCTGTCAGTCGTCTTTCTTATGTTACTAGCTTCCTCTTCTAATGTCATTGCCCGAAAGATCAAAAAAGCTTTAAAGACAGAGGCAAACAGCAGTGGACGGCCTGGTAAATGGATGAGTGTCGGCTCCATGTGTAAGTGTCGACTTCTCTTGAGAAACTGAATGGGGCGGGAACGGATTCATAGACAAGATCATGGATTTCCTGTAATCATATTTTGTTTCTGTTTACACAATCAGTACCCATTTTACAATTTATGTTTTTAGTCCATTTTCTGTTTTATGGTTCTGAATGTTTTGCATGTTCTTGCATAATCTAATATTTCTCTTCTCTATGGTGGTTTCCAGTGTGGATTATTAATGTTCACATATCTAACTCCAGGTCCTTTAGCATTGATTGCCATCTGATTCTTATATAATGATGCTGCAACATAAACATTTCAAGCTTGTTTTGTCTGGCACCTGATAAAAGCTTTCTGGATTCGGAGGGGTTGATTTGTGAGATTTGTCAGCTTTGTGGATTATTTTACATTTTCAATCGTTTCTTTTTTCGTGTGATAAACATTCTTTCACCATTGTCATATTTGGTTTCTATTGATGCTAAATCTTTCAATCTAAAATCTAAATTGAATGAACTGTTAGTTTTAGTCATATTGGTGTATTTGGTGTTCTATTGGGTTTGGGTTTGAGCAATTACAGATTTTTGAATTAATTTCAGAATCTGAATTTTGTTGTTTACATACTAAGCTTATGGAAGCGTATCAGGTTATGTGCGCTGTCATTATTAATGGTTGCGAGTTATCAGCAGTATCCTTATGGCAGCGTTTACGTGCGCTGCATTGCTAATGGCAGCGTTTTTTGACTTCACTGACAGCATATCATGTACGATGCCTTTGTGTAAAAAACCTGTAGTGTGTTTAGGACACCATTGAGTTGATGTTTGAAAATGACATTACAAATCATCTCAAGAAGATTGGTGTGTATATAACCATAGATATACTCATTCCACAATGATGACTATACAAATTCGCTGTTGCCAAAACCGATCAAGAATAGGGAAGCTCTGCCGAAAGTATGGTAGAAATGATTTGGTGATTTTAAAAAATGATAGTTAATGGTAGGATATTTCTTCTTTTCAAAACAATAGTTATATAACCTTGCTGGAGTTGATAAAAAAATGATTTCATAAAAACCAATTTCAGAGTTACATGTATTTACCTGAAAAGAGTAGTTAGATATATAGTGTCATATTTTTCTTTTAAAATCTCTGATTTACTTTCGGACCTAATAGATACATCACAACGCACTGAACATTTTTTGGCATAACAGTAACACTGCAAACACCAAACAAGAATCTATTTGAAAATGTAGAGAAAAAATAAACGCAAAACCATTTAGCTCCGGCGAAACTAATTACTAGAAACCAAAACTTCGGCCTTTGGGATGTTTGACGATACGAGAATTTTTCAGGGTTGGAATAAGACCAGTGTCGCGTGCACGTACCTTGCTATGTAATGAAGACAAGAATAGCAGATTGTGCATTACCATTTGTCATCTTCCATGGCAAAGCCAAACTCAATTATAATATTCAATGTAATGTAATCTCCGACAGGTTAATGCTCTTTGGTTTGTTTGCATCAACCAGACAAGCTGTTAGTTCAAACAATTCATGGCTATACATAGAACAACTTTCACGTGACATTACTCCTCAAATCAAGATCACGTTCATTTGCCGGTTACTCCATGGATCGACTTACTCTCCTTCACTAAACAGCTACAAGCCAGAGCATTAACCCTTATTTAAAGCATAGCAATGGCACTGTTTTTGCATATCAAACTCAGATTCAAACACATCAGCTACAAGTTGGGCCTAGTAAGGTCTCGAGTGAGTCAGGTAGAACCCAACACACCCGATGGGCACCAATAGTTGAGCTCATTACAATTATTAGACATATTACATAATCCCCCAATAATTACACAATTTACATAATCCCTAAGTTCCTATCAGTTTACTTAATCTCCAATTCGTTAATTAAAATTGAAACCCCAAAACAAACCCCTTATTTGAAACCTCAATCCCGAATTTTGAACCCTAACCCTAAAGCCCCAAATTAAATAAGAACCCTAATTCCCAATCATGAACCCTAATCCCCAAATTGAAAACTTAAATTCAAACCCTAATGGAATAGTCAATTCAATCTGAGCCTTCTCCTCTGGTAACTGAAGCGTCACTTCTCTTGAGCTAGTCGCGCGTCGCCAGAGGTGTGGCTCTCGCCTCTCTCCGGCGACACCCCTGTCCTCTCCTCACGATTCCCCCTCATCCCGACTTCATCAATCCCTACCCTTCTTCAACCTCTCAACCCCCCCCCCCCCCCCCCCCCCTCATCCTCGCTGCGCCACCCTCTTTCCTCATCTCAAAGCTCCACCTGCAACTTCTCTTGGAACCCTTCAATCTCAACCCAGATCTGGCCTTCTCTTCTAGATCTGGTAGTTTCAGGTTCGATATCAGTAGAGCTCATGAGCGTGAACTGGGAGCGGTGGTTCTGTGATGGCATGGTTCAATCGGAGCTGCTGGTGCGCTTCGTGGTGGTGGCGTGCTCTCTCTCGGCGGAAACGCCGGAGAGCACAGTCGGTGTTGGCCGGCAACGTCGTTTCTCGCTCGTGGCCCGCTGGTGGTGCTCTGCAGTGAGCACGGCTGGCTCATTCTGTGGCGATGTCTGGAGGTGTTGGCCTCCCTTCGCTGTTCTTTCGCCGGAGTTTGGAGCGGCTCCTGCGACGCTCCGGTTACCAGTGGCTTGTGCTTCATCTTCTTGTTGCTTCTCGAGGGCGGAGATCTCAGCTCGTGTGTTTGGCCGACACGCCCACGGCCCGCCGGAAGCTTCTGTGTGGCGTGGTTTGGTGGTGTTGGCCACCTTTCGCTGCTCCTTCGCCGGAGTTTGGAGCGGCTCCGGCGACGTTTCAATTTCCTTCCGGTGGCCTCTCGGGGGTTGTTTCTTTGGGACTCACATCCTCGGTACTCGTATAGTTCTTCACGCTTTTCTAATGGAGCATGCTCACGGGATTCAATGCAGTTGTCCTCATCGTGGGCTTTGCCCTAATGGACCTCAATCTTTCAAGCTCGGTCTCGAGTATAATATCTTTGTTTTCAATGTCATGTTCTGTTTCATTTTTCAATTTTCAATTTTCAATCTTGTACTTGGTAATTTATTATCTGATGTAATTCTAGGTATTGCTCGCTTCTTGGGATCATTTGCTAGTTATCTTTAATAAAATTTTCAAAACGCTGAGAAAAAAAATTCAAACCCTAATGCCCCAAATTAAATCTGAACCCTAATTTCCAATTACAAACTACATTACCTACCTAGAAAACTTTAATTGAAACCCTAAAGCCCTGAATCAAATTAGAACCCTAAACCCGCAACCGAAAATTGAAAACGAAAACCCCCAAATTAAAATAGAGCTCTAAACAAATTGAAAACCTCCAAACTGAATCTAAAATGAAAAACCCCCAATTGAGAACTCAAATCAAAAACCCCCAATCAAAAAAAAAGAAATCAATTACCAAAACCCTTAATCGAAACCCCAACAACCCAAAAATGAAAGAGGAAGAAGAAGAAACATCAACCTTAACCGATGTTGTAGACATGTCGATGGTGTTGTGTGTGAACTATGAAGCTTGAAACTCCACTGAAGAATAGAGCTGTTGGTAAGTCTTCTCTACGCCATCGCTTGATTTATAAGGATGGAGATGAAGACTCTCCAACATATCGATTCGCATCGGTAACTTAAGAATCGATTTGTTGTGAGATGAAATAGATAGGATAGGACTGAGGTGACTGAGGCTTGCGACTGAGAGAGACAAAAAAGGAAGCGAGGACGGAGAGGTCGAGCTCTACTAGCCAGGGTTTTAGATGAAAGAGACGGGAAAGAGGAAAACGCATTGAATGTGATAAGATTGGTAGGTGAGGGATCTGATGTTGGTGAGAGACTGAGGTGTGTGGAGGATGGATAGCGTCCACGACAATGGATGACTAAGAAGAAAATGGCTTGAAGAGATCGAGGGTGGATGTTACGCCACGTTGTTTGGTCGACATTCACTCCCAAAGAGTTTCACACCGGAAGCGGACGAGTGCAATAAAACACTTATAAGCTTCAAATTGAAGCTTCATAATCAAATTGAAAGTTGGCTTGTAGATGGGCTGGGCTTTAGGGTAGAATATGTCTTGATTTTATTAGGAGTTTCGGATCGTCGAGTAACTCGGCGGGTGAGCATTGTTGTGGGGTCAAAAGGTCTCGTTTCGAGACCGTTTAACCTCACAAATCTGTGCATTTGTGTCCGATAGTGGCCGAGTCAGGCACGGGAGTGCATATTTTATACTTTTTGGTGCTTTGAGGTGCGTACGCAGGTTCGGGAGGAAAAAGGGCAAAAAACGAGGCACCGAGCAAAAAGTCAAAGGGCGTTGACCAAACAGCCGGGCAGAGAGCATTGGTCACGATCGTGCCTAATGGAGGCACGATCGTGGCTCATTAGGCACGATCGTCCCTCAGCCAGGCACGATCGTGGCCCCCCTTTAGATTATATTGCCGAATTAATTCCAACTTACAGTGGGCTCCCCCGATCTCAGTCACGGGGGAGTCACGATCGTGACCCGAGGAGGCACGATCGCCCCTCGAAGACCCACGATCGTGGCTTTACAGGGTACAGAATCGAGGAGATTCAAAAATATCTTACCTACCCCGAGCCACGATCGTGCCTGAAGGAGACACGATCGCCACCATGACCCAGTCACGATCGTGCCGCAACCTAGCCACGATCGTGACCCAGGCAGAGGCACGATCGTGCCTTGTTACCCACGATCGTGCCTTCCCTCAGAATCAGAAAAGTATAAAAGGGGTAGAGACACTTTTTGAAGTGAAGGAAGAAATATAGAGAGAGAAAACGAACCAAGGAGCTTTTGAGCCATTTCTTCAGGCGTTCTTGAGCGTTCTTCGTGGTTTCTTGAGCGTTCTTCATCTTCCTCGACACCAAAGGCATCGCTAGTTCCACCGGTCTTCATCGCGCATCGAAGACACACCTTGCTCGGGACTCCAAGAGCATTTCCTATCCTTTTATTTTATGTTCTTCATGTTCTTCATGTGTATTAGTGTAACCACCATGTTGATGCTAAGCTTGAGCACCATGGTTATGGGCTAAACCCCTTAGACATGGGTGCTAGACAATATAGAATGTGAATGTAACGTTTAATGAGATTAGTGATTTATTGTTGAACAAATGTGTTGTGTGGATTGTTGTTTGAATGCATGTGTTGTTTAAGTGACGTTTTACAATATATGTTTGAGGTGTTCTATCCGATACCGAAAGGGAAGGATTAGAACCCGGACTTAGCATCCACCGAGGGTTGTAGGCTCAAGACCGTGTCTTGGCACCTTCTAGTAACCCTTAGCCTTTTATTGTCGTTTATATGCGATCTCGAGTTTACTCAATACCGAAAGGGCACGGGAACACTCGAGATTAGGCCAACCTCATTACCGAAAGGCGAGATCGGCATTTAAGACATAGGCTCGACCAACCGTTTATTAAATAGATTGCTTATTTCTCGAACTTGTTCACTTGATGATTGTCTAGCACCCTAGGCGTTTGAATCTCTACGTATTCACTATCGCGCTTTGCTATCGTTGTCATAATTGCAAACACGTTTATTAACTAATCGTAAACCCCATATTAATCCCTATGGACCGACTCGGTATCTTACCGGATCATATAAATATTATTACTTGCGACCCGTGTGCACTTGCACGTGGAAACCATTGTGTGACGTTATCACGTCACATTTTGGCCCAACAAGTTTTTGGCGCCGTTGCCGGGGATTAATCGGTCTACGATTGGTAAATGCTTGTGTATGTGTTGTTGTGATATTGATATTGTTTAGTTTAATTGAAGGTACTTATTTGGTACATGACCCGAAGCTCGGGAGTGCCGGTGAATGCCGGTTCGGGAGGGTCACTTCTATCTATAGCCCCCGGGGAAGTGTTCGATGTGGTGGAGCAAGTTGCACTCCAAAGCTATGAATACAATGAACCCGAAGCGGTTTAGAATAACCAAGGACCCCCGCCGGCACGAAGAGGAGAAGATCAAGAGACACTCAAAAGTCTCTCCGACAAGATGAACCGGTTATTGAACATGGCACAATGAGACCAAGGAAGGAATTTGCGGCCTCAAACCGGGGTGAATCGCATGGATTACAACAACAACAACAACCATAACAATCACAACAACAAGGGTAACTTTGGGGGACATGGAAATGCACGGGGATATCAAGATCGACCGGTGCAAAGTCATCCCCAAGGGTACGGGAGTAACTACCAACCAAGACCACAAGCTAATGCAAGTAGCTACGGCAAAGTGTATCCGGATCGTCCCCAAGGTGGCAACAATGGCCGAAATAACCGTCTGTCTAGCTATGATAAAGGGCAACATTCGAATTCTAAGAGCGATGAATCGCTAAGGGACGTTCTTGAGGCTTTCATCAAAAGCCAAACAGCAGTGACAGACGAGTTAAGGAGAAATCAGAGGAACAACGACGCTCGATGGGAGCAAAACAGTGCGCCACGACAAATGGGAACTCTCCCTTCAAACACCGAGGTGCCGAAAAATCATGGCAAAGAACATGTCAAGGCAATCACCTTGAGAAGCGGAAGCACACTACCAGGGCCATCGATCCCGGATGATTATGAACCGGAAGTAGAGGAAGCCGTCGTTGAGGATTTGGGGTTTGAGGATGAAGAGCTCGGGAATGAGGAGGGAGAACAAGAAGCACCTCAAGGAAGGCAAGATGAGTCCCAAGAGGGACCCCAAGTTGAAGCCCCTCGAGCAAAACCTCATGCTCCCGTTCTTAGACCCCCGTTCCCTCAACGGGTGAAAAGAAAAGCTAAGTGCAACGATATCCAATTTGCCCGATGCCTTGATGTTCTTAGGCAAGTTTCCATCAACATTCCTCTTATCGAGGCGTTGGACGAAATGCCTAAATATCACAAGTTCTTCAAGGAAATTCTCTCCAACCGTCAACGCTTGCAAGAGTGCTCAAAAATTGCATTAAATGAGGAGCGTAGTGCATTGGTGTTGAACAAGTTGCCTCCAAAGGAGAAAGATCCGGGAAGCTTCACAGTCCCCGTCGGGATAGGGAGGGCGAAGGAAATGATGTCCTTATGCGATCTAGGTGCCGGTATTAATCTTATGCCGCTTTCCGTTTTTAAATCACTTCAAATTGGCCATATGAAGAAGACGTCGGTTTATTTGCACTTGGCTAACCGACAAGTGGTATACCCCGAGGGGGTAGTTGAAGATGTGCTAGTACGCATTGGGAAATTCATCTTGCCGGCCGACTTTATTATTCTCGACTTCCCGGTTGATCATGCGGTTCCGCTAATCCTAGGGCGACCTTTTCTCGCGACCGCCGACACGGTAATCCGTGTTAAGCAAGGCGTATTGGAGATGACGGTGGGAGGGGAAACTATTATCTTCGATATTCTAAAAGGGCTTAAAGCACCCGATATGGATTACTCGGAAATAGCAGCCATCTCCGTGATTGATCAAGAGGTACAACACGTTCTCCCTTCAATTTGTTTAAGTACTAATGATTTTTCTAGTGCTTTCTTTGAACAATTAGAGCGAGAAGAAGAAGAGGAAAGGGATGAGAAAAGGGAATTATGTGCACTCGGGTTTGTTGAGAGACGAGAAGGGTATAGGGGCTCTGAGCCATTATTCACGGGAGATAGAGTTGTCCCCCACACCAAGCCATCGCTTGAGGAAGCTCCGAGGCTTGAACTGAAAGTGCTTCCCGAGCACTTGAAATATGAATATTTGGGACCAAACTCGACGCTTCCAGTTGTTATTTCTTCGTCTTTAGGCCCAGATCAGGAAGCAAGGTTGATGAGTTTGCTGCAGAAACACAAGGGTGCACTAGGATGGACTATTGCCGACATCAAAGGAATAGATCCAGCTTTTTGCACACACAAAATTATTCTTGAGCAGGAGTGCAGAGGTTCAGTTGAGCATCAGAGGCGGCTGAATCCGGCCATGAAGGAGGTAGTGAAGAAGGAGATCTTGAAATGGCTAGACGCCGGGGTGATATATCCCATTTCAGATAGCAAGTGGGTTAGCCAGGTTCAATGTGTTCCGAAGAAGGGAGGCTTGACGGTAGTCGCAAACGTGAACAATGAATTGATTCCTCAACGCACCGTGACCGGGTGGCGTATATGCATGGACTACCGAAAGCTGAACAAAGCAACAAGGAAGGACCATTTCCCGCTACCCTTCATCGATCAAATGTTGGATCGGTTGGCCAGGAATGAGTTTTATTGTTTCCTAGACGGCTACAGTGGTTATAATCAAATCCACATAGCCGTAGAAGATCAGGAGAAAACAACCTTCACTTGCCCATATGGAACTTTTGCCTTCCGACGAATGCCTTTTGGGCTTTGCAATACCCCGACGACCTTCCAACGGTGTATGATGGCCATCTTCTCCGATATGGCCGAGAATTATGTAGAAGTTTTCATGGATGACTTCTCGCTTTTCGGAAGGTCATTTGACGAATGTCTGGAGCATCTGGGGAATGTTTTGAAGAGATGCGAGGAGACTAACCTGGTGCTTAACTGGGAGAAATGCCACTTTATGGTGCGGGAAGGCATTGTTCTAGGCCACAAGATCTCAAAAGAAGGCATTGAGGTGGATCGGGCCAAGGTTAATGTCATTGAGACTCTTCCCTATCCGTCTTCTATGAGATTGGTGAGAAGCTTTCTTGGCCATGCGGGATTTTACAGACGCTTTATCCAAGATTTCTCAAAAGTGGCCAAGCCATTATGCAAATTGCTCGAGAAGGAGATAAAATTTGAGTTCACAAGGGAGTGCAAGGTTGCTTTCGACGAGTTGAGAACGAGGTTGGTAAAGGCTCCAATAGTAGCGGCTCCGGATTGGGATCGACCATTCGAGATCATGTGTGATGCGAGCGACTACGCCTTGGGAGCAGTTTTAGGCCAAAAACATGATAAGATCTTTCGAGTCATAGCCTATGCAAGCCGAACACTGAACGATGCTCAAGAAAACTACACAGTCACTGAGAAGGAGTTCTTGGCAGTGGTATTTGCTTTTGAGAAGTTTCGGCAATATGTGATTGGGTCGAAAACCATAGTGCACACGGATCACGCGGCCTTGAAATATTTGCTAACCAAGAAGGAGGCTAAAGCTCGGTTGATTCGATGGGTGCTATTGTTGCAAGAGTTCGAGCTTGAGATCATGGATCGGAAGGGCATCAAAAATCAAGTGGCCGATCACCTATCTCGAGTGATAAATGGCGAGAAGGAGTGCGAGGAGGAAATCAAGGATGCATTTCTCGACGAGCATGTTTTGGCGATAGAGAGTGCATCACCTTGGTATGCCGATATCGCGAACCATGTTTCATGTGGGATCGTGCCTTTGGGAATTACTTCTCAACAAAAGAAGAGGTTCCTACACTCTTGTAACAAGTACTATTGGGACGAGCCGTATCTCTTCAAGCAAGGGAATGACCAAATCTTCCGCCGATGTGTAGCGGAGAGCGAGATCCCGGGAATTTTGGAGGCATGTCACAACTCCCCATATGGAGGTCACTTTGCGGGTGATAGGACCGCGAGAAAGGTATTGCAATCGGGCTTCTATTGGCCAACCATCTTCAAGGACTGTCACGAGCACATCAAACAGTGTGATAGGTGTCAGAGGGTGGGAAATGTCTCCCGGAGGCACGAGATGCCTCTTACCGGTATAATAGAAGTGGAAGTGTTCGATGTGTGGGGCATGGATTTCATGGGACCTTTCCCATCGTCTTATGGGAAGCTCTATATTATCGTCGCAGTGGACTATGTGACCAAGTGGGTTGAGGCGGAAGCATGCATTGCAGCGGATGCTAGGACGGTTATCAAGTTCGTCAAGCGAAACATCATCGCACGCTTCGGGACCCCCCGAGCCATCATAAGCGATCGAGGCGCACATTTCCGGAATAAGCTCTTCGAGGCTCTTGCCAAGAAATTTGGCATGAAACACAAAATGGCTCTCGCCTACCACCCCCAATGTAATGGCCAAGCGGAAAGCGCCAACAAAGAAATCAAAGGGGTATTGGAAAAGATGGTCGGCCCAAACCGAAAAGATTGGTCGGAACGCCTTGATGAAGCCCTCTGGGCTTATCGCACCGCCTACAAAACCCCGCTAAACATGTCACCGTGTCGGATGGTGTATGGGAAAGCGTGCCACTTGCCGGTGGAGATTGAATATATGGCAAGGTGGGCGATAATGAGGTGCAATATGGATTTGGGAAAATCGGGAAAGAAGAGAGTGCTTTACATCGAGGAGCTTGAGGAATGGAGAAGAGAGGCGTATGAGAGCAACGCCATTTATAAAGAAAAGACAAAGCGTTGGCATGATAAGCATATCATTAAGAGGAGCTTCGAGCCGGGACAATTGGTGTTGCTCTATAACGCCAAGCTAAAACTCCATGCCGGTAAACTCAAGTCCAAGTGGTCGGGTCCGTTTAAAATCATCACATGTTTGAACCACAGAGTGATGGAAATCTTGGACCCAAAGGACAAGACAACGTTCATCGCGAATGGGCTTTATTTGAAGCTCTATCAGGGTATTGACGGCAAGGACATTGAGCCAGATATGGAAGAAGAGGTAAGGGGGTTCGGAGAAGAAGAAGGAGGAGAGTTGCCCGAAGAAGGTGGCTTAGATCGAGGGCAGTGTGTTGACTACCCCATTTTCGTCGGGCTAACGACGTTAAAAAAACGCGCTATTGGGAGGCAACCCAAGTTTCTTATCTCATCTTTGTACATTCTCGTAATTTAGCTATTTGGGTCTAAGCAATGCACTAATCTTTGTTTGTTTTTCGCATGAAGGAACCGGTGCAATCACGACGCCTATGGCGTACACCTCTCCTTCGCAAAACGAACAAGTCAACACCCGGGACAAACCATCACGCCAAGTCAACCATTTTATTTCGAGAAAGGTAGTATGTACTTTCTCCTATGATTGTTAAGTTGAGTTGATCTTGCTTAAGGCTTGTGATCGCCTTGGAACCTTGAATGGTTTGCCCCTCTATGTGGGTTGTTGTGCTTTGATTAGTAGTATTGTCGGGTTTATTTTATATAAGGGTGTCGCCGTGAAAGTTAGGCGCAGTTGAGTCTTAAGTGTGGTGTGTACTTGGTACACACCACTGTCGGGTTTAGTTAAATTCGGGTATAGTAATACCCTAAGTGTGGTGTGTGGGAGTCTAGGATTTGTAGAGTATGTGTGTGTTGCTTTTTGTGCAGGTGATTGGATGTGCCTTCATTATGAAAAAGAGTACAAAGCAAGACATGAGAGGAGAGTCACGGGAGAGTTTGGGGGAAAAAGCTTGGGTCCCACCCATCACCCTTTGGTCAATAAAAGAACCCATTTTCTCTTTCTCTCATTGTCATTGCTTTAGCATTCTTGCAAGTTAAAGAATCCTCCGAGTGTCAACTTCATCTTTCTCTAAGCCAACATGAATCAATGGGAAATTGGCCTCAATGCCTCATCCTCATCGGATGACGACGAGGGAAACTCGCTGGCGCCAAGGTGGCCGGTGAACTCACCGGTATCCGAAGATAGTCCCACCCCGCCGGAGGATCCTATAATCCATATTCAGAGCCGGTTTGAGGAGATCATCGTGGATATCATGACGGTGAGAGAAGATATCAAGGACTTTAAGGAGGACGTGCAACAACAGTTGACGGAGATCATGGGAATGATTAACAATTTGGCTACGACATTGCACAGAAGAACTATGAGGCCGCCTGCGGCCAGGTAAGAAGGGAGAAGGTAACACCAATTGTTTGTACATATGTGTGTAGTTTCGGTTTATGGAGTCTTAGGGTAATTCGACCCCGAGTGTGGGGTTAAGTGTGGTGTGTGTCTCACACACCACAATTGAGTCATTTAATGTGTTTGTTTTAAGTGTCTTAGTAGGTGCATTGATCCTCACATGAAGTTAGGAGACTTGGGTGACAAAGAAACAAAACAAGAAGAAAAGAAAAAGGGGGAGATAAAGACTCACGGGAGTTTTCTTGTGGGGAACCCAATCATAGAGGGGAATCATTTACTTTCCCACCAACCCCTCTATATCATCATCCCCTTCCATTGTTGTCCATCCCCACACTCACAAGAAAAACCTCCCCTTGAAACCACTCAACGATCAAGTTTTCTTTCACCCAAAAAGATGAGCCGTAGAAGAAATCTGGTGGAAGTTTCCTCATCGTCCGACGATGATGAGGTGAACTCACCACCACCAAGATGGCCGGCTCCTTCACCCGCCCGGACTAGTAGCTCGTACTTGCAGTCGGACCCAATGGAGCTCCTAGAAGCAAGGATAGCGGATGTCACGATGGACATCATGCAATTCCGAGAAGAGTTCAAGGAGTTTCGCTCCGAGACCTCCGGCAAATTAGAAGAGATCATGGAGATACTCGTAAACTTGACCGTGCTAGTCCGGGAGAGACCTCGAAGAGGGCCTCCTAACCGTTGAATGGTGGGTAAGACGCACCTACTTGTAGAAATGTGTATAGTTGGTCTTTAAGGTTTTGTGTGTGTTTATGTCTTTTGTGTGTCGTAACCCCGTGTTCGAAGTTAAGTGTGGTGTGTGTCTCACACACCACAATCGAGTCATTTAACAAGTTTCAAAAACAAGTCTAAATGCAGGTTATGGGTTCGAGTGTTCTAAGGTTGAAGAAGAAGAAAAGAGTGAAAAAGGGCAAGAAAATGGGTCTAGGCACGATCGTGGGTTGGGAAAACGCGCTAAGGCACGATCGTGCCCCTTCCAGGGACGATCGTGACCTGGGAAATAAGTCGAGTCAGGATCGTGCCCTCCCTAGGGACGATCGTGGCTGTATATATTCGAATTAATTCCAACTTACCGTGGGCTCCCCCGATCTCAGTCACGAGGGAGTCACGATCGTGACTCAAGTTTTTTTGCGAGTCACGATCGTGCCTCATCAGGCACGATCGTACCTCTGTGCGTACAAAAGGATTTCAGACCCTTTCTTCCTCAATTTTTCGCGAACCCTAGACCTTGAGAGCGCCGCCGCCGCCGTTTTTCGCCGGAAAACCTCCAAGTCCCGCCGATTCTCGCCGTCTATCATCGGAAAAAGGTACCCCCATCATTCCCCACTCCTTTCCCAAGCTTTATTTGTTGCTTTCACTATTGTTGACCACAAAACCACTCCAAAACAACCTTCACCATAGATTCCGGCCACTTCTTGCCGGAATTTGCTGTTAGACCGACCACACACCCTTACACACTCCTCACCCTACACATCACCCCCACCTCCACATAAAGCCCACCTTTCCATTTTCCGGCGACTTTTTCTGGCGACTTAGGCCGGTAACTTCAGGTTCTCACTTGCATTCTCACACTCACGCTCACTCACTCTAATGGCACATAAGAAACCCGCGGACCAAACCCGTGCTCAACTTATGAGCAAGAAGGCTCGAACCGGAGCCGGCACCTCGGGGTCACGAGCACCACCGGCACCACAAGGTGCCCGTCTCCCGGCCGAGACGCCCAATATGGCGTGCCTTAGGTTCACATGCCCGAGCCCGTATAAGCGACGTTATGAGGCATTCCAAGATCGGGTGGTGATGACCGGCCAGTTCTTCAACGAGTTCTTATGCCGGAGCTTAGGCATTTGGGAAGAGCTCCACGAGAAGGCCATTCGGCTAGGATGGCCGGGGATGATGACTTGGAGGCCCCCAGTCTTCGAAGACCTCACCCGGGAATTCTTTGCCACCGTGGAGCCTGTGAACAAGGAGAAGACCGAGATTTCCTTCCGGGTGTGTGGGAGGAAATGCAAGATGACGAGAGATGACCTCACCTCCATGTTCGGCTTTTCGGAGGGAGAAGCGCCAGAGATGGGTCTTTCCAACAGTGAGATGTGGCATCACATCACGCTGAACCCGTATTGGGAAAAGACCAACAAGGCGAAGGACATCCCCAAAGACCAGCCCGGGATGCTTATGTTGCAGCAGTTCCTCGCGGGAACCCTATTCTGTAGAGAGAACGGTCAGTACGACGTTACTCTCAAGGAATTGTGGATTCTGAACGCGTATCGCACGGACACGAGGGCACCGTAGGAGCGGACCATTTGGGATCAGTTGCTTGAGATGCCTTCGAGACAGCCGGGGGGTATTGGAGCGGGCTGCTTAGTCACTCAGATCGTCTGGGGGCTTGTCAGCGGGGTGAACTACCCCATGGGCCCTCCGATCTTCGAGAAGGAGGCAGTGCGAGGCCAAGAGATCCAGGGGTCGACCTTCGCGGAGATAGTGAAGGAGAGCTACCCTCGCTTGGAGCAGATCCGGGTCAAGATCCAAAACAGGCAACCGCTGCTGACTAGGATGGCACCCGAGGACAGAGCGAGAGGCAGGGCAGCGGCAGCACGGGCAGCCAGAGCCCAGGAGGGAGGAGCAGCTCAGCAGGAGCCGGAGCCGGAGCAGGAGCAGGAGCGGATGCCAGGACATGATGAGAATGTGCTCGCCATGATGAAGGCGATGCGCATTCAGCAGCAGGAGAACTCCGAGCGGTCCCGGCATGAGTGGGCGAGGATGCATGCGTTCCAGGGGCATGTGGACCAGACGATGTACCAGCAGCACCACGACATGTGGGGCATCGCGAGCTTCTACCAGTCGCGATTCCAGGAGCTTCCAGCGTTCCAGGGAGCTGTTTTCCCGGCCCCGGCCGGCCCGTACATGCATTTCCACTATTCGGACCCGACTGGAGCAGACCCGACTGGAGCAGGCCCGAGCGGTTCCCATGGCCAGGCAGACGGAGGAGCGGGTGATTTCCTCTACGACGACCCGACATATTGAGAGGTATCATCTGATGTTGTCGGTTTTTAGACTTGTTGACTTTTGAGACTTATTTTGTTGAACTTATGTATTTTGGGTTAGTTTGGATGACCCTTTTATTTTGGTGATGTATGAACTGTTACATGTTGATTATATCTTGGTATTTGACATGTTAGTTTTATTTTGCTAAAATTGATGGTTGTTTGACTTTAAGCATGTGGGGCATTTGCCCAAGTTGAGATTTTGTGAGCATGTTGTTGTGATGGCATGATAGTGTAAATGTCGAATTTCGGATAAGTGTGGAAAAGGCCATTGTGGGCCAAAGGGTATGAACACATTATAACACGTTGTGTGTGAATGCTATGCTTTTTGTTTACACTATATGCATCCTCATCAATGCTTCGTGATTATTGTTAATGGATTGACCATGTTGGCCTCGGCCAAAAAGACCATAGACCAAGGGAAAAGATTCGTAGGCATTCTATGGGACCGTTGAGTAAAACACAAGTAGACCCGGTACCCGCCACCTATAGTACCCTCTCTTGCCAAATTGCCTTGTTTATGAACCTCACATGTTGAAACATAAACTCATTAGCCTAACTGTGACACGAACCCGAGCTTCTCATTGCTTAGTTGCTTCAACGAGAGGGGGGAAGGGTTAGTCAATTGTATAGGGATGAAGACGGTGACATGGGGTTTTGGGGAAATGAAAAGGTAGAAGGGCCATTGGAAGAGAAAATCACTGCTAGGAAGACACCAAATGTGACACTTCGATAACTGCTGTGTTTCGGGTTTGAGGACAACAAAAGAAAATGAGATAGTGTAAGTGAAGTACTTGGCATGCCGGAAGATCCTAAGAAGGAGAGCAAAAATGCCAAAGGAAAGAAAAGCACTATGAAAGGAAAACCAACAAACCGAACCCGGACGAAAGCCCAAATGCAAATCGCCAAAGTAGTTGAAATTTAGCATTGTGGAGCAAACCAAAAGCAGAAGAAAGTGTCGGTGATCAAAGCAGAAAAGATGGGAAAGGATGATTTGGGGTAAAAAGGGGTAACAAGTGATTGACAACGAGTCTTGGGGAGAGATTGAAGTGTAATGGGGTTTGTGAGGTTGAGGCAACTTAGGAATTGAGCACCATTGATCTTCCTGATTTTTCCCTCTTAAACACCCACCCGAGTCTAACCTACACTACAAGCCAAATAAGCCCTACCGTATGGATTCACTTTTGGCTATGGTCTAGAGATCATCAGGATCGGTTCGAACCATTAAGGTATGATCACCAAAGTATTGAGGAAAAGGGATTTATGTGATGCATGTTGTGTAAGGGCAAGTGTTGTTTAGCATGTATGCGGAGTGAAAATGATACCCTTCGTGCACGTTGTCCTTTGCATGAGTATTTCGAGTTCACATGAATACTTACTTGCAATCATGAATTATGCCTATGGAGTCTCACTGTGTGTGTTAGGAATACTGTTGTCTTGAGTCTAGTAGTGTCGTGTTTTGTCGTTGTAGTATAGTGGTAAGTTTTCCCGCTTGTTTACTTGTATCGGTTCGGGGGTGTTTGCCTAAAACCCCTAGGAGATGCCGAGCTCCTCCTATTGAGATGACTCAGGGTTCTTAACTCGGTGAATTTTGCAGTACACTTTTTGACTTATCGGGAAGATAAGTGTTTAAGTGGGGTGTGTTTGTTGTAGGGTCAAAAGGTCTCGTTTCGAGACCGTTTAACCTCACAAATCTATGCATTTGTGTCCGATAGTGGCCGAGTCAGGCCCGGGAGTGCATATTTTATACTTTTTGGTGCTTTGAGGTGCGTACGATGGTTCGGGAGGAAAAAGAGCCAAAAACGAGGCACCGAGCAAAAAGTCAAAGGGCGTTGACCAAACAGCTAGGCAGAGAGCATTGGTCACGATCGTGCCTAATGGAGGCACGATCGTGGCTCATTAGGCACGATCGTCCCTCAGCCAGGCACGATCGTGGCCCCCCTTTAGATTATATTGCCGAATTAATTCCAACTTACAGTGGGCTCCCCCGATCTCAGTCACGGGGGAGTCACGATCGTGACTCGAGGAGGAACGATCGCCCCTCGAAGACCCACGATCGTGGCTTTACAGGGTACAGAATCGAGGAGATTCAAAAATATCTTACCTACCCCGAGCCACGATCGTGCCTGAAGGAGACACGATCGCCACCATGACCCAGTCACGATCGTGCCGCAACCTAGCCACGATCGTGACCCAGGCAGAGGCACGATCGTGCCTTGTTACCCACGATCGTGCCTTCCCTCAGAATCAGAAAAGTATAAAAGGGGTAGAGACACTTTTTGAAGTGAAGGAAGAAATATAGAGAGAGAAAACGAGCCAAGGAGCTTTTGAGCCATTTCTTCAAGCGTTCTTGAGCGTTCTTCGTGGTTTCTTGAGCGTTCTTCATCTTACTCGACACCAAAGGCATCGCTAGTTCCACCGGTCTTCATCGCGCATCGAAGACACACCTTGCTCGGGATTCCAAGAGCATTTCCTATCCTTTTATTTTATGTTCTTCATGTTCTTCATGTGTATTAGTGTAACCACCATGTTGATGCTAAGCTTGAGCACCATGGTTATGGGCTAAACCCCTTAGCCATGGGTGCTAGACAATATAGAATGTGAATGTAACATTTAATGAGATTAGTGATTTATTGTTGAACAAATGTGTTGTGTGGATTGTTGTTTGAATGCATGTGTTGTTTAAGTGACGTTTTACAATATATGTTTGAGGTGTTCTATCCGATACCGAAAGGGAAGGATTAGAACCCGGACTTAGCATCCACCGAGGGTTGTAGGCTCAAGACCGTGTCTTGGCACCTTCTAGTAACCCTTAGCCTTTTATTGTCGTTTATATGCGATCTCGAGTTTACTCAATACCGAAAGGGCACGGGAACACTCGAGATTAGGCCAACCTCATTACCGAAAGGCGAGATCGGCATTTAAGACATAGGCTCGACCAACCGTTTATTAAATAGATTGCTTATTTCTCGAACTTGTTCACTTGATGATTGTCTAGCACCCTAGGCGTTTGAATCTCTACGTATTCACTATCGCGCTTTGCTATCGTTGTCATAATTGCAAACACGTTTATTAACTAATCGTAAACCCCATATTAATCCCTGTGGACCGACTCGGTATCTTACCGGATCATATAAATATTATTACTTGCGACCCGTGTGCACTTGCACGTGGAAACCATTGTGCGACGTTATCACGTCACATTTTGGCCCAACAAAATCAAATTGAAAGTTGGCTTGTAGATGGGCTGGGCTTTAGGGTAGAATATGTCTTGATTTTATTAGGAGTTTCGGATCGTCGGGTAACTCGGCGGGTGAGCATTTCACACCCGTGGCTAGCTCAATATTACATCGAGTTATGGTTTTCTAATTGGTTCTACTCCAAATTTGTCGGGTCTTGAACCAATCCAGTCGGGTTGGGTGTCAATCGAGTCTCTGGTGAAAATGGACAGCCTTAGTTCCCACTCCTACCCTTTTGGATTTTTTTGGCAAGTCTGAGGACAAATCTTGGACTGTTGGAGGGCCTCTTCCCTGCCCTCGGCTAACTACTTGGACCGTTGTCACCATCGTCATCCTTCTTCTATCTCACGGAATCAGGATAAGCGCTTTAAACCTTCTCTTCGCTTCATGTCTCCGGTGCCTCTGAGAATTATTTTGTAGACAGAACTCGGGGTTGATCCTCTCCCACCATCCACTTCAACCCTTATAAATTTAAAGAGAATATGATCAAAACTTGGGACCTCGCCAAATCCAATGGATTCATTCCACAACGAAGAAGATGTCAGCCGATCCCCACAACAGACACAAGTCGACTATGCAGCATCTCTCTCCCATCCTCATAGTGATCTTACTGCCTTGGTCTTCTGATCTCGTGTCCTTTTCTCTTCTCTCGTTGTATGTTTTCCTTCTTTTATTTTCCTTGTTCTTGTACTGTTCTTTGGTGTTTTCCCATCTCTTGTCTCTCGGGTACTCAACCCTATGAAACTCAAGGTCACAGGACAAGAAGACTTGGAAAATTCTCAAGGATTTGGGAGTCACCAATCGAATAAACAAAAAAAATCATATCCTTGTTTGTTTACATTTGGACCTAATGATGCGGTGCGGTCAAGGAAGTCGGTATGTAGAAGTTGGAACACCCGAAGTTATCGCGAAAGTGTTAGATTTGGACAAGAAACTAGTGTTTTCCGAGCAGAAACGACGGTCTGAGTCAAAGTCATGGCCTTGCCATGTGGTACGACAAATTTCGACCATTGGAGATCATTTAGAGGGTCAAAATCGCGTTTTATAAGTTTTGGGCAGTTTTTTATAATTGATGCAGCGTACGTGGCTAGGAGGAACTCTTTATCAAAATTCGTTGATTCTTGCGAATACCGAAGATGATAGATTTGAGGGAAACCTCGATTTTTTTTATTAAACTTCAAAAACTACTGCCTAACAAAGACCGTACGAGAGTGCTTAAATAATAAAACACAAATTGAAAAAAAGGAAAACCCTAATTCGCTATAAAGGAAAAAAAGGAAAAAAGACTAGAAAGAAAAAAAAGAAAAGAAAGGAAACAAATATTAAAAATTATAAAAAAACTGCCCAAAACTTATAAAACGCGATTTTGACCCTCTAAATGATCTCTGATGGCTGAAATTTGTTGTACCGCATGGCAAAGCCATGATTTTGACTCAGACCGCCGTTTCTACTCGGAAAACACTAGTTTCTTGTCCAAATTTAACACTTTCGCGATAACTTCGGGTGTTCCAGCTTCTACATACCGACTTCCTCGACCGCACCGCATCACCTAATAAACACATAACGCTAAGAATATGGAATAAGCACCTGTTGGAAAATGGATAAAAAATACTCAAGGACAAGCTTTTAGAAACCAAAACTATAGCCTTGGGATTATAGCTTGCTTACATAATGCTAATGAAGACAAGAATAGATTCTACATTACCAACTGTCATCTTCCATGCAAAAGCCAAAGCCAAACTCAATAAATCATAAATTATACACAATTTAGTGTCATATAGGACAAATTTATGATCTTTGGGTTGTTTGCAGCAACCAGACGAGTCCCTAGTTCAAATAAATCTACTGTACTTTGAACAACTTTCACGTAACATTGCCCTTTATGTCAAGATCACGTTCATTTGCCGGTTACTCCATGGATCGACTTAGTCTCCTTCACAAAACAGTTCTGTTCAACATCATTACCACCTCTATATAAGCATAGAAACCAAACTGTTGTTACATATCAAACTCAGATTCAAACACATCAACAAAAGTAATTTAGAATATTTCTTCCACATTGAACATAATGGCCTCCATGTCTAAAAGACAATGTATGCAAACCCTCCTCCTCGTGTTAGTAGTCTTGTCTCCCCTTGTCATGGCTCGCATGCTCAATGAGGGATCCATTTCTGAGAGGCACGAGCAATGGATGCTTAAACATGGACGAGTGTACAAGGATGCTGCAGAAAAGGAAATGCGCCTCAAGATATTCAAGGACAATGTTGACTTCATTGAGTCCTTCAACGCTGCAGGGGACAAGCCATACAAACTAGGCATCAATGCCTTTGCTGACCAAAGTAATGAAGAGTTCAAGGCCTCAAGAAATGGATACAAAGGGCTTCAGAGGCAATCAGGATCAGCATTCAAGTACGAGAACGTAGATGATGTCCCGACTAGCATTGACTGGAGAACAAAAGGAGCAGTCACTCCCATCAAGGACCAAGGCCAATGTGGTACGTAACAAAACAAGCACTCTGCATATATGTAGCATCCATTTCTCAACATTTGCTGATATTAAACATCAAACACAGGTAGTTGTTGGGCTTTCTCGGTTATTGCAGCCACTGAAGGAATTACCCAATTGAGTACTGGTAAACTGATCTCTCTATCCGAGCAAGAGTTGGTGGATTGTGATGTGAAGGGAGTGGATCAAGGATGTGCAGGTGGAGAAATGCAAGACGGGTTTGAATTCATCATCAAGAACGGAGGCATCACCACAGAAGCCAACTACCCTTACACAGCAGCTGATGATACTTGCAACACACAGAAGGAAGCATCCCACATAGCTAAGCTCAAGGGTTACGAGAATGTTCCCGTGAACAACGAAACAGCTCTCATGACGGCTGTGGCAAACCAACCGATCTCGGTAGCTATTGATGCCAGTGGAGCTGACTTCCAATTCTACTCAAGCGGCGTCTTCACAGGACAATGTGGAACAGAACTAGACCATGGAGTTACAGCAGTGGGTTATGGCGCCACAAGTGATGGCACCAAGTACTGGATAGTGAAGAACTCATGGGGAACCGTATGGGGCGACCAGGGATATATACTGATGGAGCGCAATGTAGCAGCTGTGGGAGGCATTTGCGGTATTGCCATGGATGCCTCATACCCAACTGCTTGATCACTCTCTGTATGCCTCTTGGCCTATGTATCTTAAGCTAGACTTCTATACATATATGTCAAATATGTACTTTCTTATACTGTAATTGGACTATCTTCATGTACAAGTTATGAAAATACAGTAATCAAAGTTCGAGTAACTTGTAATTTGGTAAAATTAATATTGCATAAACCATAAAACTCATAAGTGTTGCTGCATAAAAACGCATAAATGGATAGTTCCTATATAAGGGTAACTATGAGCCCAAAGATCGATATATTCCTGGTAAACGGATAAAATAGATAGTTCCTGAACCACTAAATTAAGTTGGATTTACAGACAGAGGCCTTATGTAATTAGTATGAAGTCCTTATACTAATGGTATTGTTAATTAAGTTATGGGAAAAAGACACTTTGATACACTTAACTATAGTGAAATGACACTTTGATATACCTAACTATAGCGAAATGACATTTTCATACCCTAACTATTTTTTTTTCTTATTTAGTACCCTAACAATTTTTTTGTGACAACCTACCTCTAAAATGTCTAAAATACCTAAACTACCCTTGGTGTAAGAAACTATAAATTGAATTGGTTCAAAAAAATTTTATCTTTGGTTCAATTTGATTTGTACTTAAGATGCAAATACAATTATGCCCGAAAATATAAAATTAAATTTGAACCATTTCAAATATGGTTTGATAAGTCATATTAGACTAGTTTTATTTTGATTTCAGGGGTATTTTAGTCATTTTAGTATAAATTGTCACAAAAAGTTTGTTAGGGTATTAAAAAAGAGACAAAATAATTAGGATGCCCAATTATACCCAAAAGACACCAAGCTACACTCATTTTTAAAAGTGGACATCTAGCCCCCCGAACTATTCAAAACGGACAGATAGCAAAAAACGTTAAAAATTTTGTTAGTTTTTGAAGTAAAAAAACAAAAATTCCTTTGGTCTTTCTCAAATTATGTCATTTATTTTTGAAACCAAAATGACCATTTTACCCTCATTTGTATAAAACATTGTAATCAAAGTTAAAGGGCAGAATTGTCTTTTGAAATAAAGAAAATTAAAAAATTAAACTAGATCTGGTGTTGGAAAGGGGAGCCGCTCCCAGTCGCCAGAGCCGTTCCCAGTCGCCGGAGCCGCTTCCATTCGCCAGAGCCGCTTCCAGTCGCCGGACTCCCATCTATTCCTCCATCGTCAAATCCCAGCCTTGCTCTACCTCCGTCTTCGAAACCTTTGCCTCCATCGTCGAAGCCCACCTTTGTGTTACCATAAAAATCGACAAAGCTCCCGACTGTCGGGATCTTCCTCCGGATCGCGCCATTGGCCAAATCTGTATCGAGATTCTCGAAACCTCATTGACCGAGCTTCTCGACGCGCGAAGAGACGGAGTTGCACAGATCAAGAACCTTGACGCTGTCATTGAGATACCGAGTCAGCGTGTCGTCTCCACCTTCGCGCTCACTCCGAGACATGGCCGCCGTCGTGTTTTCCCGATCTGCACAGATTGAGGGTTTGATTTTCCCGATCTACTCATATGCTTGGTCAGTTGGGGGTTTTGATTTGTGGTCACCAACAATATTTGCGCCAGTGTCGTCGGCCATGACGATGCCCCTGCCGTCTCCAAAGGCCATGGTGTCACCATCACCGAAGCCACACCACCATCACCGAAGCCAGAGAGTCAAAACAGAGAAAGAGAGAGGTTGAAGAAAGGGGCAATAGGATATTTTCACATATATTTTTTTATTTTGTTATTCGAAAATACTCATATACCCTTAACCACAAAGTTAGTTATTTATTAAATTGAGGATAATGTGGTAATTCCATAAATCTTGTATTTAAATTGTTAATTCTTTTATTTAATAATTTGAAAAGACAAATTTTTCCTCAATTCATTAGTTCAATTGGGTATTCAACTTGGGGTTAAATAGTCATTTCACAATTATCCCAATAATTATACAAAAAGTTTGAAATTTTGAGAGAGACCAAGAACATTTGTCTTTTTACTTCAAAAACTAACAGAACTTTTAACGGGTTTTGCTATCTTTCCGTTTCTAAAAGTTCGGGGCGCTAGATGTCCACTTTTAAAAATAGGTGTAGCTATGTGTCTTTTGAGTATAATTGGGTGTGACTAAATGTACTTTACTCATTTATTAATTTCATAAACGTGTTTAAACTTATAATTCTTGCAAAATAAAACCATATACCTTATCCTCCAGGGAGGGATGTTTTGTTTAATAAAAATGAAACCATGCACTGTTCATTGTTTTCATTTATTCCAATTTTTTCATAAAATTTCAATTTATTCCCCAAATCTGTACAAGTTATAATAACACGAAAATAGTAAAATTTAAAATTTTCTGAAGTAATTGTTACAGACGAGTTTTTTGAGATCTCGCAATGGATTAAGTAGCAGCTATCTCGTAGTGCCCTCCGCTATCTTTATCTCTTTTTATGTCTTTTTTCTTATATACTACTGTTGTGTGTGTTTTTCTTTCACTTTCAGGTTTTCTTTGTAACTAGGGTTGTCCATGGTCCGGCTAATAGAACCAAAGGATCTAAAGTTAAACCGAATTGAGAACTCTGGTTTTACAGTTTTTGAAAACATAACCAAATTCGGGTTTAGTTTAATTGTCAGTTTTTAACCACTCAAAAGGTTCGGTTTTTGGTTTAAATCGAACCGACCAAATTTTATGTGCCTTATATTTAGGCCCAATTTTCTATCCATTCAAACTAATGATAATTAAGAATATATATAAATATTAACTTTAAATGACTAAAAATCTCGCAATGAAATCGAAATTTAGGTTTGATTTTTTGTTTGAAGTTAAAAGATGTTGTTTGTGAGAATAAAAAAGAGCAACTTCATAATACGTGGATGATTTTTGGTGCAACAAGTGGTAAGTGAAATTTCGGTTTGGTTTATCTAGTTAGTCAGCGGTTTTTTATTATATGAACCGTATGCGAATCTAAATTGAGTGGTTAACTTAAAAATAAAACCATAACCGGACCATTATCTATTGTTTTTGGTTTTTTTATTTTGGTTCGGTCTGATTTTTGGTTTAAAATGAACACCCCTATCTGTAACACTCTTTTTTACTATGTAGAATCGTAGATGTCGCTTCATTTTCGAGACCTCATACATTCTCAATAATATATCCCTCTTTCGCTAATTAAAAAAATATCGATGCTACAAGAATTTTTCAGTGTTAGTATAAGAACCAGTGTCGCGTGCACATATGACCTTGCATGATGCTAATATAATATGGTACCAATGACAAGTATGGATTCTACATTACCATTTGTCATCTTCCATGGCATGGCAAATTCCAAACTTAATGGAGCATAAATTATATTCATTGCAGGACAAAATTATGATCGTTGGGTTGTTTAAAGCAATCACACAAGTTCTATGTTCAATTGTTTTATTGTGTATAGAATAACTTTCACGTAACATTACCCTTCATGTCAAGATCATATTCATTTGCCGGTCACTTCATTAGCACTTCTATATATATATATATATATATATAAATAGAACCCAAACTGTTTTTGCATATCAAACTCAGATACAAATACATCAAGCAGAGTAATTGAGAATTGTTCCTCTACATTGAACAATGGCCTCCATGTCTATAAGGCGATGCATGCCAATCCTTGTCCTTGTTTTATTAGTCCTGTCGCCTCATGCCATGGCTCGCATGCTCAACGATGGATCCATATCTGAGAGGCACGAGCAATGGATGCTTAAACATGGACGAGTGTACAAGGATGCTGCAGAGAAGGAGATGCGCCTCAAGATATTCAAGGACAATGTTGACTTCATTGAGTCCTTCAACGCTGCAGGGGACAAGACTTACAAGCTAGGCATCAATGCCTTTGCTGACCAAACTAATGAAGAGTTCAGGGCCTCAAGAAATGGATACAAAGGGCTTCAGAGGCAGTCAGGATCAGCATTTAGGTACGAGAATGTAGATGCTGTCCCGACTAGCATTGACTGGAGGACAAAAGGAGCAGTCACTCCCATCAAAGACCAAGGCCAATGCGGTATGTAACAAAACAAGCACTCTGTACATATCTATCCTCCATTTCTCAACATTTGCTGATATTAAACATCAAACACAGGTAGTTGTTGGGCTTTCTCGGTTATTGCAGCTACGGAAGGAATCACCCAATTGAGCACTGGTAAATTGATATCACTATCCGAGCAAGAATTGGTTGATTGTGATGTGAAGGGAGTGGATCAAGGATGTTCAGGCGGAGAGATGCAAGACGGGTTTGAATTCATTATCAAGAACAAAGGGATCACCACAGAAGCCAACTACCCTTACACAGCAGCTGACGATACTTGCAACGCACAGAAGGAAGCCTCTCATGCAGCTACGCTCAAGGGTTACGAGAACGTTCCAGTGAACAACGAAGCAGCCCTCATGAAGGCTGTGGCAAACCAACCAATCTCAGTAGCCATTGATGCAAGTGGAGCTGACTTCCAATTCTACTCAAGCGGCGTCTTCACAGGACAATGTGGAACAGAACTAGACCATGGAGTCACGGCGGTTGGTTATGGCGCCACAAGTGATGGCACCAAGTACTGGATTGTAAAGAACTCATGGGGAACCGTATGGGGCGACCAGGGATATATATTGATGGAGCGCGATGTAGCAGCTAAGGGAGGTATTTGCGGTATTGCCATGGATGCCTCATACCCAACTGCCTAATCTTTCATGTACATATCATGGTCTATATATCTTGAACTATGTTACATGTATATCAAATATCTACTTTCTTAAATCTTTCGACTTGAGTACCTTCTTGTATGGAAAGTACTTTTATGTAAAAGCTATGATATGCAGAAATGAAACTCGAAGAATTATGTAGTTTCTGTTTCAATCTTCCATTTTTATTAGTCCATATCTTTATTAACTTAAAAGGGATTCTTATACATTCCCTATAGCACTTCTCATTCTAGCTTTTCTACTAGTACAGTGCAACTCAGTTACACAATTGGGTAAGAAGCCTCCAGAGCAATGCCACAGAGACCTTCCTCAGCTTCCACATCTTTGTGAATCCTTATATAGCCTTGCTCGCCCCATCCCGTGCCCCACGAGTTCTTGGCGAGCCAGTACTTCTTGCCATCAACCGCGGTGCCATAGCCAACAACAGTCACAGCATGATTCAGCTCAGTCCCACAGTCCCCTGCAGTGAAAACCCCGCCAGCGTAGAACTGGAAAGCTGATCCTGCAGCATCAAGAGCAACTGATACTGGTTGGTGCATTGCAGCTTTCATCAGCGCATCCTCGCTGGTTGGGACACTTTCGTATCCCTTAATGGTTGCTTCATGGGATGCTTCCTTGACGAGGTCACAAAAGCCTCGATATCCCTTGTAAGGGTAGTTTGCTTCTGTGGTGAGACCCTTGTTGCTTGCTATGAACTCGAACGCGTGCTCCATGAAGCCTCCACTACATCCTAGGTTGTAAATTGATATTTCACAATCCAAAAGCTCTTGCTCCGACAAGGAGACTAGCTTGCTGGTTGATATCTGTGTGATTCCCTCCATAGCTGCCACAGCTGAGAATGCCCAGCAACTTCCTAGTTTTCCACAAACAGTTTAAGATCAAAATTATGAATATATCACAAAAGTCATGTAATGAAAATGAGTGTTAATTTACTTACCACATTGTCCTTGGTTCTTGACAGGAGTGACTGCTCCTGAGCTTCTCCAATCCACAGTACTTGGCACGTCGGTCACATTTCTATAGCGAAACGTTGACTCCTCCACGGCCCTTTGCCTCTTAGGACTCTTGTATCCCAATCGAAACATCTTGAACTCTTCGTTAGTCAGATCTGCAAACTCGTTGATGCTCAGCTTGTAAGGTTTACGACCTGCAGTGTTGTGAGACTCAATGAACTCAATATTCTCTTTGAATATCTTGAAACGCGCCTCCTTCTGATTAGTGTCGCGGTAGACCTTCCCGTGCCTTGCCATCCACTGCTCGTGTTTCTCACGTGCAGTTTCATCGTCGATGAGCTTGCGAGAGTGAGCCTCACAAGCAGAAAGTGCTAAAATGAGGAAGAGGGTTGTGGACATGAATAGGCTTTTACAAAATCGAGCCATGTTCTCGATCAGTGAATGATATTGGTTTGAAGAAACTCGTTCGCTGCAAAGGTTTATATAGGGAAATTGTGATAAGTTCTGTTATCTTACATGCAGCCTTTTTCCTTATAATTTGGGATAGAATTGTGTCAACTTGTGTTGCTTACATCTTAGGATTGTGTTAAGATCAGCATAGCAGCAATCGGTTGGATACGAATGAAAGAAATGAAGTATAGATATCATGGGTTCTTGTGTTTATGTCATTCCGAGTACAAAGTACAGAAGAGAAATGAAGAAACAAACAAAAGAGAAGTCTAAAATGTCATGTCTTAGAACTACAAATGGAACTGTTTCAGTGTATGGAAATAATAGCTGAATTCCTTTGCTGATATTGATGAAACGATATGCAGTTAGCTAGCTATACTTGGAAAAAAAACAAAAACATCGATCAAATATGACTCGTAGCGTTGGATATATTGGATTATCCGTGGTGTGGTGAATCAATGTTTCTGCACAACATGGTCGGTCTATTACGATTGACATTGTTTGAGTTCAAATCAGAAAATAGCTGTAAAATGCAGAATTCTAACTTGAAGTTCCATTCCTGTCATTTCTTATTACACATTTCTTGTTCGACTTTTATATCATCAGATGAAATGAATAGTAGTTGTTTTTTACTGTAAGCATCTTTCTTGCTTATTTTTTTTCAATTTCATCTAATACTAAGCTGCAATTTCATAACAAGTATGTGAGGAAACAAAATCAATATGGCTTATATTTACAGGATACAAGAAATAGAACATGAGGTTCTGTTTTTTGTTAGCAATAAAAATTAAAATAGGAAGTTCTGTTTTTATCATTTTTTTATCAGTTCACATATGGAAAACATCATGTTTATGTGTTAAGTTGTCTTGTAATTGTGTTGGAAAACATCATTTTTCACATAAACATGCATTTGCATAGCCATCCCCAAGAATCATATTGATAACGACTAAGACTACGAGCAACTATACAAGGTTTGCTCGTCCAACTCGTTAAACACTTGGACTTCTCATTAAGTTTAGGTTTATTACGGATTAGCTGTATTTTCTATTATTCTAGTTTACTATTTAAGTTAGGAGGTGTATACAATTAGGATTTTAATGAATTTTGAATGACTTTTAAAAGTTCATGAATTTTTAAAGTTTAAAAGACTCTTTCAAATCTATATAGAGTCTTAATGGTTTTAATGGAATGACTTTGCAAATCTCGTGATTTGAGATGATATTTTTAAAAGAGTTTTTCATGCGTACAAAAACTTTCAAAATCATTTAAAGTCATTGACTTTTACAATACCTGTAGATTTTTAAAGTATTTTTAAAGTCATGATTGAATACGACTTTAAAAGTATTTTTCAAAATCATGATTGAATACCACAAAACTTTGAAAAACTTATTTAATCCATTAAAATCATGATTAAATACACCCCCTTAGTCTTATTCTTAGATAAGAAATATTACATTTACTCTAACAATATCACATTAAATGAACAGCACTTGTTTTTTTTTCAACATGTCTCTTGCTTCTTTCTTTTTCAATTTCTTCTGATACTATGCTGCAATTTTATAGCAATTATTTGAAGAAACAAAATCAATTTGGCTTTTCAGTTTCTCCTTTTAATTTCTTTGCTTTTGTATTTAGTTTTCTTTCCCCATCTTTAGAATTGCTGATAAAAAAATACAGTCTAAAATGGTTCTTGATAGTTATTATTGTTATCAACTTATTCCTTTTTGCTCTCAACAAAAATTGTATTGATGAGCTAGAAATTAAACCCAAATCTAGATAAAGGCTAGAAAAATTACAATACAGATAGTGAAAAATTGAGGGTATTGAGAAATATTTGAGGATACTTAAGGCAGTATAATAAAGATTTTAAACTAAGATAGTTGGCAACCAAACATATAGATAAAAAACCAAAGTAAGTAATGAAGATTTTGTTTCTTGAAGTACATAATGATACAATAGAGTGAGTCAAGTATGGTTGTTGATGATCGTTCTTATTGTTATATATAGACTTATTTCTATTTGGACCTTATACGCTACAGTTACACAACCGGGTAAGATGCATAGAGGGCAATGCCACAGAGACCTTCCTTGGCAGCTATGCCTCGCTGCATCCTTATGTATCCCTGCTCGCCCCATCTGGGGCCCCACGAGTTCTTCACCAGCCAGTACTTCATACCATTCTCGGCTGTGCCATACCCAACGACAGTCACAGCATGGTTGAGCCTGATCCCGCAGGCCCCGGTGAAAACCCCGCTCGAGTAGAACTGAAAGGGGTGTCCTCCAGTGTCCACAGCCACTGACACTGGCTGCTGCGCGACAGCTCTCATCAGCGCATCCTCGCTGATTGGCACCCCCTCGTATCCCCTGATGCTTGCCTCGCGGGACTGTTCCTTGGTGGCGTCGCATACCCATACGTACCCTCTGTAAGGGTAGTTCACCTCTGTTGTCAGCCCCCTGTTGCTCCTTATGAAATCGTACGCGTGCTCCATGTACCCTCCGTTGCATCCTTGTGTGTAGATCGTTTCGTCGCAGTCCAACAGCTCTTGCTCAGACAACGATATCAGGTTTCCGGTTCTTAGCTTTGTGATCCCCTCCGTAGCTGCAACAGCTGAGAATGCCCAACAACTACCTAGTTTTCCACAAACAAATGTTAAGATCACAGGTAGATAATTGAAAAAACCCGGCTGGGTAGTATATGACTACTGAATAACTTGTTATGTTTCTTACTGCAGTGTCCTTGGTTCTTGACTGGAGTGACTGCTCCTGAGCTCCTCCAATCCACACTAGCAGGCACTTGGGTCAGATTTGCATACCTAAATGATGATACTCTGGCGTTCCTTGCACCAACGGGCCTCTTGTACCCGTGGCGCGTAGCCTTGAACTCTTGATTAGTTATGTCTGCAAATTCATTGACGCTTAGCTTGTAAGGTTTGTTGTTAGCAGCATTGAAGGACTCTATGAGCTCAAGGTTGCTTTTGAAGATCCTGAATCGCGCCTGCTTCTCAGTAGCATTCTTGTAGGCCTTCTTGTGTCGCGCCATCCACTGCTCGTGCCTCTGCCGAGCACTTCTCTCTTCAATGGGTTTGCGCGGATGGGCCTCGCAGGCAGAGAGCGCCAAGACTATGAAGAGGGTTGCTGAAATGCATAGGATTTTACACATTGGTGACATGCTGTTGGTTTGATGAGACTATATGGATGGAGAGAGGTTTATATAGAGAAATTATGGTCGGTTCTGTTATGATTTTGGATCATCCAAATCATGGACGGTTTCATTTGGTGATAGGAATGAAACAAAATATGGAGTTAGTAGAGAGTAGAGAGGATAGAAGTTTGGGGAAAAGAACAAAGATGTACATCAAACATGATGTCTCTCCTTAAATTGAGGAAGCGAATGACAACATACAGTGAGAGTTCATATCCAGAGTTGGGATGCCAAAAGAGTGGGTTTTTTAACCCTGTCGAATCTCTGTCGAGTTTAGAGTACAGGCAAAGGTACCTAGTAGTGGCCTAACCGGGACACAACCTAGCCCTTTAACATTTGGTACTGAACTTCAGCCTCAACTAAGTGGAAGAAAATGATGTAACAATTGCAAGGTAGAAATAGATGGTGTATCAAAATATTGTGATAATAATGATATATTTTCTTTTTAGATTTATTTCATATATTTAATTCCCTTTTTATATTTATATTTTATCATAAGTTTGTTTCCTATATAATATGAACCCAAATCTAAATTTTAATTTCAAATAAATAGGTAAGTGCAGTGAGCTAGTCGGTATCAATGAATATTTGTGTTTCATTCATTTAATATTCAGTTTGAGTTATATAATTAAACTTGAGTCAAATTTGTGCTCAAAGTTGGGTCAATTTTATAAATTAACTAAGCAAAAGCAAATTGTTTAAGTTCTTTGCTAGCTGGTTCACTTGTTTAGAGTTTAATTAATCACATATACTTTGTCCATGATAATCAAAATATTATTATTAATAAATATTTATAACAAAAGCTAAACGAAACAAATCAAGATGAATTGTGTTCGAGTTTAATTATTTTTCTTCAATTTGCACTCGATCTTAACGACATAACCTCGTTTTGGTCAAAGACAAACTCAAGCTATGCGAATCTGTTTAGAATCAAGATGAATTCTACTGTAAATTTTAAATATATGAACTTAAAATTTTGATTGAATACGTTCACTCGCAACTATTTCAAATACAATGAATCGAGGATCTTGGATATAGTGCTTAAAGTCTCAAACATATATATGATGATTTTGTAGTAAGAATTATGCTCTCGTGAAATTCTGGTTCCTCCTGTACCTATATCCCTCTATAACATTTTATTTTGGGTCAATATTTCAAGTTATATGCGCAACGTATATCATATATTTATTATCCATGTGTGTGCAATATATCCGACATTATCTGAGTTTGAGTTTGTTTATTCTTTTCAATTTGAACTCAACCTTAACGACATAACCTCGTTTGGGCACAAGACAAACTGAAGCTATGCAAATCTGTTTGAAAGTTGAAACCAAGATGAAGTCTGACAAATACAAGCTTGATTCGGCTCGTTTATTATTCAAGCGCGGGCATCGTATATGATATTATAATTTGTCCATGCATACAAACTTAAATTCTAATCATTTAATAATAACTAAACTTGTGTATTAAAATTTGTACTCAATCATGTTATGATAAAGCTAGACCGCGTCCAAACCCGAACTAACCAAAGAGATCAACAATGGGGTAAGATCTCTCCGAACCCGCATAAACCCTCCCTCGCCCCATCCCGTGCCCCACGAGTTGTTGGCGAGCCAATATTTACATGGTTCAGCTCATTCCCACACTCCCCGTCAAAAACACCGCTCGAATAAAACTGAAAAGCTCTTCCTAAACCGTCAATCGCCACTGACACCGCGACCGCTCTCGCCAGCGCATCCTCGCCCACGGGGACACTCTCGTATCCCTTGATGCTTGCTCCACGGAACGTGAATGCTTGTTTGACGATGTCGCAAAAGGATTCGGATCCCTTGTAAGGGTAGTTTGATTCCCTTGGTTTTCACTTGTTCTGTCACAGTCGACGAGTTGTTGTTCTGAGAGAGTGATCAGTGTGCCGGTTGTGAGCTGTGTGATCCCCTCGGTTGCTGCTACTGCTGAGAATGCCCAGCAACTTCCTAGTTTTCCACTAACAAATGAGTTAACCTTAACAACCCATCTAAGACATAATTAGTGGATATGGTCTGAAATCAGGGAGCCAACAATAACAACCAGTCAAACCGGTAATTAAATGATTCATATTAATCTACTATGTAAGTTGTTTCTGGTATTTACAACATAGAATGCCAATGTTACAAAATATCATGTAATGTAATAAAATTGTGTCAAGTACTGTGTTCTTAATTACCACATTTTCCTTGGTTCTTGACTCCTAAGCTTCTCCAACATCTATCACATCTCCATATAGAAAATTTGACTCCTTCACAATTCTTAACCCATTAGGCCTCCTATAGCCATCATGCGAAGCCTTGAACTCTTCATTGGTTTGGTCTGCAAATTCATTGATGCTCAACTTATAAGGCTTGAGACCATCGACGTTGAAGGACTCTATGAACTCAACATTCTCTTTGAATATCTTGAAACGCAGCTCCGTCTCCATAGCATCGTTATAAACCTTCCCGTGCATCGCCGCCCATTGCTCGTGTATAGCGCGGGCACTTGCATCGTCAATGAGCTTCCGAGGATTGGCCTCGGATGCGAAAAGCGTCAAAATGAGTAAGAAGATGGTTGCTTGCATGTGTAGCCTTTTATGCGTTAGAGCCATCTTATCAATCGGCGAATGTGAATGGTTTGAAAGTAGTTTAGGCTGGAGAGGTATTTTATGCCGAAAAATCCTGGACGGGGACCAGATGCCCTGTCCCGTTTGAGGCGGGACGGGTGGAGAATTCTCGTATCCGGATGGGGACGGGGTGAGGTGCCATCTCCCTCACGTCCCAATATATTGGAAAATGCATATTTTTAAAAAGTTAAAATAATACTCTTATATATATATTTAATGAAAAATAATATTTTTAATATATGTTTGTAGTGAAATAATATTTTTTTATAATATAAAATTGTATCTATTATGGTTTGGCTTTATTGTCCCGAATTTTTGCGATCTGTACCCTGCACCACAATAAGCGATTAAGGTTTCGTCAATTTGGGCGACGTCTCGCGTGTTTGTGAGGGAGGAGATGTACGGAAGGTTCTTGGTCGTGTAGCGGTGGGTGGCGGCACCTATGGGAGGGTTGGAGGGACGGTGGGACGATGCGGATTAGGTGAGCGGGTTAGGGTTGGATCTGATTTTGGAGTTGGTTAGTTTGCGATGGTCAAATTGTGAGTGTATTATTATGATATTATCTGTTAGGGGAGACGGGTCCTGAAGGGGGTCATCAGTGGATAGGCAGAGAAGTTTCGGTGAACAACTGGGTACGGGAATGGGGGTGATCGGGGCGGACAAATTGAAACGAGGCTTATCGGAGGTAGGTCCGGTTTTGGTTGGTTACCGGAGTTCTCTGGCATTGGTGGGTAGATTCATGCAAGCATACCGAACTCGGGGGTCTTGGCTTTTTTAACCTTCAATACCTCACCTGGTTGTCCCATTGGGAGCGGTACTGGGAGGAAATGGGGGGTTTCTGGTGTTGATGGGTTGACCCAGGTAAGCCCAATGAGCTGAGAGGATTTGAATTTTTAAAGGTTCGTGATTCCCATATTGATTACAGAATTAATCGAGGAAGCTGGTTTAAGGCGGTCTGCAGCAAGATCACGGGGTTTCTCCAACCGTATGAAGTGGAGGCCGTGACTCTGTTTGATGCTAATTGGTTCGAGTCGATTGGTCTAAGAGGTTATCATGGATGCCTGATTAAATCATTCTGCAGATGGATCACGGGATTTCTCCATTCGTATGAGATGGGGTCGTAACTCTACATGATGTTAGACGAGTAGAGCTGAACAATTTTGGAGGAATCATTAGCGAAGGGTGTTGCATATTATTCACTATCGGAATATGTGTTCTTCTTTCTTTTGCTCGGTATCAAATGACTCACGAGTTGGGCATTTGTTTTAACTAACAGTAGTTGAGATTATGGTGAGGGGTTTGTCCCACCATCTGTGACTTCAGTTGCCCGGCTTTATACCGGGTTAATTGTTATTTAATCAACAAATTCGCTTTTCCCTAAAAAAAATTTTGTAATAGATATTTAATAAAATAATATATTTCAATATAACTATATATATGGTTGTAGAACGTTCGAAAAAAAATGAACGTTCTACATCCGTTGGATCAGAGCAGATATGGACGCGCGTTGTGTCAACGTGCGACACGTGGCTGTGGCAAGGTTCTACACCACACACTTAAGGGTTCTATAGGTCCATCACATTCTACAATTTTGCACTACACATTTTACGGAGTTATTTTTTTTAATTTTGCACATGTCTATCACACTCTACAAGTTTGCACTACACGTTCTACATGATTCTACAGCATTACACTACATGTTTTACAGTTTGAATGTTTGGATACCTAGATTTGGTTTGTAGCGGTGTGTATATATATATATATACTTTAACAATATTTTGGTCAGGAACAGAAATGAAGAATTCTCGTCCCCGTCAAGAAATCCACGAACTGTTAGAAATGGAATGGGATTGGCAAATTCGCTACCAACCCTCTCTATTGTCATCTCTTGTCAAGCACTTTGGCTCGAGTTATGAAAGTCATAACTCAATTCTTGCATGCATTGTGTACCTCTTATCATCTTTAATCATCAAATATATAAAGCGTATTCTTACACATTTTAGGATAACAAAATTACTCGAATATCGATTAAAATCTTATGCTCCTCATTTGGGGAATTTGAGACACTCCGTCCACACTCAATATGTGATAGTTAATGTTTATTTAAAAAGTATTTTGATATCACGGTTTAGAGAAGGAGAATTTGTCGTGCCCGTTTGAGACGGGAACAAAATAATTGTTGAAGATCTAGAACTATGAAGATCAATTCAATATTGAGGATACTATGTCATGTATAATCCTATTTTTAATTTTTTCGATCAACAAATACTCCAAGAATAAGTGAAATTGGTGAAGTCCAAACAAATATAGGAAATTAGGCAAAAAGGAACTCTAAGTGGCATTTTATTCATCATTGTGCGGCTGATTGGAATAAACGATGTTGTAAAGTTGCTTTGATTATTAAATGTTACCGACCCTTTTCACTTTCTGTATTAAATAGGGTTAACCAAACTTTCATAATTGTGCCAAAAACTATGACGATTACATGAAATTTGTGTGCTTAATTAATGCTTATCTATGCAAATAATGTTTTATTGTTAATTAGTTGACCATTCCTCAATTACATAAGAGTAAGTTCGGGGCCTTTTTAGGACCCACATTTGTCACATGTTATTAATGAAAATGGTAATTCCTTGGTTTGAGAAGCCTTTTGAATTAATAATTTTAATAAATTTAAATCTAAATCGTGCCCAATCTCATATTTTATATGGTCCACAATTCATGTGCAGTGAGGTTTACATTTGGGTCTCCACCTATAATCAACTTGTGAGAGATTTCTTAAAATGTGCATGAAACTAAATGTTAAGTGTTGATTAAACATATCATAAAAAGTATCAAACATATAGACAATTACTTTTTAAATGTTATGATTCTGAATGCAAAGACAGTTGATGTGTTTGTGTACATGCATTATGTTGTTCATTTGTCTTCTAATGCCACTTGAAGAGGTTCTTATTAATTTTCAAGCTTTTGAGGAGGTTTTTGCATAAATTCCTCATTTTTCAATAAAAAATGAGAGAAATGACCAAATACAAATGGATAAACAAATATGTCATTTTTGTAACCATATGAAGTTTCTAGATACTAAAATGTATATCAAATGTGACGAACAAGCTATCATAACTGATTTTGGTATTTCATACATAAATGACTATACGACCTTTGTTACATTATTCTTCATGTTTAGCTTAACTTTGTACCACCGTACGTACGGATGAACACAAAAAACATTAAATAACATGCATCCAAACTTCTTATGGGATTGTATAAAAAAATTTGTCACTTGTTACAAACTTGTAAAATGCTTGTCATGGTGAAGTGAGTTTTGGGTATCAACAAAAACAACTAATAATGGCCATAAATACATTTTTCGGTAATATATTTGATCAAGGGTGAAATGTAAATACTATTTTTATAAATCATTCATACAACCCTGACTAAATTTGTCTATTTTACTTGTATCTTGTCTTTAATCTTCAAATCAAGTTCTCATGCATCAATTACATATTCAAATATCTAATTCTTAATTGAGCGGATCGAATGAATTAAGTTGTATAATTAGTAGATTCGGTGTTCTGCATGAGCTTGGGAAGAGAGGGTATGCCATGGGAATTTTTTTTATTTAAAGAAAATCGCGATAAAAATGTGATTTTCCGTCCAAATACGTTAAAATTGTAAAACCATTTTGTGTGAACATTTTATAATAAGCATAGCCATCTATGAAAAAAAACAATAAACCCTTAATGAAAATGGAAAATATAGAGATAAATAACTTTCATTTGTATTTAAATTAAATATCAAAGAATAAAATGTCCCTTCAATAGCAAAATGTCCTATCCCTTAATTATACTAGAAAAAAGAGCACACCAAGACTTACCCAATCAAGTGAAGGTTTCCATTTGGGAGAAAATGACACTGAAGATCCCATCTCCCTCCCTCTCTCTCTAATTTGAATCCCAAAACCAAACCTCAAATTTGAAACCTCTTTTACTAAGACATAATATCCAACTTGCAGAGCCCTTCACATGTGATGATACATTTAATTGAAGTGCCCTATCACCTAATTTCCCACTTGCAAACCCTTCACATGTCTTTGATACAAACATTTAATTTCAGTGAACTGACATACAAATTAGAACATCACCCAAACTCTTTTGTGGACTCTTCTTTTTCTTACTTTGAATATGCTGTATTTTAAGGTGATATCTTTTTCAGAGTAGAGAGACAGACAACAACTCTTTTTAACAAAAAATTGTATTTCCAAGTTATTTATCTTAAACAAGTGGCTAAGATTATATATTGAATCTTACCTTTGTAGTTATTTGTCTTAAAGAAAGGATATAGACACTTCAGTGGATTCAATAAAAACGTTTTCTAATGTTGATACACTTAATTAAGTTTGAGTTTATCGTTTCTGCGCGCCAAATTTGCTATTTTCCCCATCCGTATGTGAACGGCGTTAAACAAAATATCATTTATTTTTGAAAATGCTCGTATAATTATTAATTTTAAGATGAATTGATTTAAATTTCTTTGTTGACATTTTAAAATTTTCAAATGATGTCATTGAATTCAGATCTGATTTATCTCTAATTTTGAGTTTCCTCCATCCCCTGTCAAGGGCTGCCTTACATGTCACCACAATGAATTATACACGACTATTGTGTCACCACGATGAGCTTGAAATTGTGTTATGTCACTACGGTCAAAAAATTTAATATCTCAACAATTTTAATAATGTTAAAATTTATATGAAATGTCAAAAATACCCTTTACTCAAATAAAGAAAAATAAAAAAAGTTTAGGACGTAAACAGTGAACATGTCGGGTTTTGCCAGGCGTCTTAATTTCGTCGACGAGCTCGGAGATCGCGAGTGTAAACTTATTTTGATTATTATGTAAACTTATACTTTGACATCTTTTCATGTGCACCTGAAATGAATATTTTCTATCCATCTAATTTTAGTCTTTTTAATACTAAAAAGAGTATTGACTATGGTGCATAATTCACTGTTACGATTATATCGATGACATGTAATTTCTCAAGATAAAATTTTCTCCTCCATAATCTCTTATGCTTTTGCTTCTGTAAATCATCTCCACATATTCCAATTTCTATTTTTCAATCCCAATTCTCACCGTACGCTTCTTCCCTCTACCTCCTATTTTTATGGATTTTGCCTCCTAAATTTCTCATTCATGGATATAATTCGCAACTGTAGCTGAGATTTTGCATCTTTGAAAGATTTGAATATTAATATTACCTCTTCTAGCTATCGTGCATCTTTTTGTCGATTCTTCGCTCCACAATTTCGTTGTTATACGAAATCTTGCTCTAGAACGTCGGCCTATATCACCAAAACTAGGTTTTCAGTTTTGGAAAATCAAGCCAAGGTTGAGGGTTTAGCGTGTTGATTTGCAGGCATTGTTGGAACCTGGAGGGTACGGTATCGCGCTCGCTCTTGGCGTCCTCTAGGGTAAGTTCTCAAGATTTGTGCTTCGTCCACAATCACAAAACAATTGGTTGGTTTTCAAGAACAAATTTATTTTTATCGTTCAATGGTAGTTGAGGGTATTTCAATATGTATAGGAAAAAATTAACCATCCGTGAATGAAAAAATAACTATTCATGTGTGCAGAGACAACCAATTTTAAACTTGAGTATATCAATATTATAGATGAAGTGGTAGGCTCAACTTATGTAGAAATAGAACCATTGAAAATTTAAAGTTGAAACATGGCATAATATGCATATCAAACTTGGACTCTTAAAATCTAAGCTACCAAATATGGAGAAATCAAGATACCAATTTTTCACCTAAAACCAACTTGGACCTGTTTAAGTCTTTTGCCTCTTACTATTAAAAACACTATTCATCTGTCCACCACTCAAACTCAATACACCTTGTTTCTTGATACATAAATTCACAATAAAATGTAAGTGTACTATACCTTGTTTTGGAACTGAGGAGCTATGTCACATGCATGATTCACATCTCAAAACTCATCATCTTTTCCAAGCATACCCTTCGATTTTAGCACTCACCAAAGTTGAAATGTCCAAAAACCATCCTAATAAGCAGGTAAAGTAAAGAGTTACCTTTCAGTTCAAGGGTTGAAAAGTGAAAAACCATAGTCACTTTTCAGTAGATATAAATGAGCCCTCCCATGAAGCTTGCCAACAGACTCAACACCACCAATCCAGCTATGGAGAGCATTACAACCATCACTCTCAGGGGGAGCCTCTGTATACTTGCAAGCCTCATTGGCTTCATCATCCTGATTTTCTACTTCAATCCCGCTCGAGACAGCTCGAGCTTCCTCATTCTTCGAGACTATGCGCCTAACAAGGTTCAGTTCCAGCATGCATTGGACCCAGGAGAAAATGAAACACGAAAGGATGCGGAATTAGAGAAAGAATTAGAAAAACTAAAACAGTGTGACATCTTTGATGGAAAATGGGTTTACAACCCGGGCGCTAGTCTGTACAGTCCATCACAGTGCCCGTTTCTCAGCGAGCAGGTCAGCTGCAGGAGGAACGGGAGGCCAGAATACGCGTACGAGAACTGGAGCTGGGAAGCAAAGGACTGCAAGATTCCAAGGTAAGATCGGTCACAAGAACATTAAGTCTCATCTTGCTTGAAGCTTTCCATTTTTTTTACGAGCTCGTGTTTTTTGTTGTTTTTGCAAGGTTCAATGGCATAAACATGCTGGAGAGGCTGAGGGGCAAGAGGGTCATTATAGTTGGAGACTCACTCAACAGAAACCAATTTGAGTCTCTTGCTTGCCTTCTCTACTCTGCAATCCCTTCCTCACAAGCCCATATTAACGTCACATATCCTAGATACAAGATCTTCAAAGCCAAAGTAAGAGTTCATTTTTCAGTTTCTCCGCAGTATCAACGTCACTAACAAGGGTTTGTTTGACTTTGTAGGAATATAACTGTTCTGTGGAATTCTTCTGGAGCCCATTTCTGGTTGAGCTAAAATTTGACGAAACAAATACCACTAAAAGGGTTTTGTGGCTTGACGAGATCTCAGCCTCAGCTCGGCTATGGGCTGGTGCCGACATTATGGTTTTCAACTCAGGTCACTGGTGGATGCACATAGGGAAGCTCAAAGCGTAAGTTTTTCCCGATAGCTTACACTTTGAAAAAAAAACGAAAACACAAATATTAATGGCTGAAAGTGAAACTCTGCAGGTGGGACGTGTACGGATACAAGGGAAAAGTGATAGAGGACATGGACGTTGAATTAGCATTTGAGACAGCTATCAAGACTTGGGGGCGGTGGATTGACAGCAATGTTGACACAGCTAAAACAAGAATAGTTGTCCGGAGCATATCACAGGAACACCTGGGAAAAGATAAATGCGGCAACCAGACCACACCCATCAAGAATGAGACAGAAGTAGCAGAATTAAAAAGACACCCGATTGACATAGTTCAGACAACAATGTACATGGCCAAGACAGGAGACATAAAGACTCCAATCGTGCATCTAAACATTACGAAGATGTCTAGCTACCGAACAGATGCGCATCCATTTATATACAACACAGAGCCAGAGAGCCCGTACCGTACCAAGAAAGGAGACTGCAGCCACTGGTGTTTGCCAGGAGTACCAGATTCATGGAACATGTTTCTTTACATTACGCTGCTCCTCAACGTGTCTGGATACGTTCCGGATCCCTCACAGCCCCTCAACGTTTCTGGATACGTTCCGGTTTCCTCACAGCCCGTGGCAGCACCTGTATAAATAGCTTTCACATGTGTTAGAAGTTAGACAGATGGGTAAAGGCTAACAACATAACTCATGTAGGACAACGAAGCAAGATAACATCCCACATTCCCCATTGCCTAAGAAAAGCAAGATTAAGTAAACAATCAGTCTAGCATAGACGATCCCATGCAACGGATCATACAATGAAGTAGAAAACAAGAGCCGACAAAATTATTCTCGGCGATCTTGAATTGCATTATACTTTAAAAATATCAGCAATGAGAAACACTCCAAATGTAAAGTGTAATATAGAACTCTCGTCCGAAGGATGGACTAGTATATACAAGAGGGAATTCATAATTTAATCGATTAACAGTAAGAATATTTTCTTGTTGGGCTGTTTTTTTCCACTTCAGCATAAAATGTATAGGATGTGGAAGTTTGGCTGCCATTATTTAAGCTCAGCACAACATCTTCATCACCATCATATCCAGAGGGAGGGTGCAGAAGCAGTAGGCTTTAATAATTATTTACATGGGAATCATTATACGGATACCTAGAGAAACTCCCACTCAGATTCACCAACATCATGGGTCTGTGAACTTCTCTTGCTGTCCAATGTAAGGCCTGGCTTAATACTTTCGACAGATTGGTGATTGGGTCCAGCATCTTCTGCATACAATACTGCAAGCTGTTTGTACTCTTCCTTCCTTGTAGATTTCCTTCTCAAAGTGAGCGCATCCCGAATCTTGTTCTGTATCAATGCATATTCAACTAAGTATTATATACATGAAATTTCTTCCAGAGAAAATTGTTTGATTAAAGGTAGGTGAGAGAAAGCATGCCTTGTATGCCCTGCTTTTGCCTTTGACTTTGCTTAGAGGGACACGGTGGAGTTCATCTCCATCCACCACGATACAGCTTTCCTCAAGATTCAGATGATCGCCTTGATGAATGTCTTCCGGATCCAGTTCAATAACATTCTCACTGTCGATCTCGTCTTTCTCACTCTCATCCTCTTTACCTGCAGAAACTAACTGGCATCTCTCAGATAACTGTGTATGACAAAGAAAGACATGCTAATGCTGCTAAGGTTTGGAGCATTCTGAGCTTTCCTACTACGAACTGAAGAACAAGTTAAATATAATAAGCAAAGGAGTGACTTGCAAATTCTACCCAGTTCATCACACAACCAGAAAGAAAAAAACAGAGAAAAAAAAATTGTTAGTTCCTGCATAAATATTTGGAATTAAATGACCCCAAGAATCAAAATAGTATACCCATACTCAGATTTGAAGAATAGACAAGACTATACTTTTCGTCATCATTAATGAAATCAATCTGAAAGCCTACAAAGAAAAGGAATGCATGTTACTTGGAATATATAAGTTTGAGGAACTAAGTAGGTTAAACAGTTAAGAATAAGGCCTTCTCCTCCCAAAATTGTTTCACACACCGTGCTAATCAGTTCTCTTTCACCTACCAAAGAAGATATCTTAATGCTACCAAAAGTCAGATACAAAGAAGCTCTGACTGGATTTCTAGACTACCCAGGTTCGAAAGGAGAATTGTTGCTTTGCATACAAACTTGGATCCTGATTTAACTATTTCTAGAGCGTTTTATCTTTTTCCTCGTTCTTTTTTCCCAATTTTTTCTTGTAGAGGCAAATTGGACTTGATAAAAACACTAAATTCAATATAATTATGGGGATTTATGGTGTACGTTCACATGAAGGAGCCCCAAACTAGTGTAAAATGAAGAAAAACATTATTTCTGTTGGGAACATATACTAAAGGTGGTTGTTATGCAGCTATAATTCCTCTCACCATCATCAACAGACTGCTGTGATATAATGCGAGAAAATGATTGCGTTCTATAAATTAAAAAAAAAAGACATGATGATACCTGAATTGGCCGAAATAGCCTGCTTTTCAATAATGTCAGGGCATCCTGTATCCGAACTTTCTGCAGATCTTACCATAGGAACCATTCCATGGCTTGAAATCATGTCTGCAGCTACCAAATTAGTAATCAGCAGATAGACACCATTAGGGAGAAAGGAGGATAGACAAAAATTAAAAGCGAGGAGATATTCACCATTTGATTCTGCTGGTATGCTGCCACAGGAGGAAAGCCTGACCTCGGTCACTTTGTAATCGATGGATCTCAACAGCATACTCTTATCAGAAGATGGGCCATCAACTGAAACATCATATCCACATTTGCTTACATCTCCAATCCCATCAAGACCTGAAACACTTATAGCTATTTTGTCACATGATGCTTCATGATGTCCATGTAAGCACGGAGAGATCTTTGATGCTTTTCCAGAACCTTCTTTCACTGAAATGGTTGAGCAATTATCGACAACACCATCCTCATAGACTGTTGAACATAATTCCGAGCATGATCCGTGAAGTGAATCTGCCAATGATGACCCGGATGAAGAGTTGACACTGCTTATTCCATGGTAAAAGGAGGCATGGTTTTCCACTTCCACATTAATTGCTTTAAGATTCTTCATTACTCTCTCGGCGTCAACATTTACGTGCACCTCCATTGTACCTTCTCTTGTCTTTTTGTACACACAGGTATCAGCATATGTTTCCTCGGGCAAGTCAGAGTCCCCAGAAATCAATTCATCTGCTGAAGGAGGAAGCAGATCTTCAATGACATCTGAATAAAACTTTTTAACACTATCACCAACTGTCTGCACCTGGTTCTCAACATAGCTAACTACATCCTGCTCAGAGAAACTCAAAACATGTCACTAGAAGAAGTTTAACAGCTATATGCATTGAAATGATCTATAGCCATCTCAATCGACAAGAGGAGGAATCCATGACAAAACTAATGAGTCAGTAGAATCAGGCTGTTTCCAATGTGGGAAGTTCAAGGAATGGAATTAACAAAAAAGCATACCTGATACATATCATCTTCCACCTCCAATAACATAGTTTCACACTTCTGGTACATTTGGCCGACCCAGTTTATCCCTTTCAGATCCATTTTGATAAGATACTGAGTGCAATTAGAATAGTTGAGGATTCCTTTCACTACTTGTCTTGTTATAATATGGATCTGCTGCTAATTATCTGTACGCATTTAAAAACTTTAGAGTGAGTACAACATCATTTGCACATAGCTACCAAACTATAGCATTTTATTGGGCAGGGAAATGTTATCCAGACAGCAATTCGTTAACAACAACGTATAATAATCATTTCTGCTTTGAGGTTATGCTTATTAGAGATAACTTTGTTGTGCATTATCCCATACTAACTTGAGTGTGAGCCTCAGCACTATGGTAAGGTCATTCTTGTATGACCTTGAGGAGGTCACGGTTTGAGTTAGGAAACATTCTCTCTTTGCAAAAGCACGAAGAAGATCGTACAAAAATGACCCTCCCTAGACCCCACAATCAATACAAAGAGTTATACGACAATGAGAAATCCAGTTTTAGACTGTTCAGAATTTCTCTACATGATATCTAAAAAACAAACTGAAGTTGCAGTCAAGGCACAACAACTGACAAGTTTCTACCAAGCGCAATCTCAGCAAACAGCCGAAGGACCAAACCACAATTGCTTAATTCAGAGAAACACTCCCTACTACTATCATGTTCATCACTGGTTTTCCATCGACCAGTTGCATACATAATTGGACAAGAAGCATACTCCTAGCATTCTAGGAATTAGTTTCCATAATAACTCATAAAATGCCTTAGAATCTGCAAGTTTTAATCTTTTAGGTAAGCTAAAGTAAAAAGGAAGATAAGAACCATCATTTTTCCGAAATACATGAAAGGTGGGAGATCATTTTCCCATGCCCCTAAAAAATAGAACCATCAGTAGCTATGCAGCATAAGCTTCCTGTCTGGCAAAGCCTTCAGAAAGACAAATACCAAAACAAAAAATGCACAAACATCAATTTTCCCACTTCAAAAACAGGACAGGAAAATTCCAGTTCCAATAACTCCAACTCAAAACCAAAACGTGCAATAATCCAGAATCAACCGTACACCAATTAAACAACTACACCAAACCCTTCAAGCAATTAATGATACATGACCTAGAAAGTCAATAAAACTCCAGCCCATACCCTCAAACTCCATAAACCTAAGGAAATCAGCTTACCCATGAAAAGGGAAAAAACAAAAAACAAAACTTTATGCTTTCTCAGTGCAGATTAAGTACAATACAGACCCAGAAAGCAGTTCAACCAAAACCAGCAAAGTTGCTCGGCTATGCCACACAAGAATCGCAACTCAAAATCAATCGATACCCAAGAATTAACCAAGCAAAGTGAGCAGAAAACATAAACCCTTGTGACGGTTTCAAGCATATGATCATACACAAGAGGAAGAGAGGCTTATTGTTTTGATGGAAAATTTGCAAAAGTCAAAAACAGAAGCTTACGTATTGGGAGTGACAGTGTGCACCCAGAAGCCAACTCCAGAACTCATCGAATAGATTTATACGATAAACCCAATTCTCAATTTGACACTTTTGCTTGTAAAGCCCCAAAAATTCCAAAGGCTTCAGGTACAAGAGAAGAGGGAATGAGGAAGATGTTGAGCTTACTGTCTGACACGTGTCGGGAATATTACTCATTTTTTTTTGGTTCTAAATGTAAAAGTTACCTTTATTAATTGTCTTTTTATTTTTCTAAAACATGCTTCAAAAAGAAAATTTTAATTTTGTGTCCTTTGGGTCGATGTTGGGTTTTATTGTGATGCCCTTTGGGTGGATTAGATTATTTTTTTAGTTTTTGGTCTACTATTTATTTTGCTACTCACATTTTTTTCATTGAATGGTTGCTCTTAAATTAGCTTCTTAGTTACATGATATGATTTTTTTATTTTATATAAAAATGGAATGATAGTAAAAAATTAATGGTTAAAATTAAAATTTTACAACTCCTAAATCAATTGTTATACTTTTTGTAGCTTAACTCTCAATTATTTTAGGCAGACAGACTCCATTAAAATGATATTTTTACATGTTTATGGTTACAACACGAAGAATTGACAAACTATAATTTTTTTTGAAGGAACTAACTCTTTAATTGTATTATATCATAGATCCACATATATTAATTTAACTGAGCATTATATAGACTTGATCTCATCAAGTTATATTTTGGCTTTGTATTATATTTTTCTAATGATTGAGAAATTGAGATGATAAATCTTGTTATCTTTGTCTGATTCAATAATGAATATTTTGACAGGTGGTTAAACTCATAAATTAAATTGTCTTGCTAAAAATATCTCAACAATATTATTCTAAATTATGATTTTTGGAAGTACATAAATATAAATATCATATTCTTTATAATTGTGATTTGTCATCGATAGAAATCTTTTTTCATTGATACCTAATTAATTACATAAATTTTAGGGATGCACTCCTTGACAAATGGTCTTTTAGATACGAATATAAAAATATATATCATCTATAGGATGGTTTTAAAACAATAGTTCATAATAATTAGTGAATTTATTAGTAAAATAAATGAAAAAATACCATAAGGGCAAATCTGTAAACATGAAACCTATATTTAATTTACATTTACTATTCATGAATCTCAAACCTAAATCTAGACTCTCATCTTCTCCGCGCTTCAAGCTCTCATCCGTCATAATCAATTCTATGGATCGAAGTTTTGTCGCGCCGCCGCCCTTCGGATCGAAGCCCTTGCGCCGCCGTCCTCTGTATCAAAGTCGTCGCGCCTCTGGATCGAAGCCCTTACACTCTGAATCGAAGTTTTGTTGCGCTGCCGTCAACGGATTGAAGTTCTATCGCACCACCGCCTCCCTCCGCGCCTCCCCTCATGGCCTCCGCGGTTCCTCCCTCCTCCTTCGCGTCTCCGCATATGGCCTCCGCGGTTCCTCCCTCCGCGCCTCCGTTTATGACTCTCGAAACTACCTAAAGGTAAAAACCTCATTCTTTTTCGATCTCTATCTTCTTTTCTTAGATCTATGTCATTGCTGCAGAAGATAAATATCATTGGTTCCATGATTCCACCAAATGATATTTGTTTCATAGTTCCATCGGATGATATTGGTTTCATGGTTACATCGGATGAGATTTGCTCCATGTTTCCATCAGATGATATTGGGTCTATGGTTCTATCAAATAATATTTATTCTATGGTTCCATCAATTGGTGGATGAGAATGAGATGAATACGGTGGTTATAGGCCCTGTTGTATGGATGATTTTAATACATGCGTTGAATGCGATTCGAGACACTGGAAGCAAGAATTCAGCACTACATGGCATACAACATGACGTGTGGATTTGTGGTCAATCTATAGGGACGCAGAAAAATAACTGTACGAGTATTTTTATGAGACATGAAAAGTTGTAAAAATCAATAATAATTTGGGTACATGTACCATTAAATCCACATATACTAATGTCACTGTTGTTGTAATTTGTTTGATTTTTGTTAATATGGTTGGGAAAATGATTATAGAGAAGAATATTTGAGGTCACTTCGTGTGTTGAATTGTGCTTATATCTTAAGCCTTATGAATTAAATTGGGAATATTGGAACAATGTAAATAATAATCATGTGTATGAAACAATGCTAGAAGATGACATTGCCCGTGAATAAATGAGAATACAAATAACTTATATTGAATAATGAAAGCATAAACCATTGGTAATGGAACAATGAAAATAAATATATTGTTTATGGAACAATGGAAACATATGACAGTGCAATGACATAGTTAAAGCATAAAACATTGGCAATGGAACAATTGAAATAAATATATGGTTCATGGAACAATGAAATCATACGACACTACAATGGAACAATGAAAATATACAACACTAATATTTAAAACAAAAAATTTATCGGTCAACAACCCAAAATATTTCTTAATCGTAAATGGAAAGATTTCATAATTGTGGAAGTAATTATTGGTGTTAAATACGAATTAAATGGAATAATTAAAATGAAATCGTATGAAAATAATAATGTACCATTGGAATTAGTGTTAAATGATAAAAATAAAATGTAAGTTATTAATAATTACAACTAATGCTATTAGATGAGTCATCACATATCTACACTATTTTTTTTTTCATCTAGTGGCTGAAAATCATTCCTATATTTGTACACGAATATAGCATTTGTACCCATTAAGCTCCTAAATCTTAATAATTAAGAAATGTATAATATCAAAAACTATCCCCAACTACAGTATAAAAAGTAAATGGCATAAGTCATGGAGGAAAAATAACCAGAGCCAACAATTAAGCTGTAGGTAAGTGTATGTCTCAATATTTAATGCATAAGTTGTGTTTTGTTTTTGAAGTTAGAAGGAAAATTTCATATGCATATCACAATCTATACGATAAATTACGGTTAATTTGACGGAATAACTTTTTCATATATGTTAACTAAGTTTGAGGTGTAAAAAGTGTATAGTTTGGACATGCAAAAAAATACAACGACTGTTAAGAATTGCAAAAAAAGTCAACTTTTACCGTCATTTTTGCTATCATCTCTTAAAAAATTTACATCACATGATTTTAGTCGAATCACATTTTCGTCTAAATTAACTTTTAAAAATTTTACAAATCCTTGCATACATTTCAACAATTCTAAATGTTACTTCAATATAATACCGGATAATTACTACAATGAATAAAATAAGGTTGGACTTTGTTTGAATTTGAAAACTTGTATCTTAAGAAATCAAGCATAGTCCCCTTGAAATTATATGTACAAAGTTTGGCTAGTAATAAAAATTGGAAATAATCAAATAATTCAAAATCCCTTTAATTTGAATATATTCAAATACTATTTTGAATTGGATGATAGGTTTTGAGCATGTTCTAGCCTTTTGACTTGGTCCCGAAGACTGGCGTTTTCGACGGTTAGTTACTGTCTTTGTGTCGCGGTTGTACGCGACATTGGTTATGAGTATGGTGGGGTTGGTTATTATTCTTAGTGTGGTATGATGTCATATTTGGATGTGAAAATAGAAGACTTAAATGAAATATAGGCCCAAATACACATTCAGTAAAAGAAGGAAGGGAGTCTTCGTCTAGAGGAGTTGGAAGTACGTGAGACAGCGGTGGACGTGAAATTTTGTTAGGTGAGAAGTTTCTCTCAGATAGGCCAACCAATTTTTAAGCAATGTGATGCTCTTTGGATAAGTTATGGTGTCTGATAGAGGGTTTGGTGGTTGAGGAGATGTATACAAAATGTATATGTTTAACTTCGGTTGGGATCAAGACTTACTTCATGTGTTAGATATGTATCTTTGGACCCTTAACGGATGTCACTATTGCTAGAGAGGTTGAACAAGAGTGTAAGTCCTAATGACATCTCTTTCTCTCGCATACCTTCGTGGGTTCAGGTATATGATCTCGCCCATAACTGTATACTGTCTAACGATAATCAAAAACATAATTGATATTTTAGTACAAGTGGCCCGATTTAGTATGTAGGATATTTGACAAGATTATGTGAGTATACAGGTGATCCGTCCACTAGGAACTCCCTTTACACCAGAGGCATAAGTTATTGAATGCGGGTGGTCCGGAGACATGGGCTCAATTTGTGTACAAAATGAGCCTTACATTCTATCTCATCTATGGTAAAATGGCCAGTCGAAAAAACAATGTAGACTATGGGATATGATAGGATGGGTTTAGGATGAGGGTGACACTGAAACAAAATATATTCCTAGCAGGTGTTATGTGGTTTCAGTTTGAAGTAATGCAAAGTACCTTGGCGGGATTTGGGGATACGTATTGCTCAGAGTTATGAGTCTCTTGTTTCGGAAGTGTCATGCCTTGGGAACTCATATATTATATAATTCCATGTCGAGCTGGTTTTTGAATAAAAACTCATGTTTGTTTTTTCATATACTATATGTTGGAGGAATCAGGTGGAAGGGATAAGACAAATGCTATCATTAAAAGAGTGTAACCCGTTTGATCTTATGAGAGTTAGTGGATGACTGATTTTATTGTGGAGGAATAGAAACACGAGCCCGGTTATGTGGTCGTCATATTGACTTTCAAGTGTTTAATGATGCAATGGATGCTTACCGGATCACATGTTTCTATGGTGAGGACGGTAAGAGTAGAAGGGTCGCACTTGGTCAAATTATTTATGAAAATTGTAATGTGAATTCATTTTGAATGGTTGTGTTGTGCGGGATTAGGAGTTGGTAGCGAATGACCCTAAGAACGGATGTCTCTTTCCCCTTCATTTTTCTCAGTTTAAGTTTGTTTTTCCCTATGTTTTTTTTCTTTTTTGTTCTAAAACTCTAGATAGGATATAACATATGCGTCTGAACCATTCTATTTCTAAAATAATGAATTATTTGTTTCGTTATGATACTTTAGGTGATAAAATTTTCAATTATTCGTCTCTTGAATGTGACTCTTGCAAAATGGGAAAAAGTAAGACTCTTGTGTATTTATTACACGGTACTCGTGCTACTTTATTTTTTATTATTCAAAGTACAGTTTGGTATCTCCCTTTGCACCGACGCCGTCTAGAAGTCCAATGACATTTTCGATCTTCTCTACCTCATCCCCGGCAGGCCGATCGACCAAAATCATCAATTCAGTCGATGGGTACTGAGAATTCAATTGATAATAACTTTTTTTGGGGTAATTTTTTAGGGTAAAAGACACAAAACCACACACAAGAATCACCAAAAGACACTTAACTACCCCATGTTTCAAAATGGACAGTGAGCTACACCTAGAGATCATTAATTGACAGATAGCACCTACCGTTAGAATTTTGGATGAAATCTGTTAAAGTTTTAAGTAAAAAGACGAAAATGCCCCTAACATGACTTCAAATTTTCAAAATCATGCCATTGTGAAGATTTTTGTTGTTTCTCCATAACCGTGGCTCAAGCTTTGCCGACCTCGTCTCCGACCGACTTCTCCGATCATCCTCGGCTCCTCGCCATTGACCGGAGACTCGCTGGAGCCCGTCGCCGAAGATGCTCGCCAAAAAAATTGAACCGTCGATGGAGATTAGCGAGCTTAAAACCAAGTGTATTTTTCTCGCCTAGTGTAGCCTATCGCCTAAAGCCGTCGATAATCCTCACAATGAACTAAATATCAGATTTAGTTTAGATTGTTAAATAAATCGCCGTCTCTTTAATCCCAAACTAAATTAGATTCAGCATATAATGAATCCATATCTGCCCAAAAACATAAGTAATTAAATATTAATATTAGATTGTTAATTATACCCAGATCAAGATTTTGTCAAAACAACCAACTTCGTGGCTTTTGTGGTGTGAAGCTTCTTTTCTGGTATTTGGGGTTTCTAAATTAGGAAAAGGAGTAAAAATCTCGAGAAATGGAAAGCTTTGACAGCCGGAGGTTGGAGAAGAGAGGATGTGAGCAGAGTGAAGAGCATCCACTCGATTCCAAAAGTTGCCTGCTCTGGCAAGGTTTGGTTTCCTATTGCTTCCCTTTTCATTGGATGTGGTTTATGATATGATTTTTGCCCTATTTCTCGTTGATTTAACTAGTGTTTGAGGAAAATGTTAACTTGCTGATTTTCTTATGAATATATGTTTCTGTTCATTATCTCAGTTGGAGATGCTTTTCCTTATGGGTTGTGAATTTGGTTTAGTTCATGGAAGTATAGATGAAAAATAAACTTGGTTTCAAGCTTGTTCATCTCCGGCGACGGTTCAATTTCTCCGGCGACGGGCTGCGGCGAGTCTCCAGTCAGTGACGAGGAGCCGAGTACGACCAGAGAAGTCGGTCGGAGGTCGGAGACGAGGCCGACGAAGCTTGAGCCACGGTTATGGAGAAACAACCAAAATCGTCACAATGGCATGATTTTGAAATTTTGAAGTCTGGCCAGGGGCATCCAAAATTCTTTTTACTTCAAATTTTAACAGATTCAACCCAAAATTCTAATGGCATGTGTTATCTGTCCATTAATAATCTATGGGTGTAGCTCACTGTCCATTTTGAAACATGGGGTAGTTAAGTGTCTTTTGGTGATTCTTGGGAGTCGTTTTGTGTCTTTTACCCTTTTTTTTTATAATAAATTAATTTTGATTTTTTTTCAAACCCAAGCCTTGGTGTTTGAGAGAGAGGGAGAGTGAGGTTTTTGTTCCATTTAAAAGAAACCAGTCATGTACAAGTCACATGCTATGTTTTTAATAGATTTTGAATGAAAAACTAAACGTGTGAAAAAAAATAGTTAAGAGACTGACATACAAATTTCTTTTAGTTACGTGCAAAAACGTGATAATTGTGTATAATTAGGTGGGTTAAACTGAAATTATCCATCAAATGTATTTATGTCATTTTTTATTTTCCAAAAACAAATAAAAATCACTTCTTTGACTCTCCGAGCAGAATGGAAACAAGGTAACTTGGATACTATTACGTTATTTATAAGAGGCTAAATCGCGTACAAATGCATTACTCAAGTACAAATATATGAATAAGCCCTAGCTGTCTGATCATAAGATCTACGTCCTGCATTAATCTTATTTTTCAGTGGCACACGTGGTAAAAATCGGGTAATTCCATGTCAGTACCCCAACTTTGCCTCATTTTCAAATAAGTACCCCAAGTTTGAAAAGTTTTTTGCCAGCACCCTAAGTTTAACTAGTTGCCGATAAGTACTTAATTTGTTAAATCTAACAGAATTGGGATGTGAAAAGACCAAAATGCCCCTAATGCTTATAATAATTAATATTATATTGAAGTTTTTGAATGAAATAACTCTCTCATACGACCTCGGTTTCGGACTCATAAAATATCAAATTGAAGAGAATCGGAAGATAAACAACTTTGAAGAATAATATTAATAATAAAATTAAAATAGTAATTAATATTATTTAATTATTAATTATAAATATTATTTAATTATTCATAATTAATAAATTTTTATTTAATTATTAATATTCTTCAAAGTTTTTATCTTCCGATTTTTTTCGATTTGATATACCATGAGCCCGAAACGGAGGTCGTATGAGAGAGTTATTAAATTCGAAAGTTTCAATGTAATATTAATTATTATAAGAATTAGGGCCATTTTGGTCTTTTCACATCCCAATTCTATTAGATTTAACACATTAGATACTTATTTGCAACTAATTAAACTTGAGATACCGGCAAAAAACATTTCAAACTTGGGGTACTGATTTAAAAATGAGGCAAAATTGGAGTACTGACATGAAATTACCCCGGTAATAATTAAGCAAAGAAGGTGCAGAGGCATGACTTTTAAACTGATGTGGGGGAAATATTGTATATTTGTACTTCTGATGAAATCAAATCCTCATTCATGAGGTTGATTCGCGGCATAATCCCTATTTATTTTTTCCCAATTGCTCAAACCCTAGACTTCCATATGTCACACAGTTAGTTCATCTTCTGCACACAATCACGCCACTCGGAGCACCGCACACTCCTGCCATTATCGAAAATGGTCCCGTTGAAGGCAAATCTCAGAGGATTGTAAACATGCCCAAGAATAAGAAGCAAGGTAGGCGATTCAATCATCTATTGTGTAAATTGCATGTTCGATTTAAGCATTTGATTGATTGATTGTTCCGCCCAACAACTCGTCCGATTCGATGCTTGTTTTCTCAAACATATGATTTTTTTTGCCCAAATCTTATGAGTAGTATCTTGCATGCACAAATCAATACCCGATCCGTAGAGTGTTGATGGTGTTTTTTTCGACTTCAGAGGTGTACCCAATATGCATTTTATAGTATCGAGGGTAACTAGGGTTTGTTCCTCCATTGAAGATGTTTCTAAAAAAAATTGCAGGGGCTCATGAACCTAGTCTCTCTCATGTGTTGCTCCGTGTGTGTGGAGTGACATATTCAAATTCCCCCATGGTTACACTGGTCAAAATTATTCCATCGTTCCATAATTTACATTCCTATCTGATTACATTGATATATTCTTGTACATGATTCCATTGCTTTATTCTTGCTTGTTTACACGTATTATCTACATGATTTCACTACATTGTCTCAATTTGTCTACTACATATTGTTCACATTATTACATTGATATATTCTTTTTTTATACATATTGTCAACATGATTCCATAAGTACGTCACATTACATGATTCTATTGCTAAATTCTTGTGTTTTTTCACATATTGTAAACAAGATTCCACTATATTGTCATTTTATTCCATTGTTGCATCCCCATCATTATGTGCTTGATTACATATTTCTATCATCACTTCATTCCAGCACTGGTTATGCTTATTGTTACATTCTTGCAAGTTGAACTCACTGTTTTCATTCCAACATCTTCATTTTAAACAATTACTCCCAAATAAGATGATCAGTAAATGACCCCAGAATGAGATGATCCTTTGTCAGTCTTATTAAATATAAACATGAGATCATTTATGCACTATTTTCAGCCATGCTTACTTTTTTGAATTATACTCACACTCGATGTCCTTTGGATTCAATGCAGTGACTGAACTTACGCCAAATATGTTAGAAACTGGTGGAGTAGTTGCAGAAGATAACAATTTCTCACGGAATGCGATGCGCAACAGACCGACCAAGCGTAGTGGTAGAGAGAAATCTATCGATGTTCGTGGACAGCAGACACGTTCGTCGTCAAACAAGAATTATGCATTACAATCTACAACAAACAATTACGGTGTCAAGATGTGTTTTCCCAAAAAAAAACAAGGTAAAAAATAAAGAGGTCTTAACCCCAGTACATTGGCAATTGTCAAGCTCGAAATCAATCCGTCGAGAGCGATGCAGATGATCCATTCATAAGGCCTCCCAAAATTCCATTCCGCCGAATGGTTGTTGACGGTAATAGCTCAACTGTTCCATCTTCACCAGATTCAATTCCGGAGTTTTGTCGGCAACGTTGAGCACAGTAACACCAATTTGGATAATGCTGACACAATTCGTGCCAAGCCAAACGAGATCAACACATCCACTGTTGATCCATCCACAATAGAGATCAACGGGGACATGGTTTCCACTGATGACGGGTTAGGATTTCAACCAACGGACCCCAGCAACAATTGCACTATGTTTTCTGATGGTGAGATTAACACGTCAACCGCTCAGCAACTCGGGAATGCAGCGACTAATGACAGTGGCGTGAACCCCATTGAAATTATTGCACCGCCAACGGAAATGAAATCATCCGCAAATGGTCACGTGCCTACAGGACCGAACATCGACAATGTGGTCAATCACAATGTTCTAGATGACACTCCCACTGAAATGAATGTCGATGTTCCAACTGTCAGTCAGGATACTCAAGGTGTTGCAGCTCAGCCCGAAGAGGTACTCGATGCCAACGGCAAGTATCCAACACTCAGTTCACGTTCATCACCCCATGGGCTCTTCAAGGCTATCTCAGCGATGACAGTAATTCAGAAAAGTGAAGTAAAATCCATTGGCTCTCGATGGATGTTGGAACTTCTTATCAGTCAGGTGGACACTTCTATCGCATATTGGATGGTGGATAGGTTTGACACCACTTCAATGTCGTTAGTCCTTCCTGACGAAACCAAGTTGAAGATAACTGAAGATGACATTGAGGCTACTCTCGTCATACCTCGGGGACCATTGAAGATCCCTGAGAAAAAGTTTATTGAGCATTATCCTGGGTTAATGGAGTGGAGGGCCTAATATGGAACAAAGAACAGTAAGATTTCCCCCACCAAAATATATTCGATGATGAAGCTACAGGAGCAAGGTGGCAAGTTATTTAAACTGAATTTTTTAGTTATGTTCTCTACTGTGATGATTGATTTTGGGTCAAGTTGCTTTGTGAATCAAGGTTACTGGGAGGCAATCGAGGACGTTGATATGGCTGCCAATTACAACTGGTGTGATGTCATACTGAAGAGTTTATTGGCTACCAAACTCGATTGGGAAACCAGGAGGAATCAAAAGAATCCACAATTTTACGACCCCTTTACGTTTTTTATTGGTGGGTTGGGAACATTTACTTTTATCGAGAATGGGATACTTTGCCATTCACTCATATTACTAACTACTCATTTTTTTCTTCATCGCAACTGTTTTATTTAGACCAGGTCGAGTTTGAGGTGGGCAGAGTTGAAAGAGTGTGGTCAACACTTGTTGGTTGGACTAACAAAATAGTGGAAGAGCGCATAGAGGCCGAAGCACACAAAGACGTATTTGGCAAATGGCACATAGTCACTGAAAGGATGTGTAGGCACACACAAGCACTTGATGGCGATCCAGCAGATCAATGGTCCCCTGCAAAGGTAAGTGATCGAATTTCTCACCTCATTATCATTCCTAATTTCAACTATTCAAGGTGACTAACTTTTTCGTTCACCACATCGCTTCATTTTTGTGAATCTTGTACCGCATATTTATAATTGCATATTCCCTGTACTGGTCATCTTTTTCCCGATTAATATAGCACATGTTATGTTGTCTATTTCATGATTACTTTACACCGTAATATAGCACGTGTGATTGAACGCTCAATTCCTTTACACATTGAGGTTCCTAATAGCTTCGCGAATATAACACATTTGCGTAAACATATATGGACTCATGTAGTACATGCATTCCAACAACAATTCATGTTCTTTCTATATTGCATGATTCCATGATCACATATTCCATGCCTCCATTCATATATTCCACGATTCCATTTCATAATTCCATGAACCTATGATTTATATTCCATATTTTATTCCATGATACCATTTTTGTATTCCATGGTTCCATGTCTATTATCCAATATCCCATGCCTATTTCCATGATTCCATTTTATTGATTTACATGATTTCATCTCCACTAATTTATATGATTCCATCTTCACTACTGAAGTTCCATGATTCCATCTACACTACCCCATTCACACCAGTTTCAACTATAATCTAAATGCATGTTTGCATTGTTCTGTTGTCATGTACCAGGTGTATGTTCAACAGATAGATAGCCTCAAGATGGAGATTGGGGCAGGGCTCATTCAACTAAGGGATTTGGTCAACAAGGTTGTACAAGCATTAGGCGGTGTCGACATTTTGAGACAACGAACAAAGACTGATAGGATATCTGCTGTGCAAACCCGATTCGCTAACGGCCCTTATTAGAGTAACCCAAAAGTTATTGAGGACTGTGATCAGGTCCTGACAATTCTGAAAGAGGAAGACTGTTCCGGTGCTTACCCCGGAGACCGAACTGTGACGGAAGATGCGGAGCCGTCATTCTCACTTGGGTTGACCCCTCTACGTCATCCCTTTTAAGGAAAAACACACAAGCCAACGTGTCTAAGCAATCACTTGTTGGGATGGTTACCCCCGGTCCGAGTGACCTTGGTCAATCAATACAGCCTAGGGCACTTGAGGATGAGTTCGTAGAGGAATCTGATCTAGACGACGATTAAGAACCCGAAGATCCTGCAGCGAAGTCTAAACGGATCTGTGTTCCAAGGAATATCAAACTCCCTAGGGTTAAACTCTCACCATTTGCTAACCGTCGAACTGATTTCTATACAGAAACAAATCAGAACGAGAAACGGTTGTATGAACGGATCATTTCCAAGGTACCCGACCCAACAAGGTATGGCATTTAATTACAGCACAAAACTATTCACAACCAATTTCAACTTCTTTTTCTTACATTTTTCTACTTGTTTCACCTAGCCCAAGGAACTCATTTGTATTCAAGGAGGATAAGGGTGCTTTCGCTATTTCGATCACTGAGATGTAGTCCCTTGCTGACAGTGTAGATGTCAATGTCGCGATTGTTGACTCCTGGTGCAGATACCTAAATGACATGGAGAAGCCGCGTGACCCGGATGGTCCGTGTTGTTACTTCATTAGCACTTTTTCTTCGGTTAGTGCAGTTCATTACAGTAACAATTGATCGATTTTTTTTATTTATGTATTTATTCCTCAATTTATTTTAAATCAACAAAATCTTTTCTCATTGTTCATTCAACCCAAAGTGAGTTATTGTCAATTCTGGTGGTGTAAACCAACATATCTCAAAGACATTTTGAGATTTTGTGTCAGCTGAGACTGAAAGGGCTCCAAAGAAGGTCCATAAGTGTGATCTGGTACGTGTCTGGAATGCATAATTGCACTCAAATTTAAAATAAAATTACATGTTCATTATTTTGTTTTTTTGCTTCAGATTTTTGTTGTCGTTAATCTGGACAAAGAATTTTACGTCATTTGTATCATTACGAAGAAGATAGCAATCGAGATATTTGACTATGTTTCCTCCAAGAAATCCTTCAACACAATATATGGGAAACATCCGAATCACATTGTTAGTTATATGTTTTATGTTTTTTTCAATGTAAGTAGATTCAATTTCTGACATTTTTCTGTCCTCCATCGCAAGGCTTTGTGCTCTTTGATCTTGGAGAGTAATCAGGAGCTCACAAGGAAGCTTAGTATAGCGGAGATAAAAGCCGTCAAAGTGCCATGGTCCAACTCTAACAATGGTGAAAACAGGGGATTGGTTGGAATGTGGCATTTAGAGAATTACATGGGCGACCAAATTTTGGAAGGCTGAGTTACGAAGGAATGATGTATGTTTCTTACCTATACTACATGAAACCTAGTTACGTAGGAGTTATATCACATTTTCTAAATCTCTCTTCTTGTCATTTTTCACTTATATTCAGTCCCGGCAAATCTACAAATTGCGTGTCCTTATGATGTTCAATATGCTGACATAGAAAAGGAATGCATTGTGGCCGACATTGTATGCAGAGATTATTGATTACTATGATGACATTGGTCGCACATTCAAGGTGAGGAATGACCAGAGGAACTAGAAAACCTAGCTGTGTTTCAATTTCAATTTCCATTTTAGTTTTTTTTTTATTTGATTATCGGATACATTTTGTGGTGTAATACATTGTGTGAAGCAGTTTATCGTATTTTGGGACATGGTTTTTGTTCGAAAGGATGTTGACATTGCTTTTAAGTAGTTAAGATGCATTTGGACATGGTATTCTATTTAATCTTGTGCACATGTATTAAATTGAAATGTGGTTGCATCAGTATGGTATTTCACAATAATATACTTCGAATCAATATGTCATCCGACCTGCTTTTCATATGAATGTTATATCAAATTACTCTTTGATATAAATGTTCAAGTTTCTTACCATGGACTACTCTTATACAAAATCCAAATTTTGTATCTTTATGGAGAAACTCTTAATCAAATTCAGAAGTTCGTGCATGGTTTCTTCACAATTTGAACACACTATCTTTCTCAATTTCGAATTACAAGCATGTACTTCAATGTTTTTGGTATTCACATAACTGTTGACATGGTTTTCGTTATTCGGACACCTTTCAAAATGTCTTACGTGCTCATTATGTCATCAATCTTACTCCAACCTTATACGCGAGTAGTATCATAATTACTATTGCAAACAAAAAATTGTTCTCTTAAATCCAAACACCATCAACACATTGTTCATCGTTCACAAGTTCACTTTTGAGGCTCAAAAATCAAACGAGTACAAAAAATGAACTGAAGCCATATTCCATCAAATAATCGCATATTTTTATTACTAATGAAAACAATTTATTCATTACTGGTGGAATCTTAGTGAACCAAATGTAATTGCAGACTTAACAAGCAAAATAACAACTCCATTAACCCCCTTCCATAGTAGATCGTTTCTTGTTTGATTCATCTCGTTTCTTGACCTCACATGTCCTAGAATTGTGCTCCTCAATAAAGCAGTAGGTATGCTTACGTTCGTTACCCGTGCTCCCTTTCTCTATTGCCTTCTCCCGCTCACTATGCATCTGACGCCCTGACCCTTTGTTCTTGCAAATATAGGGAATGCCAACCGTCATTACAGGTGGTTTAGTTATACCCGAAACATCTTCAATAGACAGCGGAGTACCCCTCGATGAACCTTCTACATTGTTCAGGTTAGCTAGTAATTATTGTTTCAGAATACTCAGCAGCTCTTCACGGTTTTTTTGAATTTGTTCCAGGGTTTCCAAGGATTGTTTGAAGCGTTGTCCATATCTCAATGTTCAAGAGGTTATCTGTTTTTCCAGTGGGGCTGCTTGTTGATATCAGGGGACTAAGTTCGATCGATTCGGGTGTATCCCTACACCAACTCTCATTCAGAAGGGATCGTGGAATTTCCCGAAGATTGGCAGCCTTCAAAGCACAAAAAATGTGCATGCACAAGAGTCTCTCACCTTCATATTTCTTGCAGACACAAACACAATACTTGGTCTCCTTGTTCATCTTTACATCAAATATCTTATCAACATGGTCCTTTATCAAGTATGTTGTTTCCTCAACTTCCTTTATTATGTCATCCACCCCGCATACCAGCACCCCGTCCATTAAATCAGGTCGCACCTTGTAGAATATCTCTCATGTGTACGTGCTTCACACATGCATCTCCAATTCAGTTGCAAAACCTATAGTTGGTCTTGCATCCGCAGTGTATTGTGTTCGAAATTTCATTTGTTACCTCCGCTGGTTGTTTACCACCGCATTGAAATGCCACATGAACTCCACGAGAGTCAATATCTTGTTTGTATTAAATCCAAAAGTGATGTTTGCACTTTCTGAACGGGATGTGGTCCTCAACACTATCGCCATTGGTTGACCCCTGAAGTAGGCAGGGATCCAAGAAGCACAAAATTCATACATTGTCGTCAAACACTTATTACTTTATAGCTCATATTCTCGTACAATTTCCCTCCATCTACTCTCAAATTCTTCAATCTCAATGGACCTAGACCAAACGATTGCACAGAACCTCTTCCAGAAATCTGAATTATATGGTACTGATGACGCAACCTGCATTGTGAAGAATATTAATTTCCTCCCTTTATAATGGAACAGTGGAATAAATTATTAATTCCATCATTCCAACAAAGTCAAATTATTGCATTCATACTTCACAGGGTATTGCAAACACCATAGTCAATGACCAGGTACTGGTCGTCATGTGATCAAATGTAGACAAAGTTCAAAGAACAAGGACAAGCAAATCATAGTTAAACCATCAATTACTCTACAGATCTCTGTATCTAAAACATATAGCATAAGGTACCTTCTCCGGGAGTTTCCTCATTATGTGGCACATACACAATCTGTGCCTCAAATCTGGTAATATCTGTCCTATTGCATTCTTCATGGCAGCATCTTGATATGTTATTATACACAACAGTTGTTTTTGATGCATCGCCCTCATGAAACACTCGAACAACCACACGTATGAGTCTATGTCTTCCTTTCTGACAAGACCAGCTCCAAATGTCACGCTCCGATCATTATTATTCATGCCAGTGAATGGATAGAAAACCATGGAGTAACTGCGAGGCCAATTTTAATGTTAATAACAGACAAACAGGAACAAACACCATCAGTACATTAGTGCATCTTACCGGTTTGTTCTATACGTCGAATCGAATGATAAACAGTCACCATATTTTCCATAGTTCCGACGAGATACACCATCAGACCAGAACAACCTTGTAATGCGATGACATTCGTCGTGAAAATATTCGAAATAGAAATCAGAGTCGAAAGATTGTTCCTTCAGGAACTCATTTATAACCATTTGGACGTCAGATTCGGTGATGTAACCTTTCAAATCCCTTTGGAAATTTCTGAAGTCAGTTACCGTTGCTCCTACATACTCCGGTCCCCCAGCTAGAGCACTACATAAGTTGTGGGCCATAGTAGGACCAATGCTTGCTTTCTGACAGTTGATTAAGAACTGCTTGTGGGCTTCTGTTAAATTTCTATTGGAGCGCAAATATTGGAAATCCTCAATTGTGAAGAAGGGGTAATTATGCGACTCAGTAAACTTTGATACAACATACCCATTTTCAATGACAAGTTTGAAGGAGATCATTGCTTTGCCGCCAGTTCGTGTAGTCACGCACCGACGCTTGTTGTACTGTCTAGATTCCTCGTCTTCATTCACATCTCTCAAATACTTGTCACCCTCCTTAGCGCACACCACGTACTTCAAAGCAATAACACCCGAACGGACATTTCTTTAAGTCCCTAAATGGGCAACAGAACAAAACGCTTTGCTATAATCTCTGTAGCGTCGGATACCATCATCAAGCGACCCGAACCTCATTTCAATGATTGGTTTCAACCTTTCAGGGTAGCGGGGTAAGTAGCCACCAGAGTAATCTCTTTCCCATCCACCAACCACTGGCACGACGCTTTATGTAATTCATTGACGGTAAAACAGATTAAGTAATTACTAAGGAAGTTGTTCAAATGAGAAGTCAGATGGAACATTGGAAATGAAAACCCAAAGAATGTAATAATGGAACCATATCCAGTGTAATTCAATACCCAGGATTAGTATAATGGACATGAAATTCTGAATCGTAGCCGAGTCAAGAAGTCGAACACAAAGTTGTAACTTGTGTATCGACTACTTGCCTAAAACGTAAACCGTAAGCAAAACAGTGAACATATAATAATAACGACACCAGAGATGATTACCCAGTTCGGTGACTCCGCACCTACGTCTGGGGGCACTTTGCCAGTGGAAAGGTTTTCACCATTAGGTAGTCAATAGTACAACTTCAAGCACCAACTAGCTATCACACAAGCTATTGTCCTAAGCTACTATAGATCTCACCGTGAACAACCTCGACTAAGGGCCTCTCCCCGTGTCTTTGAGATCCTCTCAATTCCACCCTTCGAGCAAGCCTATGCTCGGTGTCGTTGTCTTCTTTGACGGAGTTGTGAATCTTCAATCACAAACAAAAACCCTAACCGATTCAAACACTTAGTCTTTGCGACTTAATGTTTGATCGGAGCAAAGACCGTTCTAGCAAATCTTAATCAGCCTCTCAACACGCCGATGGTGCACGGTTAAGAGCTCTGAGAAATCTTGTAGTTTTAGAACAAGAACGGATGACTGCTAATGGGAAGCCCAAGGCTTTTTATAGCAGCTCACATTCCTAATCCTTCTCGGAACAGCAACAAGAAGTTTCAGACTTCCTGAATAAATCTGGTAAGTCGTTGCCGCCTTCCATGACAGCTGGAAGTCGTCTTGCCTGTTCTAACTTCCTGAATAAATCAGGCAAGTAGAGTTGCCGCCTACTGGCGTAGCTTCTGGCGTAGCCTCTGGCGTGACTTCTATCTATCTTCCCCTGTTTGTCTAACAATATTGCCAAAGGCAATCATACAATAAAATTCAATTAACAGCAGGGTATAAACCAGCTCACACCATGAGCAAAATAACCAGCTCAAACATGAGCAAAATATCCAAAATAAGACAAGTGTCATAATGTGCATAAAAGTAACTCGGACATACCCCGAGGATTTAAGAGTGTGTTTGGAACAAGTTTATCAGAGTGAAACAAAGAAATACTTAGAACGAGTTGGAGTCATCAACATCATCTTCATCAGCAGGTGCAGAGCGAAGGTCATTGAGAAGAGCTTCACAAGCGACTTTGCGGGTTGATAGCATAGCAATTGACTTCTCCAGATCATTGATCATCTCCACCAACTCTTCCTCCATCCAAGTGCCAAGTGGTCCTGAAGGTCGGGAGCTTGAACCAGATTCTGATGCTTTAGCCATAGGAGGTGCGAGGTCCCTTATATGCTTGCCTTCGAAGTTCTTGAGGCTGATAGCAATGGGCAGTGGCTTCTTACCTGGAATATCCGTCTCTCGAACAATGTGAGGACATTGTTGGAGAAGGAGACCGGTGATCAATGAGGGAAACCCGATAGGAAGCTTGACAGCGCATGATTTGGCATGCTTGACTAGATGTTCAATGACATATGAGCCAAAATCAAGAGAAGATTGCGTACCTATTTGGTATATGAGTTTAGCCAATTCGGTTTTGATGCTCGACCCGTGTGTAGAAGGCGCCCAATTTGCCAAGCCAATACGGTAGAGAATTGAGTATTTGGCAGTAAGCTCAGTAGCCGCAATGGTGTCTTTGACGGGGCAGACCTTCTTCCGTCCTCCAGTGATCTCAACTGCTATTTTGTTCAAGTGCGGGACTTCTGGAGTGACTTCTGGGTCTTCTCTGCCAAGATAGGCATTGATAGTTGAGGCATATATTTTGAAGCATTCTCCCCGAACAAATACTTTCCGGTACTCCGCATCTTCCGGGTCATCAAACTCACTTGAGAGGTTGACAATAAAATCTTTGACCAACGCTGGATAGAATGGCCCGATGTTTATGACCGTATTGGTCAGGCCTGCTCTTCGGAGAAGTTCCACGATTGAGTTTGTCCCCTACGCTTCTGTGGAGAGCTCTCTCTCTGGATAGATATTGCGCTGGTATACATACTGTCATTTGACAGCATTGTCTACATAGTAGAATGAGACATTATCCGTAGGAGCTTTAGGAACATTCTTGGGGAGTTTCTGCCCTCCCATTGCCTTTTTGACTCGTGGTAGTATAATACGGGTGTCTTCTTCGTCAGATTCCTCTTCTTCTGGCGCATAGGTTGCTACAAAAGTTAGTGACTTCCTTCTAGACTTCTTTGGTTGTTTAGAAGCCGATGCTACTCCGTTCTCTGTTGTCTTTCTTTTTGGTGTTAATCTCCTTGGTACTTGGGGTTCTCGTTCTTCATCGACCAACCTTCTTGTTGGTAGCTTCCTTCTCTCAAGCCTTTTTGGCACAACTTCTTCTTCTATACTGACACTTTTCTCTACAGGTTGAGCAACTTCTGGGATAGTTTCCGGATCTTCATTAAGCCCTGAATCTCTGTCCGAGGCAACATGGGAAGTTCCTTCTTTCTGCAGGTCCTCGTTTAGAGGGGATTTCTCTGGTGCTGGTGTCGATTTAGAGGGGCTGGGTTGGTCTTTGGTGCTAGCACCATGAATTTCCGGAGCAAGGGTTCCTAGAGCTTCTTTAGGCAGGCTTTCATCTACAAGGTTTACTACAGAAGGGGTAGTGGAAGTACCTTGTGGGCGCGTCTGCGAAGTGTAAGAGCCTTCCTCTTCTAGGTTGGCAGATTTGTCCTTCTCTACAGTGGAGGTAATCGCCTCCATTGGTCCATTCTAAGGTTTCGCCGATCCTTCCTCAGGGAGATTTCTTCCACGAATCTTCACTCCATATTTGTTTGTCGAGGATTTTGAGGCTGATAACTTTCGAGTGATCATCTTTACCCTCATCTTTGCTTGTAATTTGGAGGCAGGTGGTATGCGTCCCCTCCTAATTCCAACCATTTTCTTGATCGGTTTTGGTTTGGAAGAGAAGAGCAATATCTTACAGTAGCAGATTTTTGATTTGTGGTGCCCTAGCGGTTTGGGAAGGTGGAGGAAGTGCAGAGTCTTTTTAGCGTGGGAGTTGAAAGGGGTTGGGAGCCGATTGGTTCGTTGTCAGTTTTTTCAATCATTCCCCTTTTTTGAATTTTTAAAAATTTCAACTGGGCTTTTGATAATAAAATTTGGGCCCGGCTAGATTTTGTGGACCCTGGCTGGTCCTGATAGAGAGAGAGAGTAAAATCACTCAAAAGCTCTCCCTCTTCTTTCTTGACTTCTGGTTATTCCAGACAGCAAAGTCCAAGGGATGACCTCGCCCACTCAAGCTTAATCAGAAAGTTCTATTATTTTGTCATTATTTTGCTTGGCAGTGCCCAATCAACATAACAACAATTCGACTACCAATAGAGGAATGCTAGAAGTTGCACTCAATCAACCAGATCATCTTTCCTGATTTCTCGCCCTCTCCACCATTATCCCAAAACTTTTAGGGTTTTCAACCACGACAGTGAAGCGGTTCCTCTCTTCAGCTTACTGCTAATTTCTTATCAATGGTGGGAACACGCAGTGGCTGCATTCCAGCAAAATATATCGAAAAGCAAAAACCTAAGGTGAGATTCAAGAGCGTTCCGAAGAAAGGCACAGGGCCTAGGGCGGCCAAGAACAAATACGAAGTAAAGGTAAGGGGTTGGCATTCAGGAAATTTCTCCGGTGAGGATTCTACAGACGCTCGAGCAGAGCCATCTACGAATTTAGAAAGTTCTCCACCACTCGACGATGACAAAGTCGCTCCTGAGGAACTTGTGCATTCTGCGCCCAATGTTGGAGACAATGTCTTTAAAGAATCTGAGTACCGAGATGAAGAAATCAAAGACGAAGAGACTCCCCTTAAAGCTTCATCAGCTAAAAGCCCTAAATCATCAAAATCAGGTAACCCTAAATCTTCTGCTCTGACTAAACATGCGGAGACAAACCCTAGAACTCATAAGACTCTAGAATCCCCTCATGTGGGCGAGGTTGAAAAAATCCTGGCCCCTGGACAAGAGGTTGTGAAAGATGTCTCAACTTCATCTACTCTTGATGAATCTCTGACTGAGACTGAGAAGGTGCAAGATGGTTTAGAGGATGTTCCAACATCCCCTGTTGCTCCTGTAGGGTTTTGGAGCGTTCTAGATCATCGAGATAGCGGAAGCATTAAAAGATAATCTACTCCAAACCTTGTCCAAGAACATTAAACCATTAAATCCCAAAGCAAAATCTATTTCACAAGATGTTTACCTTTAAGTCTTGTATGAATCGATAAAGAAGAACGTTCGGATCTTCTTCTCTAAAGCAAGTCCACACCAAGAGGATGATCTTGTTGATCCTTCACTTAATTGCCTACTAGAACAATTAAATGAAGAACAAGAGAGCAAGATGAAGAGGAGGAGGGGGGTGGCCGGCCACTATGAGAGAGAGAGAGATCTTTTGTGAGTTTTTTGTGATTAAAATGATTAATGAATTAAAGTCTTGCATTTGAATTCATCATCCAACTCACAAGTATGGGTTAAAAGTGATTGGTATGGGCTTAAAGATGCTTTAACCCATACCCCCTTAAATCACTCACCTCTAAATCCACAATCACCAACTAAGCATGGTGTTGTGTGGCCCCCACAATGGTCCCACCATGTGGGCCGGCCATATGATCTTATTGGGCCCTTAATGGACCGGCCATGAGGCTTCATGGGCCGAGCCCAATGGGCCCTCCCGTGTTGTCTCATGTCGTGTCCAAAAGTTGCCCGACCCTTTTGTCGTTACTTATCAAACGAAGTCCGACGCGATATCGACGAAAAACTCAATTTTTCTCGATTCGCTAATTATTCTCTCAAACCGAACCTATGGCACAAAACCTCCAGTTTCGTCCATATATTACTCCTCAAGAAACATCAATGTTTCCTTGTCTCAAGTTATCCGTCTTGTATGTGTATGACCCTCTAGGCTCATGCCACCGTTGGCAGATCGGCGCAAAAGATCGCTCTTGCCCGATCCATCATAAGTGGTCTCTAGTAAAACATTATGATTACCCAAGGTGCACGATGATCGATGATTCGACTTAACCTTTGTGCGTACAAGTCACCATCCTGTTATCTCTAGATATCCCGATTGATCTCAAGGCATAGAGTCGTCTCCCTTGTTCAATCAATCAATGTTACTTGATATGCGAGATGGCTGAGAAATGATAACCCGTATCATTTGCATGGCCATGCTTTTTCTCTCAGTCAGTCTCCATCAAGAGGCCTTCTAACGGATATCTTTCCCATACCGTAGTATGAGGGATAAATCCCTTAGCCGTCTTTCGTGTCACTCATGCAACCCGTTCTGCCACCCAATCATGCCCTTTATAGCAATCCTTTTACAGAAAGCGTTTGGCGCAAGTTAAAGCCGTACATTCATTGCATAGTGATCACAAAGACTCTTTGGTCTAAGGATGTCGTGACAAGCTATCGCATTTGAATATGTTTATGGCTTAATCTATGAAAACACTATTCAAAGCAGGTCGTCCGATATCAATCACCTCATGATATCTATGATATGGTTCCAGGATCCCACATCCTTATGACAAGTAGAACTACGTCATTAAGAACCATCCTCATACTGGTCGCTTTTAAGGAAGCATAGGTTGACCAGGGACTCGTTAAGTGTGATCCGTACAGATTTATGGTTCTACTACTTTAGTGGTCATAAATCAGATCATGCTTAACATATTACTTCAACACATAAGTAATATAAAGCCGTTTATATTTATACATTACAAACGATGATATTTGTACATAGACGTTTACAGGCTAATACCAATTGGACTAGGGCACAAATGCTATCAGCTCCTGCTAACGATGAGGGGCTAAGTCAAGATGACGAGACGAAAGTCTCAACTTCCTATACACCAGAAATAGAAGAAGATAATACTGAGAAAGATGTGCCTCAAAGCGAGGAGAATGTAACTCTGGAAACTCTTTTAGCTGAGAAGGGAAGAAGAAAAGAAAACTACTCAAGAAAAAGAGAAAGTTGTTACAAGAAAAGGAAGTTACTGCTCTGACCAATGAGAAGAAAAAGAAAAGAAAGATTGCTGAAGAAACGGACAATGTGACTCATGTTAATGAGAAAAAGGAGAAGCGAACAATTCAGGAAAGAAGAAGAAGGATACTGTGCCTATTGTTGATGTACCTTATTCAGCCGAGGAGGAAGAAGAACCAGAAGAGGAAGAGCTTGTAGCACTTCCTATTCATGGAACCAAGAAGTTAGTAGGGGGTCAAAAACTCTCGAAGAATGTCCATGCAGCACCCCTGGATAATGCGTCTTTCCACACAGAGGACAGAATTCTAAGACGGAGGTATGTGTACCAGCGCATCATCTTCCCGGAGAGGGAACTCTCTGCTGAAACTCAGCATATCGAGGCTATCATCGATCTGCTGCAAGCAGTGTTATGAAACTCGCCGGAATCCGGGAATTTGGACATGAGCGAGACGAGTTCGCAAAAATAGGCTGAAACTCGGTCAAAGTTGGTCAAGACCGGTCTAGCCATGTCCAATTATGGTCCAACCCGGTCCAATTTTGGGATAGAAATCAGGTATTAAACGCTTTAGATTCTCACTCGCAATCGCAAACGCGATTCGCAAACCCGCTCCGGCCACGGACGTCGCCTCTCCGTCTGGCCACCGTCGTCGCGTCGCACGCAGGTCGTAGAGTGAACGCACAATTTGAATTTCGATTCGAAGTGTTCGTGTTTGCTGGCAGCCTTTTTTATTCTCACTTTCTCAGCCCTCTTTTGATTCTCCAATTTTGATAATAAATGTTTTTTTCTCCTCAATCCCGGCCCATTTTTATTCACTTTCTCTGCTCAGCCCTCTTCTGATTTTCCAATTTTGATAACTAGTATAAGATAATAAATGCTTGCAGGGGTTAGTTTAGTGGTTGGTCAATGCCACCGACTGTATAATTGCATTTGAAATTGTAGTAAGACAAGATAATAAATGATTTGCAATTAGAATATTGTTGTACAGAACATATGGTAAAAGAGTTAATATAAAAGCAATATCATATTTATATCAGGAAAGACATTTGGTTTATACCAAATATATGATTATGAGTATGTTATTTTATGTATTGATTACAAATTTTTAACAATACAAATGTCAGTTAGCAAAGTAGAACTATAATGAAAATGTTAAAACATTATTGATTATTGATGTTAATTTATTGATTGGTTTGTGTAGATGTAGATGATTAACATTAAAAAAACATTTTTGAACTTGTCAATGTTTATAAAAAATGGTGACTATTGACAAACTTTGAATTGCAAATAATTAATTTTGTTTATAATAAATATTGCATATGAATTTATAGATATGGAATTAATTTTTTAATACAAAGGGAGTTTTGCCGAGTTCGCCGAGTTTTACCGAGTTTTGCCCGAGTTCCGAGTTCTTCTCATTTTTCGGCGAGTCAAATTTTTGTCCGAGTTCCGAGTTTCACAACCATGGCTGCAAGAAGCTGGTCTCATCAAAACAGTCAATAATATTGGTATGAAAGAATTAAAATTAAATCTGACTACTGCTTTTGATATCCCTGAGGACTCCGAGTATAGAAAGGTTTTTGTGAGAGGTCATTGTTTTGAGTTCTCCTCCGAAGCAATCAAATCCTATCTGGAGAGGAGCACAACTGTTACCACTGATGATATCCCTACAATGAACATTATTGCTCAAGAAATCTCAGGAGGAAGAAAGAAAGTTTGGCCCTCCAAAGGCTCGATGGCATCTTCATAGCTCATTGCCAAAAACTGTATTGCATCGGAATAGCGAATTGGCCCCCTTCCTCACATGGTTTGAGCATCAAGGTCGAACTCGCGAGATTGATCTATCAAATAGGTATGAATTCCTCTCTTGACTTCGGTGCATTTGTTTTGGATCACTTGGAAAAGTTGTGTGTGAGGGACTTATACGTGATCTGACTGTTGTTCCTGAAGAAGATGCTTCCGTTCCTGTTTCAGACCAAGATCAAGAACTTGAGGACTCTGAAGAAAAAGCTGACTCTGCCTCGTTTTAAGTAACGTCTTTCTGTGTCTATTACAAAGACCTATTTTATGTGCTTAACTCTTTAAATCCTCGGGCTATGTTCGAGTTATTTGCTTGATACTCTGCACACTTAATGTTGCTCTAGCATAGAGCTGGTTTGTTCTATTTCCCCTACACCTATTAACTAAGTTGACCGAGATATATATTAAAAAATTGATGAAGGTTAAAAAACCTATTACCAAAATCCTAAAACAACCATTCAATCAATATACCTAACACAATATATGATCAAACGTACATCGAATCCCACATGCATATTACCCAAATCAAAATAATTGTTGTCATAGTGGCAAGTAACTCCCTCCCAAGCATCCCAAGTAGTGGGACCACAAGGGTCACCATTCCATCCCATCCTACCAGAAACCTGAAACGACTTTTTCAACACCCTCATAGCCATAGCTACATCACGTAACAATAGCCAAAATAAGAAAGGCAAAATCAGCAACCTCTAAATTTAGAAAAATAAGCCACATTGTTCGATAAAAATTGCTAATTGTGTTCATATGGATTGACACATGAATATTGAAATAATGGAATGAAGGAACCATAAAAACTTATTATACCAAGATCATATGAAAGCATAGAATCATGTAATTATTCTATGCTCAAACACTGGATGTATCAGTTAATAACTACACCTAAAAGGCAAGAATGATGTAGCTAGTTATAATATCTATGATCAATGGAATGGTGTAGTGACGGAATGATGGAAAATTACCAATGGTTGAATCATGAAATTTAAAAAAAAATTATAATGATGGGGGAATGTGCATATGCTACTTCAAACCAAGAACAACACATATGGGGTATCATTCTATAAAAATTGCCAATTGTGTTCATATGGATTGACAGATGAATATTGAAATAATGGAATGAAGGAACCATAAAAACATATTATATCAAGACCATATGAAAGAATAGAATCATGTAATTATTCTATGCTCAAACATTGGATGCATCAGTTAATAACTACACCTACGAGACAAGAATAATGTAGCTAGTTACAATATTTAAGATCAATGGAATGGTGTAGTGATGGAATTATGGAAAATTAGCAATGGTGGAATCATGAAATTTTTACAAAAAAAATTGTACTGATGGGGGAATGTGCATATGCTACTTCAAGCCAAGAACAACACATATGGGGCATCATGGTGTCAAGTCTTGCACAGACAGAATGCATCATATAAAGGATAAGTGCACTAAAATTTATGGTAGCTCCGAACCAATATAAAAGTAGATCCTACTATACTGAGATACACAAGTAAATCGAGAATTGAACACACAATTGGTATTAGAAGCCAAATCATTAGGGTAACAAACACCAAATCAGAAAACATGTGAACTATAAAGGTTGAACCCTATGTACTCCTAAATGCAGCTTGAGATTGGAAGCAGTCTTGGAAAAATACATACAAAAAACTCGATAAAAGGCATGATCGAAGTTGGAGAAGAACATGCAATATATTAGGCCCGTAGATCTATGTAAGAAACTTACTCCAGGTGAGAAAACATGCAATGAATTAGCAAAAGAACCCTACAAAATGATCAACCAACACTCGAATCACACATGCAATTTCCCCAACCCATTATTGATAAACTAAACTTGCTTCTTATTCTTGAGCAAGTTTAAAATCCTCTAGAATTTGCGCTTCAAAGGGCTCATTGTCGACTGCTCCAAATGAGTTAGGTGAATCGCGTTATCGAGTACGCCAAGGAAGTGAGGTGAATCGCGCCGGCCTGACTTTGTTAACCAATGAAACTGAATGTGCGAGGAAGGAAAGGCTATAATTTGAAAGTTGGAGAAAAGGAAAGAGTGATTGTGTTTCCTACGGATGTTGGCTATTTTATATGATGGAAAGATGTTCATCCATATGTCGCGACCTAAGACGCTGATGCTCAAATCAGAAGATGTCTATCTTGAAGTCTCGGACATCACGATCGAATATCTCGCCAGAAGACTTTCTGGGGTTTCCTTAATTAGAAGATCTTCGAATATCAGAAGGATTCTTTCCGCATCAGCTGTGCAACAACAAAAGAAAACTTGGAGGAGACGTAATCAGCAAGGTGCGTACGAGATCTTTTAGGGCCCTAAATAGATTCTTATCCATCTTCTACAAATAGATGCTCGTTCCATTACGTAGAAGGTGGTGATGTGTAGTTATTTTCTTAGTTCATAATATACATATTTCCTAAATGTGTTGGAATAGCGTGTTAGGGAGTTTTATGTTGTAGCTAAGATTATAACTTGTGTGTTCCAAACAAAGAATCGCAGAAATATTGTTTGGATGTTTTGAACAAACTCGCGCCAGTGAAGCTGTGTGCAAACCTTTGAAGACGACGACAAAGGAGGAGACGGAACTGTGAGATCAGTTCTACGAGTTAGAGGCTCGGAGACAGGGGGAGACCCTGGGCTAAGTTCACACTAGTAATAATACCATAGGGCTTAGATTTGTGTGATAATCGTGAATCTTTGTATGTGTGATTTATTACATATAGTGGAACTTGTTCACTGGCAGAGTGCCCCCAGACGTAGGTGATGTTGCACCGAACTAAGTAACCAACTCCTGTGTCGTTTACTTTTTGTTCGTTATTTTTATCGTTGAATTTGCACCAGCAAGATGTCATACACTTAGTCTCGACATTGTGAGAGACATCTTACATCTAACCAGAATTTCAGTGATTATACCGCGAATCACAGACAATCAATCCATTCAATGCCTCTTCGATTTCCTCAGCATATAAAAATACGAATCTGTCCTCAACAATATCAATATCACGCATTAATGGGCCCAATTATATTAATGTTTACAGCATGTGTCACTTAAATTTTCAACTAACAACAGTCGTTGATATGTTGATCAGACAGACATGCTTTCTTCGTACATTTGTGAACGAAATAGGCATTTGTATGCGATTACATGCCCTAGATATGATAGGAAGATAAAGTTAAAATTTGAATGTATTTAAGTTTGTAATGTAGTATATCAAGGTGATAATAATATCATAATGGCGTCTTTTACCTTTTATGAAAAGAAAACATCATATAATCTAAATATGAATTTACCAATATACCCTTTAGTTCATCTATTTTTGCATTATGCATCGTCTTCTTAACTCGGTCACGCCTCAACCCCTCTCGCAGACCTCTTTCACTGCCCACTTCCAAATCAAGCTCTCGTCGCAGTTTCCCCTACTTCAGGTTTCGCTCCTCCAATTTCTATTTGGGTCTTTTTTGTTTTGCTTGAATCGTTCTCTATCTGTAGCTCTGGTTCGAGTAACCTTTTGATGTATTTTAGTTTTAATTTTAGGTTTTCGGATTGGTAGTTGTTTGTAGATACATGTTTCTGGGCACTCTCTCGATTACGACTGCGCTGGGCTGAAATCGACCGTGTAAGCATTACTTGTAGCCGGTTTTTGTGATTTTATTGTTACATGGTCAGACATTTTTCTATTTGTTTTGATGTCTATGAAACAGGGGCGTCCCTACCATTAAGCGAGTGAAGCCAACGCTTAAGGCCCCTAATTAAAAAAGGCCCCAAAATCATACAAATATATAATAAAATGATTTGTTTAGTGTATTAAAGTTTTAGAAACAACATGATGATTTCATAAAAAATAATTGGATGACAATAAGAAAACAACTAGATGACGACGAAGAATACTTTTACATTGTAATACACGATAGATTATATATAGCTTATTGATTATAAACTCAAATTCAAATCGGACTCGATTATAACAAACTCAAACCAAATATTTAACGAATCGAACTCTAGAGGCTCGTTAAGGGTTCAACTCGTTTACAACCCTAGCTGGCCATGGGTCGGTTATTCGAATCGAGCATCAGTTCGATCCTTGGACCGAATTAATTGGGCCAACAATTTCGAGACCCCAGATCGAAAGTGGTGGGCTTCACAATTTTGAGCATGTTATTCACAATTTTACATGATTGTTGGGAATTTCCCGATTTAGCAAATGAATGAAAAAAGGAAAGACGTGTGCGAACCAGTCTAAGCAGTTCCCGGTTTGATTTGGCGAGCCCTACTTGTTGTTTCATTTTGCACCGCAGCAGGCAAAACCCTTAAACCCCACCCCAACTCTCAATTCTCAATCTTTTTCTCTCCCGCCGTCTCCCAACTCAATCCAACATTTTCTTGTCTCTCTCTCTACTTCTCAGGTAAGCAACCAGATTATATCATTGCCTGTGTGTGCTTTTAAGTTCATATCGAAAATTTCAACCTTTTCTATATCAAGAGCATTCGCAAGTAAGGATTATATACCCACTATTTGTTGAACGATTCTATTTTTTACTTTTATTTGCTTTTGCAAATTGCAATTAGGTCTCGTTTGTTTATGCTCCACAAGAACAATACAAGTGTAGAAATAAGTTGATTAGCATATGAAATTTTTTTAACCATTAGCTGGAACATACATTATTATAACTCAAAAATTCAGCCTGTCCTATTACACAAAGGTGTCCCTATCATTAAGCGAGTGAAGTCAACGTTTAAGACCCCCAAATTATACAAATATATAATAAGAGGATTTGTTTGGCATATTAAAGTTTTAGAAACAACTGAATGATTTCATAAAAAAATAATTGGATGACGCTAAGAAAACAATTAGATGACGACGAAGAATAATGTTACATTGTAATATATGATATATTATATGTAGTTTATTGTTATAGATTTGTCTATTTTTACTTAATTAATAAAAAAAATATGATTATCGCTTAAAACCCAAAAAATTCTAGAGTAGCCCCTGGTGAGTAACTTGGTCGTTGTCGTTGATGGTAGTTGCCACCTCTACGCCGGCGAAGTCTCCTTCTCCAGGAGATTTTAGTTGCACCGTGGATCCTTGGCCTCAGTAGCTCCGATCATCGAAGTGGTCTCATCTCTCAAAAGCACCACAGTGCAGCTTCAATCTCCCGGCAGAGCAGACCTCGTTGTTGTGGAGGTGGCACCTCAAGTTTGAGTCCAATTCTAGGGACGAGTCTGCGACGTCGCAAACTCATCCCTAGAACTGCTCTCAGCACCACTCTTTCTCTCACTACTAAACTTTTTCCCTATTTCGCTCATCTCTTGTTGATTTGAGACACTGAAATGAAATGTAAGTGATGGACGTGAAACCCTAGCTAGCTGCTAACTAGTACTTATATAAAAATACAAATACAATAAGAAAAACACTTATCCTCATATATTTTTTTTATTTACTTCTTTTGCCTTGTATATATAGAGTGAGTAATGAAAATAAAATTTTTATATTCATTTTATATGTATGCATGTTTCTGGCGATGCACCCATTTCATGAATATGCACGAGATTTCTGAATATGCTGACAATTTTCTATGATTAAAGAAAAACAAATTCCTGGCCAAGTTTAATATGTAGCTAGTGATCAGCACCTATACATGTTCCAATATTTCATATCATGTCTGAATTTTTATTGAACTTTTCATCCCGAGTATGGTTATAAATGTGAATCCACTCTATTTGTGTTTTTGTCTTAAGAAATGAAGAATTTTTTACTAAGAGAATTATGGCCCCTTAGTTTAGTATTTACCAAAACAATACTCTCCCTTCAACGATGTGCTTTGTATGAATAACCTGCTTTTTTTCATAAACGAGCATATGTTAATTGTAATTTTCATATAAAATTTTAAATATTGTGTAAATTAATTTTAAACAAAATTAATTGATGTATTTCCAATTGAGTGGAGTTGGACCTATCCATTTTTCTGCCGGCCCAATCATAATGCTTTCAGCCCACACTATATAACCCATTTCGTAAGTTAATTATTAATATAGATTAGGCCCATTTGTTTGGAGGGAAAAAGGCCCAAAATCTTTAAACCCTAAACATCCTCTTCCTCTTCCTCAACTACAATTATCAGTTTATTTTATTTTTACTTTTCTCCTTTCAACTATTTTTGGTTCTCATCAATTTCCGAGTAGACCCATCGACTTCTATAACATTGAGACCCATCAATTTCTGTAAATTCAACAATTTGGATATTTATATTCAAGGTATGTACTGATTTCAGATTGGTTGGCTTATCGGGATATATTTTCTATGAACTTTTTTATTTCCACCATCTTCTTTTTGCTGGAGTTTTTTTTTTGAGTTTTAGAGTGGTGAAAATTTTTATGGGTTAGTTTTTATTTTGTGGGATAGTTTAATGTGAATATGCAAAATGGTTTGCCTGAATTTTGTGACTTCATTTGCCGGTTTCGGTCGCGCAAACCTCAATTTTTTAGAATATTTAATGTTTTTTCTATATATGTGGGAGAGATTTGTCTAAGAATTCCTGACTTTTGAGGATATTTCTGTAGATGGGTTAAGCTTCCAAGCTCAAGATTATATAAGTTGAATCTTTGCCTTTAAATCTCCCGTGTATGATGATCATTAGTTCATTTTTTTGGAGCCCTGTAATTATATCATTTTATCTAATTTATGTATATGCTTATATACTGTGTGATCTAGTTTTTAATTTTTATATTTACTATTGTCATATATACAAAATGTGTGTTACTTGGATTAAATCTGTAAAGTTTATTATGTCCTATTTTTAATACTATTGTTTAATTAATTAGTAAAATTGTTGGAGTATGATATTATTTTTCTACACAGAACAAAAGGCCCAATTTCTAATTTGCGCTTTAGGCCCCAATAATTGTTGAGCCGGCCCTGCCATGGGTAGTTACTATGGATCATATTATGGCAGTAACTAGTCTCAAGCTTGTTGGAGTGTTTAGTGATCAAGATTCCAAATAATGAAATACTGTTTTTTTCTTATTATGTGTTGAGTATTAGGGTATTGGTTAGGCTATTCAAGATTCCAAGTTTGTTAAAGTGTTTGATGTATTTTAATTTTAATTCTAGGTTTATGGGTTGGTATTTGTTTGTGGATACATGTTTGTTTTCGGGCACTCTCTCAATGGGGTTGGGCTGAAATTGACTGTCTAAGCATTACTAGTAGCCGCGCTTGTTTTCGTGCAACCTTCTGTGATTTTATCGTTACATGGTCAGACATTTTTCTGTTTTTGTTTTGATGTCCATCAAAGTTTAAAACTTTACTGGTGAAGATGGGTACTTACTAATGGATGATCTTTTGGCAGTAACTAGTCTCAAGTTTGTTGGAGTGTTTAGTGATCAAGATTCCAAATAATGAAATAGTTTTTTTTATTATGTGTTGAGTATTAGGGTATTGGTTAGGCTATTGTAGATAATGTTGAAATTTTGTCAGTGTCCTGGGATTTTTTTTGATGAGCAATGGTTCAGGAAATCTTACTATAATCCTAAAGGACCTAAACTACTTGTCTGTACCAAGATTCGAATGGCCTAGGATAGTTGGGTTGGGTTCGCCCTATACAATTGTTGAAATGGCAGCTGAGTTTGCACTTGCTGGTTGTCATTGTATAGTATTGTACAAATGTAGTTAAGGCAATTTTAGATGGAAGCTCCCATTTAGGATTACAGATGCACACATTGGGTTTTCTGTTTATTTCATTTATTTGAATAACCAATGGAGTGCTGTTTGTCACTCTATTATAACAGTAATGTCTTTAAGCTATTGCAGGTGTGCCGCCATGGAAGGAGACAACATTTTAGAAGCTATCTATTCAGATGACGATTTAGATGTCGAAATGCTCGATGTGGAGGAAGGAGAATTTGTGGAAAATATTGATGCCGGTGAAAACAGCACGAAAAACCTTCATATAATCAATCAAGATTCTGAAAATAAAGACCAGAATCAAGATGCAGAAATAGTAGATCAAGGCGTTCAAAGCAAAAACCGGAGGCGTAGAGCGAATAAGAAAAAGAATAAGAAAAGGAAGAGTGGTTCAGGGCCGAATGTTATGGATATAGACAGGTATTACTCGTCTAAGTAGAAAATGCTGTGTGTTTCCCGTATTAACTAGGAAATTGCACTGCGGACAAAATGCTTTGAACAAATATCACGTAACGACATTGATCTCTCTCAACAGTAGGGTTTTGTGACTTACAAGTTCATTTTGAAGTCAAACCTTAAGCTGTTGAGGAAAGTATTAAGAGAAACTGTTAGGACTGGGTTGTCTCTTGTCCCCCTTGAGTATTGTTTATTCGTCCCTAGCATTATATTACTTTATTTCAACCGTATCAGTCTATTGTGATAAAAAAAGTTATTGGCTTGCTGCTGCCAATATGGTTAAAAGTTACACTCTTTTGTTAACAACAGCAGAGAATTTTAAAATTTTATGTTATTCTTCTTCCACCATCTTATTATTCTTTTTGTTTCTTTCAGATTCGTACGAGATACATGCAGACAACTGAAAGAGAAGAAATCATATATGGTATATACTGCAGTTGGTTGCCTTGGTGTTTCTGCTCTAAGTGATATTGTCAAAGAGGTAGTGTATTTTTCCACCTTTTGTATGATTCCTTTCATCAACTAATAAACAAACCAACAATTTATGCAACAGCTGATAAAAAAAATGTATGCAAGTGTTAATAATCACCTAGACATTTTGTATTATACATTTGAGTCTGTCATACATTATTGATTGCACTTGACTTAATCTTCTTTTAGATAGTGAATTTTAAGTCTCTTATGCCTTTTAGTTTCTTCAATGTGTGCAGCTAGTGTTAGCCTTGTTCATTTCTGTTTTAAAGGATCTGATACTTAGACATTCTATGTACTAGTATCAGAAAGTTCTTCCATTATAACCCTTTTTGAACGGGAATATTCATTTCTTTCAAAACTTTCATCTATTCTTAGTTTTAAATATTTTCCACTCTATTCCTCTTTTCTTGCTGGAAATATAATCTTGCTTATTCCCTCTGCTTGTCTGTGTACCCCGGCCACCTTTAATCTGGAGAACAGGTTATGTTAAGGGATAACTTGTATTTATGAGTACTTGCAAAGGTGACCATGCTTTTGATCCCCGGCCTCTTTTAGCAATCTCCTTTAAGATTGATGAGTTATACGGGAAAGCATAGTATAAAAAGGCTATTGAGGCTTACGCCTTGAGGCTTATGCCTTGAGGCTCGCCTCAAGGTGAGGCGGTCAAAAATAGCTTTTGAGGCTATGCCTCTCATCTGTGTACCGAGGCTAACGCCTCGGCTCTGTCGAGGCTTACGCCTCACGCCTTAAGTATCGAAGTGGTTGAGGCTCACGCCTCAGATTTTAGGCTAAATTTTAAATTTTTATAGCCCATTTTGATATTTTATGAACGTTAAATACATCTGAATTTTTTTAAATGCTGTTATTGAGCCTTTTATGTTGGAAAGAAGCTAAAGCTAACCTGATAAATCTAAGGAATATCAAATTAAAACATAAATTAGAAGAGAAATCGGCTACAGCTCTTCCTTCGCCCTCCATCTACAACTCCTTTTCTAGCCAACCACGCTTCTCCCTCAGTTTTTTTTTGCTTATTTTGCTGATTTATTATTTGTTTTGCAGATTTTTCTTAATTTATAATTGCTTATTTAACTTTTGCTGATTCTTTGATGATTTCTATTTGTTGTTTATCTTGCCATTTTTTTATTTTTCTTTATATTTTTTCTTATTTATATCATATTTTATGAACTTATTAGTCTTATTATTGAGGCTTACGCCTCACTGCGCCTTGAGGCTTACGCCTCGCGTTGCTAAGGGAAAACGCCTTAACTCCCGATTTAGCCTTTTTAAACTTTGCATACTGTTCATTTGTTTCCTACTAGAAAAGGTGAGACTGCGCTTGATCTTGGACAAACAAAGCGCGGGGTATACTTTGTCCATCCTATTTAACACCCTAATGTCGTCTGAAGTTCTGATGCTCAGTATTTTTTTCCATACCCTTGCAGATTTTGTATCAGAATCCATTCAACTGATTCAGTCCCCTGCGCTCTGAGCTGAAATATTCATTGATAGACCTCATTTTGTATGTGTAGTTTTTTTCTTTTCTTTTTTTTCGTAAAAATATTCAACAAATCGAACACTTCCTGTCATGTCTATCGTGTATAGAGAATCTCTCTTTTTAATTTACAATTTAAATATGGTATTCAGGACCCTCTCTATTTCACCATGCAGACTTCACCATTTCACGTTCTTAATTAATGCTTGATGTGAGTTTTGTATTTTTAGTCACTGAAATTCGCAGTTTTAAAAGTATGCAGCTATTTCCTCAGCTTCTTGATGAATGCTGCTTTGTTTGGTTGCTTAGTCTTAAAATGTTTTGCAACGAGTCTTTAAACTTCACTGTAAACTGGTTTAATTTATTTAATGTTCTTGATTTTATGGACCTTTTCTCTATGGGCGAGAAATGTCGTATAATGCTCCTTAGAAAGTTAAACTGGCAAGAGGCTTACCTTTTGAAGAATATCCCTTCAATAAGATAATTATGTATTCTGAATATAAGAAATGCATGATTACTGATTGAGTAACAATGCTGACAAATTAAATACTTGATGAAATAATTTTTGTATTATTCATCTGAGTTTGCCGGTATCACATCATATAGCCTCATACGTTTTCAACAACTAATTGATTCAAATAACCAAATGAGCTGCCAAGGAACAGTAGAGATAACTATGTGAAATGTACAATATGCAGGTGGGTGCTATTGAAGCATGTGGAGGTCAGAAGACTGCCGATGGCAGACGTCATCGCACCGGCGGTGGCATATTGTGGAGCATCATCAAAACACGAGAGCCAAATGCTTACAAGGATATAATGAAAAAGGCAAGGGAGTTTGAGGTGTGTAAACTAGCCCAAAACTAGTAATAAATAATTCTAAGGGAAAAGTACAGATAACTATTCTCAACTATACACCATTTCCACTTAGTTACACTCAATTAAGATTACCCAAGTTTCATAAATTGCCATATGTGAAGTTTTTGGATGGAAAATTTGTGAAACTTGGATGTAGCTAAATGACCCAAATCTTAGTTGGGTGTAGCCAAGTGAAAAGACATAGTTGGGGATAGTTATCTGTACTTTTCCCTAGTTTTAACTGCCACATGACCTTGTTAAGTGGGTGGCCGAAGGGTTGTATTCCTTTGTTTATATACACTCTATCCATGGTCCTTGAATTTTGTTTAAATCTGTAGGTCAAGCATGAAACACGTGCGCCGAAAATTTAGGGTCGATCAATAAATTTCGCATCAAAACCTTATTCACTCTCTTTGATCTTATAAAGTAGATTCTGATTACTATCTTTTGGCCAAACTGCAGAAGCAATTCAAGCAACAAAATGTTAGGCAAGTAGCTCTGCAAAAGAAAGAAAGTTCAGATGGAGCTGCTGTTCGTGCAACTGAAGAGAGTATGGTTAGCTTCTCAGATGGTTCCCAGCTCACCGCTTCAATAGGTCAAACCGAGCAATCCAATGCTGAAGAGGTGAAACGTGTACCTGTTCGTGATCGCACAAGAGTTCCAGTCTCATATGCTGACTTGGTAGAAGAGGGTCCGAGGGACAATACATATAATATAGCTGAGGTTTGTGAGAAGATTGAATGATAATTTTCTGCTTTGACTATGGTCGGTTGGCATTTATAAGTTGGTTAGATATGAATATCATTTTTGGTTGGGGATCTATGAGAATGTAGTCTAGTAAAAACAATTACTTGAAATTTTACTAAATGAAGGCTTCATGTTTTCCTTGGTTCTACTCTTCATTTTATTTCTCCTATAGTAGATGTTATCAATATTCTAAAAATTGGCCTAAGCGAGAATTTTAGAACATCAACCTGATTTTATAGTCGGATTGAGTTGGTTAGGAGGATCTAGGTGGATTGACGTATTTTTATTTCAGTTTATTGAAATAAAATAATTTATTAATTGATACTTTGATTATTTTTTAAAGTTTTATCCACTTGACGCCAGAAAACTTCACAACATAAAAGTGGTTTGATAAAAATCATGAAACCCTCGAAATGGTATCATGAATATTAACACCGTGAACAGTAATTTTTGTTTTCTTTTTTTGTTGAAGAAAATAAGAACCAAACAAGCTTAAACATGATTAACAAGTGAGTAAACCTACACATTGCTAGGATCAAACTTAACCCTTTGATATCATGGAAAACCCTATACTCAAACCCTAATATTACTTGCCTATCCTTACACAAGTATTAAAGAAAATTCAACAACAATCTCACACAAAATTGCTGTTCTGCAAACGAACCATATCAATTATCATGTCGTGCCCCTAAGTGAAAGAAGATCAAATATAATTCTTAAATATTCATTTCAACTAGCTAACCACAATATGCAGTATTTACTAGAAAAGACCAACTTTCAAACTACCCAACAAATAAAATCTATGGAAAAAAACAGTGTCAATTTGATCTACCGCATCACAAACCGAAAATCATTGAAAACAACGGCACTTTTGTATAAACACAAGTTTGTAAACTATTTTTACAAAGCTCCTTGGAAATCCCCGAAATCTTCGTCAGCTACCTCTTCCGTGCTTTGTTTTTCACGCGTGTTTTGTTCCTTTGGGAAGAGTGTTGTCTTTGGGCTAGCTCCTTCTAGTTTGAGTTCTGAGGGCGAAGTTTTCGGAGAAACTGCAGGTGAAAGTGGCCCTGGAGGAGGTGGCGGTGGTATGATGCTAATTGCGGGTTCTTTCCCATCGCCCTTGCTCTCCGGTGATTGATTGTTCAGGTCCTGCTGAAAAAACTTGGACTTGACGGGACTACCAGTTTTCAGCTGATGATAAAAGTGTAAGGTGTTAACATTCAAGATCATGTATTGACTTTATCGAACATAGTGAAGAAGCATGTGGTCTTACATTCTTTAGATTTAGTACAAGTTTCTCGCCTTCTTTTATACTGTAATCAACTGATGAAGAGTTCTGGTAATGCTGTTCCATCTCCTCTGCAGTTTTCTTTTTGTTCAGATACCTACACAAAACAAGCAATATATGCCCATTAAAACTTAGGTTCCGTTGAAGCAAAGTAGAAAAAATGAGCCATAAAACAAAACAAACAACTTGTGTGAACATGGCAAGCGATTTAAGATTAAGAGTTCACTTAAGTAGGTGGATACTTCATGTGATCGTGCAGTGCTGCTTGGAAGTCATATGCTTCTGTTCTTTCTCGAAATCCTAGGCCAATGAAAGCATGGCGTGCGCGACCATCTGCAGTTGTAAGGTAATGAGTACATACTTGCACTTAAATTTTAATACAAGAAAACATATAAGGAACAGTAAAAAAAGTAGGGGTTGATAGTTTTTTAAGTTGATCTTAAAAAAAAGGGTACAAAATATGGAGTCAAACCCAATAATGGTGTAGTTCCATTCAGCAGCATATAAAGTTAGAGTAATCTGGAAAACCAATCATTCAAAAGTCAAACTTAACCCTAGGCCATCCCTGGCTTCCTATTATCGTACTTCTTTTACCAACGTCAAATTGTCAACTAATGCAACATCAAATTCTCTACATGCTTACTGCATCGAAAGACAGTTCTGAGCATGGAACAAGATCAGTTGTCTAGTCTTATTAGTAAATAATTTACTATGATCTAGAAAAGAATTTTGTACCCTACCTGGCAACCAAGTTTTTGGAATCCATTCATTGTAGGCTTTGGACTTTGAATCCTGAACACTAGTTTGGATATATGTACAAGTTTTGTTTCCCTATGAAATGGATAGAAAACTTTGAACCTGCATAGCTACACAAATGGGAACTACTAGACTATCAAACCAATCCCATAACTGAAAAGACCTATGGACAAAGGCCACTATAAGGAAACCATCTCTATAAATGAGGATTTGATTCTAGACTTTATTTTTGGAAATAACATGATAAAGAAAAATGTGAGTTTTTTCTTCTGAATATTTGGATGTCACTAGCAGCTATCTGTAATAGTTAATGGTAATATCTAAGTTCCACATTCTCAAGCGCTATGCCACTTTAAAAATTCTTGTCACTGAGAAGTGTAAGCTTATTACCAAAGGTCATGGGTAAAGTGGCAGAGACCTCATGTAGTAAGCATGAGGCCGCTGGTTCAAATCCCCAGGCCGGCAGTATTGCTGATAAAATGTAAATAGTGTGAGCTTATCCCGGATTCAGAGAACTCGCCTGACTTTGATGTCTTATTCTCCTGTTAGCATATTGATACAAATGAGTACGTAAATTCTATCTTTTGGAGCATATTTTTTATGCCCTATAAATAAGCATGATTCAGGGAACTTGCATGGACTTTGATGTCCCACTAACGTCAGCATATAGATAGAAATAAGTATGTAAATACTAAATTCTATGTTCAGGAGCATAGTTTTTATCCCCTACAAATAGGCAACTCTTTACTAGACTTTCCAAATCATGTAAAATATTATATCTTACTGTTAGGAACCCAACAACATCAGGCCCCACCAAGGCCCCACTAACATATTGCCGGGAAATGGCGCAACAACCAAGTCAACACTGCTGCTATCAGCTAGCAGTCATCCTAATTATTGTAATTTGAATTCCAATAGTTCAGCCACCTTATCTAGTGGCTGGAAGCATGTTTTTCCCATTAGGTTGTTAGGAGATATGATCTCCATTACCACTATTGTTAGCTAGGCTAGGAGTATTTAAAGCCTATTGGGCGCAGCAATAAAGATTACCAACTACCTACAAAACAGAGTACTGGGAGTAGCTTTTATTTTACAGAAATCTTAAGAATACAATTTCACAATTGGGAAGAAGACTAAGCTCCATCAATCACCTCACGGTGATTTCGTGTTGCAACGACCTATCACTCGATCTCAAACCCAGGGACCTAACACTTACATTGCATAGGTTCCTAGTACATTGAAATGAAAAAATAACAGCCGTGAATGATACATCCCTATTGAGGTTTAAATAAACAACAATGATACACAATTTGCTCATTCTTAAACGCCAAACACACAGCAAAAAAAGTAGCTGAATAAATAATACCAGAAACAAAAAGAGCGGAAAAGATTGAAACAAAAGAAACAGATATAATAAAAGTGGCTCACCAATACTCTCTTCTATTCGGAGAACAAAATATCTGCAAAAGAAAGCATTTCAAGTTATGATACCTATATTTCAATCTTGTAAACCTGATGTTGAAGAAATAAAAAAATATAATATTATATACGACTCTAACCATATACCGCTTCTAGTATTACATTTTAATATAATGTCATCCTTGAGCATTTATAGTTTTGGATTGACTTTAATGGAGAAAGGAGTCAACCTGCTACTGTCAATTACAGTCTCCACGGGATGTGGCTCTCCATTTCTTAAAAATGCCCGAGCATATAATTCACCTAATGACGCCTCAAACAATGTTAAATAAAAAAGTATTAACACGTGTAACTACCATATAATTTCACTATGACTAACAATAATGACCAAATGTTGTACCCGTGGTCTTGTCTTCAAGTTTTATAATACATTCTTCTCCCCTGCTAATAACCTTCAACATACCATCCCATGCCCACTTGTTGACATTCCATTCATCAGCCCTGAAATGAACTTCATAGATAAATATTTATCTCTAATGTGTCTAAAATTTATTCAGCAGTGAGACAGAAAGTGTAAGTGTATAGGATTTCAGGACAAAAAAATAGTCTCCTAGAACCTACTGCAAAGAATATCAGCATATGATGTCAAGATAAAAGTTCAGTAAACCTGTAGGAAGCTGCACTTTTCCTTGGGGGTATCTGCAGAAATAATACTTATAGCATCATAATAGCTTCAAAACCTTCCTTATAAAGATTGAAAAGGACACTGCTGGATTATAATATTTCATCATTTACAATGTGATCTAAATCATAAAAGAAGAGCAAGATTATAATGGATGTAGCAATCCAAATATGACACTTCAGGGTGATTTCGATAATTGATAAGTAGTCAACACATTGACTGATTTTTGAGAATACCAATTAGCACATAACTTTGAAGTTCGTATATGCACTAATTGCTATAGGTATTGGCTTAAAAAATTGGTGTAGGTATATGAATATGTATTTAATATCAAGATTCGTAACTTTGACTGGTTTTAAGAACAATGAGCAAACAAATTCCCATTCATAGTTTCACTAACTACTCGAGCTACAGAACAGTTTTACCCAGTCACATGCAAGTAAACAACCCATAGGGTTTAACTCACTTATGCAATGTTACTTAGAGAGGCCAATGGAAAATATTCTTAATGCCAAATTTAATACACCCACACACACACAACTCCGGTATGACGTGGAAAGCCTAAGTATCATACAGAAGCAACTTAATTTTGGTGTGCATCAAATTTAATATCTTTCAGAACGAGTAAGATTAATATTATTTGTCAATCATAACTGTAAATAAAATACACACAGGTAGACAACATAACAAAAGGTAAGACACATCCTAAAACACAACTATAACCTTTTACACATGGACACAAGGTGCAGCCAATTCAAAGTCCAGACTTCATAAGACAAGATATGGATTTGCTGCATCACTTCACTAAAGAACCGACATAGAGGAACACTAGCATATTTAAGCATATGCATAGTACATCAATACATACATCAGCTATTTGAGATTTTGTACAACTTAAGTTTTCCAACTCTTTATGCTAAGCTAAACTTAGTGAAAATGAAATCCAGCTCCCAAATTGGAATTAGATAGAAACAGAGAATTATAATGATTAAGAGATCACCAACCTCACATAATTCAAGTTCAACAAACCCAAATAAAGTATTACTCTTTTTTCTGAAAAAACTTCACAACTCTTATTATATGGTCAAGTGTAAAACACCATTTGACACCAATAATACCCATATACAATAACAAAGCTCATCATAACGCTCACTAACAGATTTCTTGAGTTGAAACTATCCAATTCAGCCTCAACTTGCAAACAAACAGTCAAATGCAGCTGAAACCCTCCCCAAACAAGCCAAAATCTCTCATTTTTAACACCCATACCCCTAAATCTATCCAAACAAGCATTAAACTCCAAAAGCACAGAAACCCAGATAAAAAAGTTTAAAATTTACAGCCGATTCCAAGATCCCACCAGAAAATTCATTTCCGGAGAACAAAAACGTACCAGATAAACGTAGCATTCGGGGACTTGAAACAGAAGAAGCTCTATAGGCTCAATCTCATCATTCACATCTGCGCGATCACTCGAGGCCATGATCGGAGCTTCCGCACAAGGAATTTGGAATCAAAGAGATGAATTTGAACACAGAAACCGACTTCACTCGTGTCGGGGCTTGGATGGAAAGTTTGCGAAATCAGGAGGGTGTTTTGGGGATAAAAAGTTGAATTTCTCTTTGGACGATTAAATACACGATATCAAATTTATGTCCATCACCCTCTGGCCGTGGATTCATTTTAACGGTGTGGATGGAGCTGTCGGTTAGAGGTTGGTGAAGGTGGGGTTGTTGCTTGGTTTCTAAGACTGGAACATTATCCATTTGCAAATTAAAACTGTCCCATAACTTATAATCGAACCAGAAAAACAAATTGTGGTAATTCGGTTTGGAACCAACAATCGATCCAATACGCGATTTTAGTATCAACAACTTAGCAGTTAATTAGATACATTGGAGTTTTCAAGTGAACTCAAAGCTTGAGGCACACATCTATAATAAATTATAAGAAATAACAGAAAAATGGGAAATTTTTACACCCCTGCTCGACACCTAATTTCAAACGAGTGACAGGCTAGAACTCGAACCAAAGATTTCGAATGAGATTGAACGATTCATTGACATAGTTGTAGCGGTTACGGAGCTCCATCGAATGTTCGCGACTCACATCCCTAATTAGAATGGTTCAAAATTATTCACTTATATAATTTAAAAGACGGTAGAATCTAGGTCAAGTTCAAAATAAATGCTCAAATCAATATTAGAATATTTATAATATTCATATGACTTTCGTACGTAACATTAAACTTTAATATAATAGCCGACACCGCGATGGACCGGTCTCGATAAATGTGATTAAAGTTTGGAAAATATCATTTCCCTCCTACCTTATTCTAATTCAAAATTAAAATTGAGTTATTTATCATATAAAAGAATAATCAGATACATTCACATAAAGAAATAATCAAGAACACGTGTACATGTTAATAAGAGATGATCAAATGCATTAGTTATCAAATGCATCAGTTATTTCATGTATTGTACACGTAGATGAATTGATTATTGAAGTGCATGAATGTGAATATCAAGAATCTCCTATAAAAGGAGAATGTGTGAACAACAACAGAGAGTTGAAAAACATTCTCGTTTCTTTCTTTCCATCAAATATAAGAGTATTAAAGAAGAGAGTTAAGGAGGAGAAAACGTGAAGTTATCAAGGCAACACACATACTATTTCGGCATGGATCAAGGTAAGTTCTTCATACTCGCTTATGTATTATTTAGGTTGAATTAGTACAAGTCTAAGATCTTATATTAATGATATGATGATCACATGATTGTAGATCATATTAAATGATTAATTATGCTTAAATTTGGTATCAGATCCTTGTTGTAGACTTGATTAATTCACCTATTAAAGTGTTTTACAAATCAAGAAACATGTTTGTGTGTATGTGTTGCAATTATGTACTTCTGCCAAATTATTTTGTGTAGAATAAATTTATCTTTGCCTGAATTATGCATATGTCAATCTCTGCATGAATATTTATGTATATTTTTTTTTGCATATGTCAACTTTGGATTATGCATGTAATGTTATGCCATGATTATATATTAATTATGCATGTAAAGATGTGTCTTTTATGATGCATGAATTAATGTATATGTAATATATGTTTAATGCATGTATAGTAGTGTCAGATATACATGAAATGATGTGTATAATAATTGTCATATATATTTTAGAAAACACAACATGTTAGTCACCAAAGTGGCCTTGTTGTGATTATTGTTATTTATATATTTTAAAGAACACAACATGTTAGTCACCAAAGTGCAAAGGGACCTTGTTGTGCTTACTGGTTTTTTATGTAAATTTTGTTTTAAAAAGAAAAAGAAAAAAATTACACAACATGTTAGTCACCAAAGTGGTCTTGTTGTGCTTCTTTTCAAGTATAGTAAGATGTTATACATTAAAGTTTAAATAAATTATTGTTTATATTTATGAGACTACCCAAAGGTGGATCATAGAATGTGAATAATAATATATAGGATTCATCATTCACATTAAAGTTTAAATATCATGTATATCCAAAGATAGCATGTGAATGATAAATTATAAAGGCATTAGATTATAACATCAATTATAGTTTTGTGTTTTTTAAGTATTGCCCAAAGGTTGCTTAAATTCATATTTAAAGTTTATGAATTTGTATATAGGTTTCAAAGCACTAATAGAAAAAGCATGAATAAATATTTTGCAATTTTATCAAGTTTGTTCACATCGGCTAACTCTGTTGTGAAGTTTAATGGGCTTAATTATGAGGAATGGTCTGAACAGATCCGGTTCACACTGGGTGTTACGGCACTAGACATGGCTATACTTACCGATGTTGATCCTTTACCCATAACGGATGAAAGCTCTGAGGATGATGTGTCCCTGTATGAGTGTTGGGAGCAATCGAACAAGTTAAGTTTGAACCTCATGAGAATATCAATGGGTGAAAATATAAAACCATTCATGCCCAAAACAGAGAAAGCTCAGTAATTCTTAAAGAAAATAAAGGAGTGTTCTCAATCAGAGTTGGCCGACAAGTCAATCGTAGGAAGTCTTATGAGTGAATTGACTAATAAGAAGTTTGACTGGTCTAAGCCTATGCATGGTCATGTGACAGAAATGTCAAATTTGGCAGCAAAGTTAAAGACTTTAGGGATGGAGGTAAGCGAAACCTTCTTGGCTCAGATCATTATTAACTCTCTACCTGATGAGTTTGGGCAGTTCCAGGTTAATTATAATACCATTAAAGCTAAGTGGAACTATCAGGAATTGAAGGTCATGCTTATTCAGGAGGAAGGGAGATTAAAGAAGATGAAAGATCAAGCAGTTCATCTCGTTTGTAAGAAAAGTGGACACTTCAAGAAGGATTGTCCGAAAAGAAAGGCATGGTTCGCGAAAAAAAGGAATACATTATGTCTCAATTTGCCTTGAGTCGAACATTCCAGAAGTGCCTAGTAATACTTGGTGGTTAGATTGTGGTGTTGCTACTCACGTTACTCATGTTAAACAGGGATTCAGTTCGATCCAGCTCATAAAATGAGTTGATCAGTTCTTGTTCACGGGAAACAGGATGATAGCACGCGTTGAGGGCATCAAGACTTACAGTTTGACTCTAGACACTGGTTGTGATCTAGTTCTTGAAAGACGTCTCTATGTACGATAGTGTGCAATAAATCTTGTTTCATTAAGTAAGTTGGACATTATAGAATTTTCTGTCAAGTTTGAAAACTGTGGTTTTATTTTGTACCGAAATAATTTACCTTATGGTTCTGGTACTTTAATAGATTCACTTTATCGTTTCCAACTTGATGTTAAATTTTCTGAATCTTTATTTTACATGGAAGGTAGAGGCATTAAACATAGTACATCGAATGAAAGTTCGGCTTACTTGTGGCATCAAAGACTAGGTCACATATCTAAACAATGGTTAAAGAGGTTGGTAAAGAATGAATTTCTTCCTCCTTTAGATTTTAGTGACTTAGATGTGTGTGTAGATTACATTAATGGTAAGCAAACTAAACATATAGTAAAGAAACCAGCCACGAGAAGCTCTCAGCTTCTTGAGATTATACACACTGATATTTGTGGACCTATTGATATTCCTTCTTGGACTAGTGAAAATTATTTCATCACATTTATTGATGATTTCTCACGATATGGTTAAACCTATCTTCTACATGAAAAGGCTCATTCCGTGAATGTTCTTGAGACATTCATTAAAGAAGTGGAAAGGCAACTAGAAAGGAAAGTTAAGATTGTACGATCTGATAGGGGTGGTGAGTTTTATGGAAGGTTCACTGAACAAGGACAATTTCCTGGTCCATTTGCAAAGTTACTTGAAAGTATGGGTATTGTGCGCAATATACAATGCCTGGTACACCTCAGCAAAATGGCTTCGCCGAAAGACGGAATCGTACTTTGAAAGATATGGTCAGAAGTATGGTCAGTAATTGTTCTCTACCTATCTCTTTGTGGATCTACGCATTAAAGACTGCAACCTATGTTTTAAATCGGGTCCCTAGTAAAGCAGTTTCTAAGACTCCTTATGAACTGTGGACGGGGAGAAAATCAAGTTTAAAACATCTTAAAGTTTGGGGTTGTCTAGCGGAAGTGAGGTTTTATAACCCAAATGAAAAGAAGCTAGATCCTAGGACAGTCAGTGGTAACTTCATTGGCTATCCTGAAAAATCAAAGGGATATGTATTTTACTGCCCTAACCATAGTACGAAAATAGTGGAGACTGGTAACGCTAGATTTATTGAGAATGGTTGGTCTAGTGGGAGTATTGAATGACGAAATGTGGAAATTCGGGAAATTCAGGAAGAAATATCTTCTCCTGAAGTTGCACCTACTGTAATTGTACCAATTGTGTCATCACGGTCAAATGACACATTGGGACAACGTAATGTTGTTCAACACCCACAAAATGACAATATCAATAATGAACAAGTCTCAATTTAAGGGGAGAATAATATACCACATGAACAAGTAAGTCGGTCTATAGGGGAAATGAGACATGTCATTCCGCATGATTATGTGGTTTATTCTGTTGAAAGTGAATGTGACTTGAGCATTAGTGAGGATCCGGTCTCTTTCCGAAAAGTCATGGAAAGTGACAATTCAGAAAAGTGATTAGTAGCCATGAAGGAAGAGATGAAATCTATGGGGGTCAACAATGTTTGGGATTTAGTAACGTTGCCTAAGGGTTCCAAGACCGTTGGGTCAAAATGGGTTTTCAAAACCAAACGGAACTCAAAAGGAAATGTTGAAAAGTATAAAGTTCAACTTGTTGCCAAGGGTTTCCCTAAAAAAGATGGCATTGACTATAAGGAAACCTTCTCTCCAGTATCGAAGAAGGATTCCTTAAGAATTGTTTTGGCTTTAGTAGCTCATTATGATCTAGAGCTTCACCAAATGGATATTAAAACTGCATTTCTTAACGGCGAGCTTGAGGAGGACGTATATATGGATCAGCCCGAGGGCTTCTTGTCTTCTGGAAATGAGGACAAGGTGTGTAAGCTGAGGGAGTCAATATATGGACTAAAACAAGCTTCCAGACAATGGTACTTAAAGTTTAATGATACCATTATGTCATATGGTTTTGTAGAGGTCACTGTCGATTGGTGCATCTATATTAAAACCAGTGAGAGTAAGTTTGTTATTTTGGTTTTATATGTTGACGATATTTTGCTTGCTGCAAATTATATAGGCATGTTACATAATGTAAAGAAATATCTCTCTAATAATTTCAAGATGAAAGATATGAGAGAGGCATCCTATGTGATTGGAATAAAAATATTTCGAAACAGATCACAAGAAATGTTAGGATTGTCTCAAAAGGCTTACATCAACAAAGTTTTAGAGAGATACCAAATGGAGAATTGCTCTGCAGGGATAGTTCCTATACAGAAAGGGGACAAGTTTAGTAAAATGCAATGTCCCCAGAATGAGTTGGAACGAAAGGAAATGGAAAAAATTCCCTATGCATATGTGGTTGGTAGTTTGAACTATATTCAAACATGTACTCGACCAGATATCAGCTTTGCCATTGGTATGTTGGGCCGGTATCAAAGTAACCCCGGAATGGACCATTGGAAGGCAGCAAAGAAAGTTCTGAGGTATTTGCAAGGCACCAAGGAGATCATGCTTACTTACAGTAGATCTGATCATCTTGAGGTGATCGGATATTCAGATTCAGATTATGTCAGATGTGTTGATAGCAGAAAATCAACATTTGGTTATCTGTTCTTATTAGCTAATGGAGCAGTATAATGGAAAAGTGGAAAGCAATCTGTGATTGCTACTTCTACTATGGAGGCAGAATTCGTAGCCTGCTTTGAGGCCACAATTCATTCATTGTGGATGCGTAACTTTATCTCAGGTCTTGGTATAGTCGACAGTATAGCCAGACCGTTGAGAATTTATTGTGATAATTCTGTAGTCGTCTTCTTTTCGAAGAATGACAAGTACTCTAAGGGTGCTAAACACATGGAGTTGAAGTTCTTGTCAGTCAAGGAAGAAGTACAAAAACAACGAGTGTTCTTCGAACATATTAGGACGGATATGATGGTCGCAGATCCGTTGACTAAGGGATTACCTCCCAAGGCGTTCAATGGTCATGCAGAATGTATGGGACTTATCAATACGTCCTTGCTATATTAGTAGCACACTCAATAAAGTTTGTAACACCTGGATATCAATTATGGTTTGTTTTTGTGTTTGTAAAAATGTTTTCATTAAAGTTTAAATTGTACAATTATGGTTCTAGAAAACATGTTTCATTTGTGAATTAAGGTTCTTCACAACATTAAAGTTAACGGGATTGGAATAGACTTGTGATACATGGAAGGGATCATATCGCGTAATGATGTGTGACCGCCATGATCCAGTCATTTCTAATTCAGTCAAAACATTAAAGTTACATGAACTTGATATAAAGGTAATTAACCATTGATATTATTTTGGTCATCAAGTTGATACAAAAGTCAAGTGGGAGAATGTTAGAATATTTATAATATTCATATGACTTTCGTATGTAACATTAAACTTTAATATAATAGTCGACACCGTGATGGACCGGTCTCGATAAATGTGATTAAAGTTTGGGAAATATCATTTCCCTCCTACCTTACTCTAATTCAAAATTAAAGTTGAGTTGTTTATCACATAAAATAATAATCCGATACATTTACATAAAGAAATAATCAAGAACACGTGTACATGTTGATAAGAGATGATCAAATGCATTAGTTATCAAATGCATCAGTTATTTCATGTATTGTACACGTAGATGAATTGATTATTGAAGTGCGTGAATGTGAATATCAGGAATCTCCTATAAAAGGATAATGTATTAACAACAACAGAGAGTTGAAAAACATTCTCGTATCTTTCTTTCCATCAAATATAAGAGTATTAAAGAAGAGAGTTAAGGAGGAAAAAACGTGAAGTTATCAAGGCAACACACATACTATTTCGGCATGGATCAAGGTAAGTTCTTCATACTTGTTTATGTATTATTTATGTTGATTTAGTACAAGTCTAAGATCCTATATTAATGATATGATGATCACATGATTGTAGATCATATTAAATGATTAATTATGCTTACAATCAATATTTAATTAAAACAAAAATTTATCAACAATTTTAATTTTAGATCTTAAAAATCATTGAGTAAGTCTTGACCATGCCAAAAACCCACTTTTAACAAACTAGAAGTCTGCCCACAACCCACTTTATTTACTCAAAATTGCTTATATTTTCAAGTTTTAGTATATATCACATGTTTTCATTTTCTCTCTTTCGTCTCTCCTTCCATATTCTTTGGATTTTCTTTAATATGTTTGTTTTCTCCCTTATTATTTAGTTTTCTTCACGTCTTGTTGCTTTTATGACCATTAGAACATCTTCAATGTTGCTCCCTATACTTAAAATAATATAGGGAATAATTTGTATTGAAATTAGAGTAGAGAACCATTTTTTCATGTGCAAATTCAATCATACTCTTTATATTTAAACTAAATATATTATTTTATTTATATTTTTACTTTTTATTTATAAAAAGTTTGTATGAGAGAGAATAAAGTGAACTAAAAAGTAATAAAGTAGTATGAGATATAATGTGGGGAGCTCTCTATTGTAGGGAGTCATATAAGGAGTCTCATTGGAATCCATTTTTTCCATTTTCACTCCCTGTAGCTATTGTAGATAGTCGCATTGAAGATGCTCTTATATTTTCATTATATATGAGTTCCCAAACTAATATTTTTTCATTGAAGCCTTCTTCTGTCTGGTTGTCGTCTAGAGGCCATCTCCTTTCCTCTTCTTTAAATGTGATGCCTTCGTTAAAGACAAGACATAAATTCTTGGCTCTACTTGATCATATCAGGCCTGAAAATTTTTGAAACATTCATTTGGGTTCAAGGGCGGGGAGAACACACTTCGACCCATATTTAATATATTAAAAATAATTTTTTAAAATAAATTTCGGGTTGAGTTTAGATACTAATATATCTTGCATTTGATCAAAGGTCAGATTGCAGCTACAAAAATTTAAATAACTTGTCATGTTGTCATTTTTAAAATAAAGACAAGTAAAAAAAGTCATATCATGGATATTAACTTTGATACTAATATTATATGTCAAATACAATAAGGGACCTTTATATAAATTATAAATCAAACTAAATATAAAACATAATTATATAATAAGAAAACTAGATATTTGGTAATAAACCTAAAATAAATAAGGAAACCTAAACTAATAAATATTCTGACAATCAAAATTTATATTTGAAAATGTGAATAAGTGAAATGGATCCGCTTGGTTTGTATGGGGACACAGAAGACAAAACAGCAGCAGAATTGCTTGATAAAAGAACAAAACAAGAAGCCAGAAACATACATTTTTGCATAACTGAACGGAACGGAACGGAAAGTCAGGCGACAAAGACAACTTTGGACTCAACAACTATCAAAGATCCACATTATGTCTAAAAGAACAAAACTAATCAACTAATATGATTTGGATTAATATAGAGCAGAAGACTTTACAAGGCACGTAGATGAATATACAATGAACCAGAATTATAACATTTCTTGTATAAATAGCAATACCAACCATTGCATTAGTGCATCAGCTCCTTCTCTTCAACACATTCATCAATCCTACCCAATTAAGCTACCAACAATGGCTTCCATCAACAATTACCATTGTTGCATGTTCTTGGCTTTGATCTTCATCTTTGGATCTTTGTCTTCTCAAGCCAACTCTCGCTCTCTCCAAGACACCGTTATGTACCAGAGGTACGAGCAGTGGATGTCAAGTCACGGACGGATCTACAAAGACTCTGTTGAGAAGGAGGCACGTTTCAAGATATTCAAGGACAATGTTGTCTACATTGACTCTTCCAACAGCATGAACAAGGCGTACAAGCTTAGCGTCAACAAGTTTGCCGATCTCACCAATGAAGAGTTCAAGACAACAAGGAACAGGTTCAAGGGTCACATGTGTACTAATGAAGCCGTCTCTTTCAAGTATGAGAATGTCTCTACAGTTCCAGCTTCCATGGATTGGAGGCAGAAAGGAGCCGTCACACCCATCAAGGACCAAGGACAATGTGGTATTTACATTTCTAGTACTTGATCAATGAAACATTAAATTTGATTTATTTTGTCCTGACTATAGTGTTATTGTTGGAATGAAAATGTAGGATGTTGTTGGGCATTCTCAGCGGTTGCGGCCACGGAGGGAATCAACCAGATCACAACAGGCAAACTAATCTCTCTGTCGGAACAAGAATTGGTTGATTGTGACACGAGCGGAGTGGATCAAGGATGTGAGGGAGGTCTGATGGACGATGCATTCCAATTCATCATACAGAACAAGGGGCTCAGCACCGAGGCAAACTACTCTTACAAGGGAACTGACGGAACATGCAGTGCAAACAAGGCGGCAGCAGCAAAGATAACAGGATATGAAGACGTACCAGCAAACAGCGAGAGTGCACTGCTAAAGGCCGTAGCAAACCAGCCAATCTCAGTAGCAATCGATGCGAGTGGCTCTGATTTCCAATTCTACTCGAGTGGTGTGTTCAATGGACAGTGTGGGACAGAACTAGACCATGGTGTCACGGCTGTAGGGTACGGGATTAGTTCCGATGGGACAAAATACTGGCTGGTGAAGAACTCGTGGGGAACGGAATGGGGGATGGAAGGGTACATAATGATGGAAAGAGGCGTTTCAGCTGCTCAAGGTCAATGTGGTATCGCAATGCAAGCTTCTTACCCAACTGCATAAACTATGTTATATGTATAATCAAAACAACACGGTCGTGTATCTCTCTACCTTGTATTTTCACACTCACACTTTGGTCGACCATAATCTGAGCAAGAACATGATATATGTAGTTCTTGAACCGGGATATATGAGTCTGTAACGCTACTATTAAGCAATGCATATATTGGAAATTTCTATATAATCATAATTCATGTAGTTCCTTTCCTGTTTATGGCCGTGTCTTCCGAATCTCCATCCTAGGGACATGGCTTGATAAAGTTTTCTTGGAATGTCAGAGACTTCAATGGCTATCTCAAGAGGAACCTGCTCGTGACCTTTGTCCGGGCTATCCGGTTGGATTCTATGTTGATCCTAGAAACTAAATGCATAAGTTTTAGCCATATTTATTTCGTTTATAGAATGTCTTTCCGTTTGGTGTAGAAGAGTTTTTCAAGCTGTCGGCAACGTTTTAGGTGTTGACATGATCAAATGGACTGAGGCCCCTTCGTTACAGCTAGTGTTGGCCACGCCGAGATAAAAGATAGCTTACTAAGGCGTCGAGATAAAAGATAGCATACCAAGTATCAAATAGTTAGCACACATGAGGCATAAAGTAGAGTCAAACAAACATGCATATATCACAACAAATCCACATTCAATTGGAAGACATTCACTAATATACATACAATCAATTAACCATTTTAAGCATGAATAATTTGACTTATGTCTTAAATATCGAGTTCGTCTCTCGATATTGGAAACGGCCTAATCTCGGGTGAGCTTCCCTCTCAGAATGTTATTACTCACCATCAAAAGCATTAAACATGACAATTTCAAGCCAATGGAAAACACTCTACGAGTCAATCCCTCGACTCTAATCAGGTCAACCTTCACAATCCCCTCATGGGTCGAGCAAAGATAGAAGATTGAGTACCAGTTAAGCAAGTAGCACCCAACATGAAGATTAAAGTAGAACACAAACAAAACAATCAGTTAACCATAGGTATCCTAACTTAAGTCATAAACCCCATGTTTTTAACCCCAAATCATAATGCTCTAGCATTCAACTACAAGGAATTACAAAATTCAAGATAAGAAAAGAAATTAACAAACCCTAAACCCTATAGTTGGGTTTGGGAAGCTCAAATCTCTCCAATCAATCTCTTCCTTAAAGCTTCTTGCCTTTATGAGTTCTTTTCATGGTGGTAGTGGTGGAACCCCTCCCTTAGAGCACCAAAAACGGTCTCTAAAGTAGGAATTTGATGCCTCTCTCTCTCTAAAAAACTTAGTGGTGGCTCAGATCTTGATTGTGAACTACTTTTGAGATTTAGGTTATTTTGGGCTTTATAATAGCACCTATGCACCGATGTGACGTGCGACATATATCTTGAAGCTCATGTGAGACGTGTGTCTCAGAAACGACATCGCAACTCTTTGTAATGTTGTGACACGTGTAACATCTTGAAATTTCTCTAGTGTGTAGTTCATCAAAATCATTCATTATCAACATATTATGGGCCCAAATCGGACTTCAGACGAGAAACCTACATCACCCGAAAGTTTCAGTTTTGCTGCAAAATTTTCTAGGGCGATTTTCAACTCCAATTCTCAACTTTTTGCCCTTCCCACGTACATAATGGAACAAAAAACTCAAAGGAACAAAAAAATTGGCTCTCACAAGTCAAAATGAGGATAATTTGGTGCAATAAATGCATGACAAAAGTGTAAATGTAAGGTCACTACGGTTCCGCATCAGTTGGGTCATTTAGTACACGTGTCAAGCTCAAGCCCAATCTATCATAATTTTTAAGGTTTACAAACTGATTCGCTTCATATTTATACGTATATGGAAGTTAAATTCGAACTTAAATTAAAAATAAATAATCAAACGCAAGTTAATTTTTTTTAGGGTAAATTCCACATAACCCCCCTTGACTACAAAATCAATCTGTGAGGTGCCTTAACTATCCAAAAATCCCAATTTACCTTTTTTGTTGACTTTTTTCAAAATTCTGTTATGTTTTTTGTGAAATGACGAAAATACCCTTATATATGAAAAATGAAAATAAATAAATAAAAATGATTTTGAATTTTTTTTTTCTATTTTCTCGTTGTACAAAATAAAGAATAAAAATAATATTTTAGTATTAATTTTTTATTTTAAAAAAAATTATTTATAAAAATAAAAAACGATGTTTAAAAGTAATTTTTTATTTTTAAATTTTTTTGTAAAAAAAACTTTTTAAAAATTATTTTTACTATTAAAAAAATTTTATTCTTAATTTTGTACAATGAGAAAATTAGAAAAAAAGTTCAAAATCATTTTTATTTATTTATTTTAATTTTTCAGATAGAATGGTATTTTCGTCATTTCACAAAAACTTAACAGAATTTTGAAAAAAGTCAACAAAAAAAGGTAAAGTGAGATTTTTGGATAGTTAAGGCACCTCACAGATTGATTTTGTAGTTAAGGGGGGGCATGTGAGACACGCGTATAGTTTAGGGGGGTTATGTGGAGTTTACCCTTTTTTTTAATTAACTATGTTATTAATGAAATTAAATTTTTAGTATGGAATTTTATCCCATCTTAATAAAATTTCCGAACCCCCAACGTCATTGTGTATATGGTGTATTTTCTTCAAAATTGTTAGTATTCAATTTTTCTAACTTGATACATTGAGACAAAAATGAACATAATAGTTGTAAGAGATAAATACACTTCATGTTGAAATAGAGGCTCATGTGTACACCAGCGTGAAAGTGAAATAAGCCCCACGCGTACATGAAGCATGAGAGGGAGAATTTATCTTAATCGCACATGAAAAAAAATTGAAATAAAATGGGTGTATAAAGAGTAGAGTCGAACCCAACTAAAAGCTTATTTTAGTTGTGGAGCTCGACCCGATATGTACAACCCAATTTTAAATGATATCAGAGCGGGATGATTTGGACCTGTGTTGGTGGGTTCTCTGTGCCTACGCCCCCTGTGGACTCCGACCCATATGCATAAGTCCAGTCCTGTTATGGCCCACGTGTAGACAAGGCTATCCGTGAGGGGGAGTGTTGAAGTATAGACTCATGCGTACACGAGCGTAAAAGGGAAATAAGCTCCACGCGTACATGATGGAAATAATGAGGGATATATTATTGATTGTATATTGTAAATTACAAGAGACCTATATTTATGGAATATAATATAGAGAGAAAGGGAAAGAGAGGGAATAAGTAACCCTAATACATATGCGAAAAAGAAACTTGAATATAATCTAATAGCCCCCTCAAACTCAATGCAGTGAAACAAGAATTGAGTTTGAAGGTTGATAATATTGAGTTGTGGCGAGGGTTGCGGCTGCCGAGGATGATGTCGAGGTGATCCACCGAGGATTGAGAATGGAGGATGTGCGCCGCTCACGGTCGATGGCGGATGCCTGATGCCCGTATGTGCTGAATGATGCATGATGCCCGATAATGCTTGCTGATGTCCGATGATGCCTGATCACAGATGGCGAGATAGCAGTTGCCCGATGATGTCAGATGCCTGATGGTTGATGGCGAGATAACATATGCCCAATGATTGTCAGATGCCTGATGGTTGATGGCGAGATAACAAATGCCCAATGATTGCCAGATGCTTGATGGTTGATGGAGAGATAGCATATGCCCAATGATTTCCAGATTCCTGATGGCTGATGGCGAGATAGCAGCTGCCCAATTATTGCCATATGTCAGATGCTCTCCTCTCACGTGTGGTGTCCGATTTACGGGATAACTTTCCGAATTACGGGGATGTACACGTGTCAGTTTCCGGATTACGGGATAACTTTCCGAATTACGGGGATGTACACTTGTCGGTTTCAGGATTACGGGATAGCTTTTCCGATTTACGGGATGTCCGGATTACGGGATTTCCGACTTACAAGATTTCCGCGCGTGAGGAAGCGAGAGGGAGCGGCATAGAGTATGTAATCAAATTGAATGAGTATGTCTGCACGTTTATATAAACACATTGGAAGACAAATAGGGATGGATAAAACAAAATTAGTGGCTAAAAAGGAAGTAGGGCATAAGAAGACAGAATGAGAGATACACAAAATTAATAAGATAAAGAGTAAAAGAAGAACGTATTGGTTTGAGAAAAAAAATAACAGAATAAGGGAAAGGGAAATGACAAAAAAGGAGTAGAACGGTGTTTGAACTTGATAGAGGAGATTTTCTGAAGGTAGCGACATAGGCTTACGAGATTTTCGAGTTGATTGTTTGCGGAAGCGAGAGGCTAGAGATTGAGATTTGAATTGCCTCGCCCACCCGTCAGAATCACGAATCATCAACGAGTGGGCAAAGCGATAAATTCATGGAGATTTGACCAAGAATCGATTATGACTCTAATACCATGATAAAAATAATGAGGGATATATTATTGATTTTATATTGTGAATTACAAGAGATCTATATTTATAAAATCTAATATAGAGAGAAATGGAAAAAAGGGAATAGGTAACCCTAATATATATGGGAAAATGAAACTAGAATATAATCTAACAGTACATGAAGCATGAGAGGGAAAATTGATCTTAATCACTTATGAAAAAGATTTGAAATAAAATTAGTGTATATAATCGGTAGGGTCAAACCCAACTAAAAGCCCGGTCTGATATGTACAACCCAGTTTTACACTTCACAATAATTTTTGTGACGCTTTTTACCACTTATTACGCTTATTTTTTAAGCTCACTTAATTGTTATTTTGTTACACTCGTTTTAACACCATTAAATTTTAGAAGAAATTTTTTATTTTTTTAAAAAAAAGACAAAAATATTCCCTTTGGTTAGACACTCGTTTTAACACCATTAAATTTTAATTTATTGGTTAGTCAATTTGACCAATTTTTTTATCGTTAACTATGAGGGTTTGACTCAATTTGGTTAAAACAAAGGCTGTGTTGGAGGTCAATTAATTTGGCTCTGTTTTGTCATTACTAAAACATAATGTGAAATGGTTGCTCTTATTTTGTCTGTAGGATATGTGTCAGCCCCGAAGGAAACGGAACGGTGTGTCATTAAGCTCAAATCAATCTTAATCAAATGATCTAACAAGCCACGTTTGATGAAGATATGCAAATGCCTCACAAACCTATATTCGTATTCAACATTTGTGCATCTTCGTTTATTGTATAAATAGCTGCTACACCCATGACTTTGGTGTATCACCTCTTTATTCTCTTCAACTCATATTCATCAACAATGGCTTCCATCAACAATTACCATTGTTGCATGTTCTTGGCTTTGATCTTCATCTTCGGATCTCTGGCTTCTCAAGCCACCTCTCGCTCTCTCCAAGACACCGTTATGTACCAGAGGTACGAGCAGTGGATGTCAAGTCACGGACGGATCTACAAAGACTCTGTTGAGAAGGAAGCGCGTTTCAAGATATTCAAGGACAATGTTGCCTACATTGACTCTTCCAACAGCATGAACAAGGCGTACAAGCTTAGCGTCAACAAGTTTGCCGATCTCACCAATGAAGAGTTCAAGACAACAAGGAACAGGTTCAAGGGTCACATGTGTACTAATGAAGCCGTCTCTTTCAAGTACGAAAATGTCTCTGCAGTTCCAACTTCCATGGATTGGAGGCAGAAAGGAGCCGTCACACCCATCAAGGACCAAGGACAATGTGGTATTTACATTTCTAGTACTTGAGCAGTGAAACATTAAATTTGGTTTATTTTGTCCTAACTATAGTGTTATTATTGGAATGAAAATGTAGGATGTTGTTGGGCATTCTCAGCGGTTGCGGCCACGGAGGGAATCAACCAGATCACAACAGGCAAACTAATCTCTCTGTCGGAACAAGAATTGGTTGATTGTGACACGAGCGGAGTGGACCAAGGATGCGAGGGAGGTCTCATGGACGACGCATTCCAATTCATCATACAGAACAAGGGGCTCAGCACTGAGGCAAACTACCCTTACAAGGGAACTGACGGAACATGCAGCGCAAACAAGGCGGCAGCAGCAAAGATAACAGGATATGAAGACGTGCCAGCAAACAGCGAGAGTGCACTGCTAAAGGCCGTAGCAAACCAGCCAATCTCAGTAGCAATCGATGCGAGCGGCTCTGACTTCCAGTTCTACTCGAGTGGTGTGTTCAACGGACAATGTGGGACAGAGCTAGACCATGGTGTCACGGCTGTAGGGTACGGGACTAGTTCCGATGGGACAAAATACTGGCTGGTGAAGAACTCGTGGGGAACGGAATGGGGGATGGAAGGATACATAATGATGGAAAGAGGCGTTTCGGCTGCTCAAGGTCAATGTGGCATCGCAATGCAGGCTTCTTACCCAACTGCATAAATTTAAATGAAATTGGTACACTGTCAAGTCATGTATCTTCAACATGATTGATCATGTGCTTGTTTATTGAATCGTATATGCATTTTCGATCTCTGTGTTCATATATATATATAGTGTATCAGCAAGAATGTGTGTAGTTCTCATTTCTCGCACCAGAGAATGTGTTTCTTGGTTATGTTATTTATATCTTCTTTGTTTACATTATTAGCGAGTCTATAATGCATGGTACAAGAACCTAAGAGTGAGGGATGCATATATATAATTCTATTTGAGAACACGAGAGGGCATATTGAAATGTGTAAATTCTTAAACTCATATGCGTTGAGTTTTTCTGCACTGAAACACTAAGGAATTATTAAACGGTACTTGTTTACAATGTTATTGGTGAAGGTTAATTGATTCAGTCTTCATATAAAACACGTAAAAGTGATTAAATTAAATTTATTAATTACTGGATTATATTCTCATGTCAAACATATAAGATGGATTAAACCAAGTATATTAATCAATTATGTTTCATTATGAAACACGTGAAATTGACATACATTTAACATGAAATAACAAACTGAATGATATCAAGCGTATAACTAAAACACATGAAATGAAAAGTTGAATGTCACAGTTATAATTTTTTCAACTAGAACACTTTGAATAAACTTTTAAACAATATATTTTAGTTTGAGAATGTTAAATTGTTTGAATTTGATTTATTGAAATTAAAATATTAATATGATAAAATTCAATTTCATATACTATTAGAAAAGATTTGACTATGTGAAACGTTAATCACATACTATAAGCTCACGTAGCTTAAGATGGAGTGAGACTGCGAAATTAGTTTGGACTAAAAACGGGATGCATGTGAAAAGTGACTATGTTTTCATTAAGTTATGGAAACTAAAACATTTTATATAAGTCTAAATTGGTGAATAAAATAAGAAAAATGTTTCTTATATTTATCAAGTTGTTTTGTGTATGACATGAAAATTTTGGATAAATTAACTACATAACTTTACATAGGTTAATAAAAGTAAAATTCCAAAATTCACAATATGAATTTGTGATGAGTTAGAATTAATGAGGTATTTTTTTTTACATTTTAAAGAAATATATGAACCGTCTAATTTAATCAGTAATAAGTTTTCATGATACATCTGGGTGAAATTGTATATTAGTTAACCACCTTATTAAACAAGGCAACTCATATAAAAGTACACAAGACGCCACATGAATCATTTAAATACTCAAATAATTACTTAAGTATGTTAGGGTTTCTTGCTAAGTTAATGAATATGTTACCAAACAAAATGAGAAATATGTCTAAATTGACCGAATATATTATCTTTGGTCATACATGACATTACAATGTATGCGACAACATATGGTACTATAAGGACACACATTTACTCTACTATGAGGGGCAATGTGAGTGTCTTTCTCAAGACAAACGATCATAACTAGATCCAACATAAAATCTAATTCATAGTTATGGATAAAATCAGTAAAGTCTTGTGCCACGGAACATCTTGAATAGTATTTTTGAATGGCTAAAAGCGTGTTCATATAATGTGTGGATCGTGATAATCATTCATCATTTAATACAGAATAAAACTTATCGTATAACGTAACAAGCGATATATAAATCATCGACTTAACACCGTTGAACAACTGATATCAGTGAGAGTTGCCTAAATTGATTTTGTAATATCAATAGACAACAAAGTAGATTTACTAACCAAAAGGTTAAAGAGATCAAATTGATAAAACATCAAGAGAATGAGATCAAATCTTGTGAATATTTAAGACGTCATGTGCAGAAAAATCCAACATAATTATTGAAGATTCTAAGATCTAAGTTTAATGGGACAACATAATTATATAAATCTTGTGAGATCACTGAGGAGGTTCAACTTCATATTCATTCCTATGATGTGAACAATGACATAAAACATATAAGGTTAAGTTGTGTTTTGTAATGATTACTTGTACATAATGAGGTTGAGTAAAAGAAATCACACGTGTGTGACCGAACTAGGGTCGCTTCTAGGTAATGAGATTTAGTTATTTGTCAAAAAGTCGTGTTTAGTGGTATCCATATGAATTAATAATTCGAGGATATCGCGTCTACTAATCTTCTAGTGTAATATATATATTTTTACAGGAGAAGGTTAAACGGTGTTACCTGCTTATCATATGTAGATATTAATCATAGAAATGATCATCGTGTACGTGTTGAATCTCCTCCAGTCTTTTTAAATGTTAATTCCTATTCATTTTGTTTTGTTTAAAAGAAAAGGAAAACTACAAACAGCATTAAACATGAGCTATCGTGAAATGTATAAAGATGATTGAAAGATTATTAAGTTTCATAAAAAATCACAACTTTAAGTTTTTAGTTCGAACAATCTCTTGTTATTTGGTGATGTTTTCCGACTTGATTCAGAGTTCATTAAAACTAATGTTGTATCCTAGAAAACCACGGTCACACGGAATGTATATAATATTGCGGAGATCGTCTCGAGTCTCGATAGAAAGTATCCGAACAAACATTGAAAAGTTGTTAAATGAAAATCATCTCGTCAACGAATGTGTTCCGCTTTGAACGAAATCCTTTCGGTCAAAATTAAATCTTGACCAAGAATTTTAAGTCGTAGACGAGACAACGAATTCAAAGAGTCAAAAAATCAAAATTTTCGGACATCTATAACTCATGTTGCACCGTCAAGACAGTAAAACTTTTGTTGTTATTATGATTCATATTAAAGAATTGGGCACTTGTTATTATGATTCTATGATTCTAGCTAATGAACTATAGAAAATAGTTATGGTTAAAACGATTCATTATTGAATTAAGCATATTTCAATTTTAAGCTAAGATATCTGAAAAGAAAGATACACGCTGATATTTTCATTACAATAATTTACCGAAAGAATCACCTATGCTCTCTGTTTCATCGAAAAAGATTTGGCTCAAGATTCTTGTACTTTTTAACTAATATTTAACTAATCAATTAAAGTTTTGCACTTCTATTATGACAAGCATTCAATGGGTTTACAACGTTAAAGCTAATAGTCCATAACATAATAACACAATAAACCAGGCGGTAATTGAGTCAAGTATTTAACTAACTAATAGCTGCTGCAGGTTGATTGATTATTAATTGAGTTAAATATTTTGTTCGAGATAATTATAAGGGAAAATGATAGATTTACATTTTATCTAAATATTGAGTGAATAATTGCAGAAATTGAGTGAACAAACCCCTAATTCCGCAATAATTGCAGAAGTTATTCATTCATTACAAAACACAGTAACATTAAACCAACACTTGAAGCTCAGATCAAGAACAACAAGCATTATCGTCATGTCCAAGATTCTCACAGAAACACTAATTCCAACTAAAAGGAAGTACTTTTTTCCTCTACCAAGACCCAAAAACACGGAAAGGTTCTAGTTGCTGGACTGGCGCAGCTCGGGGCGAACAAAGTCAGCATCTGCTGGAACTGATATGTCGAGGGTGGGTCTCAACTGGGCGCAGACTTCAATGGCTCCGTGCACCGGATCGGACAAGAAGTTGCTGATGAGGTCCCGGTTGACGCGAGCTCTCTTGTCCACTGCAACCAGAGCCTGCTGAGTGAGGATGTAATCGAATCGCGGCGCCCACTTCCTTGATCCCAGTCGTGCAGTTGTCGAGCAATTGTCTACCATGAATGAGACTCCCCGAGCGTGCATGAAAGGATTCAACGAATCCACTGACTCGATCACGCTTTCATTGATGATCTCTGAGTAAGAGTGCCCTTTCTTCCTCAAAACCTCAATCTACAGATGGGAAAGTACAAGAGAAACTGAAGCCAGTTCTTACATAGAAATTACACAAACAAGATTTTGCAAGACACAAAAATAGCACCAAACTAACCTGGGCCATCATCAATGCCACATAGACACCAGCAGTGAAAGGATCCAACGGCCCTAAATCACCAGCAGGGCGTGTTGCTCGGACTTTCTCACCGACTTTCCACATGCGTGTCTGATCAATCTTACCCATAGGGAAAGCAGGGAGACCATCCTTTTCCTGCAAAGGGAACGAAAATTGAGAATTGGCAACATAAAATTTCAAAGTAGCTAATCATATATAAGATATACAACAGTGTAATAAGAAGAGGTAGGAGAACATACATAAAAGCGACGGCCGGCGAGGACAACACTTCGGATTTCATTTCCACTCGCCACATCTTCGTAGCACTCGTACAATATGTCCATGCAAGGGTAATAGGAGGCACTATATGCAGTCTCAAATACCTTTTTGCCTTCTTCTGGCAGGGAGTTGTATACAGCCAGCATGCCCTGCATAATAATAAGGTACATACATATATATAAGTAAAATGAAGAATAAACAAGCTTAATTAACTCAAAACGCTTTACCAAAAGAAAGCAACCTTAGTTGAGATGGTCCTTGATATATTTCCTGTAATGCACTCAACGGTATACTTGTATGCCATATCTTCACTCATTCCATTTTCAGTGTATCTTCTAAACAAGGCCTCCACAATTCCATGAACAGCTCCGAGTAAAATTCCTACAACACACCAGTGGTGATCAGGCGTGTATATATTATATGCAGTGCATAAAAGGGAAACATGAATATTGTAAACTACACTCACCTCGCTCCCCAAAGATGTCACTCTTGTACTCCTGCTCCAGTGTGGTGGCAAATGTGAAAGGAGAACCGAGAGCAATAGACCATCCCAAGGCAACATCAGTCGCTCTGCCATCAACATCCTGTGCACACAAAAAATGTTAGCATAGCTCTCGCATATAGAAAGACAGACAGAGAGCAATAAAAGAAGCACCTGGTGAACTGCAAAACTGGAATTTATTCCTGCACCGTTGATCTCTTTGCCTTGAACATAAAGCCTCCTTACCGATGGTCCCATTCCCTTGGGACATACAGCAATCACACTGATATTCTTAGGGAAATCTAGACCACTTGCCTGCAAATGCCCAAGAAGAAAACCATGGGAAAGCCCAAGTATGCTGTTTGGCTTCATGTGGGAGAAGATTTTCTCATAATTGTCTGCCTGCATCATAAAAGAGCATGAGATAATGCATTGTGTTATTAACAAAAGAAACGACATAGATGCGATCGGTATCAAGAATATAACCAACACATCAAACCCTAAATTCCAAAAACTTAGAGATAATCCATTGTGCCATCAACTTGATTGAATTACAGACGATTAAGATTTTAGAGGGGCTTCAGAAGAATTTTAGGCAAATACAATCGGTAGTGGTCATAGAATTCAAGGCTTAACCATGTAACCATTATAACCTTATTTTGCAAACCACCTATTTTGGAAGTAAAACCAAACGAATCACAGAACATATCTTACTATTTTCTAAAGTTGGGCAGTGAATAATGGGGCAAAAATAATGGACAATGTAATGAACAAATTCTACCAAACTTAAGGATAAACATAAAGAGAACCATAAGTGAAGAATATTTGAGTATGATTAATTTTCAAACATCATCGGCGCGTGGGAAAAGAGTACATATGCATACAGTCGATTGAAAGTTAAGCAAATCAACCAACCTGTGCAGCATCAGAAATCAAAAGCAACACAAGATCACTGTCCGAAACAGTTTCCCATATATCACCTAGAGTCCCAGACTCTTCAGTAAAACCAGCAGCACGAGCTTCAGCAAAGGAGCGTGAACCCTTCCTAAGCCCAATCTGTAACATAACAAGACAATTGACGCCTTTGAAAATCCGATCTAGAAAGACATGTAACTTCCAATTCCCATGGAAATAACAAAATGATATAATACCTTGACAACAATATCAGAGTTAATTTCAGCAAGTGAGTCCCTCAAATTCTGTGCTTGGGCAGGTCCCTATACAGAAAAGTGTGACGTTAATACATATTACAAGTAGAACAGAAATGTTCAAATTACCTACAAAGAACATGATTGGAAAGTCTTACCTGGGAACCCCATCCAATGACACCAATCTGCTTAATCCCCTTAAAGGCATCTGGCAGATTCTTGAACAAGTCTCTCCCTCCTCTCACTATGTACTGTTACACACACAAAAAAACACATCAATTCAAAGAATCATTGAATCGCACACAAAAAAACCATCTATCATCCCTCACATCCACAGCAAAATCCATCAAGTAGGCTAAAATAGATCCATTTTCAACCATATTCCCATCAAACATAATAAAAAAGATCTCTTCCACAGCCCAAAAATTGATTTTTCATATTTTCTTCATCAACTTCAAGTATTATTTAAAATAGCAAAATCACCCTCCAACCAAACATTTGGGAAAATCATACCCTCCCACAGTGAAATCATTTTCAACAGCTCAAAAACACAATCTCCAAAATCAAATCAATTTCAACAGATAAAAACGAAACTATGTGCATCTACACTCGATGCTAGAAAGAAGCTGATTAGCAGTATACCTCCTCGAAGCCGGCGAGCAAGACCTTCTCCTTGTTGAAAACGGAGGTCTCGAAGTCGAGGAACTCGGGCTTCCTTATGGCGGGCACGGAGACCATCATCCGAGCGCCGAGGCCTCCATTTCCGGCGGCGCGGGACCTGAGGGACCTGGCGGGCTTGGGAGAAAACCCTAGACTGAGGGAGGCGGTGGGGGGTAGGGTTTTGGCGGGACGAGAGGAGAGGGAGGGAGTGAAGGAGGTGGCTGTAGCCGCCATTGATGACGATGAGAGAGAGCTCTGTGACTGAGAAGCAGAGAAGAGGAGAGGCAGAGAGAGAGAGAGATAGAGAAGTGGCTAATCGAGTAACGCTTATTTATAGTAGGTTGCTTTTGTGTTTGGCTGGCGGGCGCTTTCTCTAACTTGCGCTTGATGCGCACTGTACCTCTCTCCCTCAAATGTAGGGCCCACGCTTTTCTGTAAGTCTAAACATTAAATTACTTTCCCTTTCTTTTAATGAATTTAGATGTTTTTCTTTTTTGAACCATTATGAATTTAATGTCAAATATTGAGCTATTTCTAATCATTCATAGTAAAATTAAAATCAATCTCTCCCAATTTTTGTTGGATCTTCTAACAAAAATCTTAAAAGTCATAAGTTTTATACTGTCTTGATTCATCATAGCATAGTCGAGCCCAAATTTTAATACAATTTCCCGATAAAAAAATATACAAAATTTTAAAGGAAGTATAATTTTTTCTGATGAAAAAAATGAACTTAAAAATACTGTATGTTTGGTAGGAATGAGAATGGGCGGACCGGGGACGGATTTGGCAATTCCTTCCCCATCCCATTGAAAATGGGGCGAAGATTCTCCGTCGGGTTTGAAACCTACTCATTTTCCGTTTTCAACACAAAATAATATTAAAAACATTTTTTTTTTCAAAAAATTGATATCAAAAACTATTATTTTAAATATATATAATTATGTTTTCAATAAATTAATTAAAAATATAATATAATTAAAACTCATGACTACAATTTTTTTTTTGAATTGTTGACTACAATATTATTAATTAACCATATTCGCTCTTAAAAACTGAGCATATTTTTTGGTACTATACTTTTTCATAAAAAAAAACTTTCCTAATACTCTGAAGTAAATATTTTCGGGATAATAACACAATGATACACTTAACTATAGCGAAATGACACTTTCATAGCCTAACTATTTTTCTCTCTTTTTTAGTACCCTAACAATTTTTTTGTGACAACCTACCTCTAAAATGTCTAAAATACCTAAACTACCATTGGTGTAAGAAACTATAAATTGAATTGGTTTAATTTTTTTTATCTCTGGTTCAATTTGATTTGTACTTAAGATGCAAATATAATTATGCCCGAAAATATAAATATAAATTTGAACAATTTCAAATATGGTTTGATAAATCATATTGGACTAGTTTTATTTTGATTTCTTAAATCAAGGGTATTTTAGTCATTTTAGCATATATTGTCACAAAAAGTTTGTTAGGGTCCAAAAAAAGAGACAAAAATAGTTAGGGTATGAAAGTGTCATTTCATTATAGTTAAGTGTAATAAAGTGTCATTATCCCAATATTTTGTAATGTTTCAATTTAGTAAAAATGTTCACCTGATTGTCATTGTTTGTGAGAGTGATATTTCTAAACACTTCATGATTGTTAGAGTAATACATCCCTCCACCCAGCTAGCTCAAGCTTTTAGATAGGTTAGACTGTTAGATATTATAGGGAACAATAGGGGTAATTAGGAGTGTTCACGGTTCGGTTTTTGAACCGAACCGACTAAAACCAAACCGAACCGACCGGTTCGGTTCTTGAACAAATCCAACTGAACCGAAAAAATTCGGTCGTTTTGTCAAACCGAACCGACTGGTTCGGTCGGTTTTTGGTTTGAACCGAAAATCACCCACAAAACCAAAAAAATTCATAAATCAAGCAAAAAATGATTAGATTTCGATCGGTTTTTAAGGAATTATGTATAATAATTTTACACGAACTAAAATAAAACATTACTAAAACCCAAAAAGTAAAACCCAATTGAAAAACACCCTAAATTGAAGCATAAACCGGAGAGTTCATTATAATTTGAACCAGAGTCGGTCGGTTCGGTTTTTGATCGATTTTGGTTGATTGAACCGAAACCGAACCGACCAAGAACAAAAACCGACCAGAATCGAACTGACCAAAATCGAACCAACCAAAACCGACCATTTTTCGGTTCGGTTCGGTCAATTTTGGTCGGTTCGGTTTTTTTTAACACCCTTAGGGGTATTTTCATGTCAATACCCCAATTTTGCCTCACTTTCAAATCAGTACCCCAAATATGAAAAGTTTTTTGTCGGTACCCTGAGTTTAATTAGTTGCAGATAAGTACCTAATTTGTTAAATTTAACAGAATTGGGATGTGAAAATACAAAATTGGCCCTACTGCTTATGATTTAAAATTTGACCGGTTAAAATCCAGTCAAACCGGTTCAATTTGACCGATTAATTATTAATAATTAAAATAATTATTAATAATATAAAAAATAAATTATTAATAATAATTAATATTACATTGAAACTTTCGAATTTAATAACTCTCACATACGACCTCTGTTTCGGGCTCATAGTATATCAAATCGAAGAGAATCAGAAGATAAACAATTTTGAAGAACAATATTAATAATTAAATAAAAGTTTATTAACTAGTAAAAATTAAATAATATTTATAATTAATAATTAGATAATAGTAATTATTATTTTAGTTTAATTTTTAATATTATTCTTCAAAGTTGTTTATCTTTCGATTCTCTTCGATTTGATATTTATGAGCCCGAAACGGAGGTCGTATGAGAGAGTTATTCCATTCGAAATTTTTAATATAATATAAATTAATTATTATTATTATTAATTATTTTAATTACTAATAATTATTATTTTAATAAATAATAATTAAAGTGATCAAATTGAACCGGTTTGACCAGATTTGAACCAATCAAACTGGTCAGATTTCAAATCATAAACAATAGGGGCATTTTGGTCTTTTTACATTTCAATTCTGTTAGATTTAACATATTAGGTACTTATCTGTAACTAATTAAACTTGAGGTACCGGCAAAAAACTTTTCAAACTTTGGATACTAATTTGAAAATGAAGCAAACTTGGGGTAATATCATGGAATTACCCCGGGAACAATATGATAGGATGTTCCTTTATAATTGATGATGAATTACACGGTAAGGTTTCTTTATTTAGGGAACAATACGATACAATATAAGGAAATATAATTGTGACCCTAAACCCTAATATTACAATAGAAAACTAATATTATACAATATTCTAATATAATTAATTGTAATAAAATAATAATATTGTACAATATCTAATATAAACTTTTAACATGATATTAGAGTTTGGTTCTGTTTAGTACGTGACATTCATATGAAATCTATTTTGGGGTTAAAGTCCATGGATAGGAGGGTGTCCATGTTGTTCATGCACCCTACTCGTCTGTTTCAACTTGCATTTCAACCTGGTTTGCACGTGAGTGAAGGTGTTAGAGTACCACATCTAAAAGATCTGAACCTCTTCACCAGCTTAAATAACAATATGTGCATATTCATACATGTTTGAGCTTTTAGTTGGGTTGGATGAGTTTCTAACCATAATAAACATTTTTTTATCATATGATTGTTCTACACATATTTGACGACGTTAGTTATAGTCAATCTTTTATGAGATGTTATTTACAAAACTGCAGTCATGCGTAAAAACATAATTCTTAAAATTATGCATTAATATGTCATGCTATTAGATTAAATTCTAACATGAAAAATAATTAATTGGCAAGCGAAAATAAGGTCAATTAATGTTATATAATTAAACTTACATGCCTAATTGTGTTATAATGTATAACGAAGTATGTGAACGAATGTAGTTTTACTCGATGAATGATCGAATACATGTACATGGTACGTATAGAGAAATATACAATTATGATTAGGGTTTGGTGATTAACCCTAAATTCTAATGGGCTTATATTACCACGCTCCATCAAACTGAAGATGGTGAAAGAAAACCGATGAGAGTGGATTCTTCATATACTCTATTCAAATCTTTTCATGTTAACATGATTTTGTATATAATCTATACATGATTTGACTTATTTATATACCATTTATGCATCACGAGATATTGAGTATATTTTCAGGAAAACATGTAATTTTTGGAGTAAAATCGAGTGAAAATAAACTCGAAAACAAAAATGAGATCGAGCGATGTTAATAATAGGTATATTATTATTGAATTGATAATTGTCCAAGAGGACTATTACATTATATATAGGCTACAGGTACCTAGGGTTACAGTACAAATCGGAAACCTATGGAGAATAGGTAACATATACAATTAACACTCCCCTCAAACTTAAGGCAGTTTGAACAAATCAAGTTTGGTAAAGATATCAGCAGTCTGATCATCAGAAGAGACGGCACATAGAGTGATAGTACCCTGATTGGGGTGATGGCGGACAAATTGACAGTCATTTTTTATATGTTTGGTGTGTTCATGGAAAACATCATTATGAGCCATCAAGATAGCACTTCGGTTGTCACAATGAATTGAAGTAGCCGAGTTGTGAACAATGCCCATGTCATTAAGCAACCAACGTAGCCAGAGGAGTTCAGAGGTAGTATCGGCAAGAGCCTGATATTCTGCCTCTGTACTAGAACGGGCAACAGTCGTCTGCTTCTTACTTCTCCAAGAGATTAGAGGTGTGCCAAGAAAGAAGCAGTATCCCGTAGTAGAACGCCGGTCCGTAGGATCACCAGCCCAATCTGCGTCAGAGAATGCATGTAATACCATAGGTGATTCACATGAGAAGTGAAGACCATGAGACAGAGTGCCTCGCACATATCGCAGAATTTGAAGAACAGCTTCATAATGTGTAGTACGGGGTGCACACATAAATTGACTTACCACGTGTACTGCATATGCAATATCCGAACGTGTGACAGTTAGATAGACAAGACTACCAACAAGTTGTCGATAAAGCGTAGCATCTAGAAGAAGCTCTCCGTCGGAAGGTATCAGCTTTTCTTTTGCCTCAATGGGAGTGGAGGCGACCTTACTATCAGATAAGCTTGCCCGAGAAATAAGATCAGTTGCATATTTTGTTTGAGACAAGTGATAACCGGACAACAGTGTCGAGATCTCCAACCCAAGAAAATATGTGAGTTTACCAAGATCCTTCATATCAAACTGCTTACTGAGATGATGTTTGAGATCGGAGATACCAGAGCTATCATCTCCAGTGATGATCATGTCATCCACATACAGAAGAAGTAAAATATGGCCATGAGTAGTCTTTTTGACGAATAAAGCAGTGTCATAAGGACTACAGGTAAAACCAAGATCGATCATCTTCCCACTGAACTTTGAAAACCATGCCCTTGGAGCTTGCTTAAGTCCATACAGGGCTTTTATCAGGCGACAAACTGTGTTTGGGGGATGATTACACCCGGGCAGTGGCTGCATATATACTTCCTCAGTTAGGTCTCCATTAAGAAAAGCATTCTTGACGTCCATCTGAAAAAGGTTCCACTTTCGTCCAGCTGCAACTGCCAACAAACTACGAACAAAGGTAAGTCTAGCAACTGAAGCAAATGTCTCCTCATAATCAATCCCATATTCCTGAGAAAATCCTCTTGCAACTAGTCGAGCTTTGTAACGCTCAACATTACCATCAACCTTTTTCTTCACTTTATATACCCATTTGCAACTCACCACAGACTTATCATTAGGTAAAGGTACGAGATCCCAAGTATGAGTTTTCTCAAGAGCCCGAAATTCCTCAGTCATTGTTTGCTGCCACAAAGGATTATTGCATGCCTCTCTATATGTACGAGATTCATAAACAGACAAGACAGTAGAGGCGACTCGGGAAAAATTGGGCAATGTTACATGATAGTCGTGAAGATGAGACGGAGGGTGTGTTTGACGGTGAGGGCGAGATGAAGGCACGTGATCTTCTAGCGGAGCATAATCTATGGGAGGAGCCAAGGGAGGATCCGCGGTGCCTGCATTTGGAGGCTCAAGAGGAAATTCCAAAACATTATCAGGAAATAAATCTGTCAGGATTGGCGAAAAACGGTGCAGATGGGGATACATGAAATTCAGACATGGATGAGAACATCTTGTGTTCCCAGAAGGTGACATGCCGAGATATGCGGAGATGTTTGTACAGAGGATCCCAGCATCGATATCCCTTATGTTCAATCCCATACCCAACAAAACAACAAAGACGAGCACGAGGCTCTAGTTTATTCCGTTCATGAGGTAGTAAGTGGACAAAGCATACACACCCAAAAACACGAAGAAGATTATAGGAAGGTGACTGACCATAAAGACAATCATAAGGGGTTTTGTTTCCTATGACAAGAGATGGAACCCTATCACATAATTAAAGCCATCAAATAATACGGAAATAGGCTTTAAAATATCAGATTTTTCCATCACACAAAAAAATATCAAACTGCGAGAATTTTTTTGTTTTTTGAAAACTGCAGACGGCGGCGTGTGGAGCGATGGCGGCGCATGAGTCTCACGCGCGGCTGGGGAAGATCACGTCGGCACAGAATCGCCAGAAATATCCTTCCGAGGGCGTACTCGCTGGCGGTGAGAACAGCAAGAGTCCCGAAGACGTTTAATCGATCGTCCCGAAAGTAGATCTGGAACGGATGAGACGGCTGGAGCGGAGGTCGCCGGTGGCTGGAGACAGGGCAGAAGGGCCGAAATAATAGCCGGGAACTTGTACGTGCCGGCGGTGAGAAGAAACGTCGCCCGAAATCGTCGGGAAAAGTCGCGTTGTCGTCGGGGCTAGTCTGGGTTTTGGGAGCTCGAAGGACCGAGTGATTTGCAGAGAGGAATGATAGGTGAGAGGGGTTCCACTGAGAAGTCTCAGAGACGAAGCTGCGAAGGAGACGCGAAAAAGGATTCTCCGGCCGTTGGTCGCTGATTCTCCAGCACACTGGTGCCGACAGAGAAGAAGCACACCAGTGTTTTCGGTGAAGGAAAGCTTGATGACCAGTTCCTAAGAAGAAAAAACAATTTAGGCTTTGGACCTATAATTGCTCTGATATCGTGTTAATAATAGGAATATTATTATTGAATTGATAATTGTCCAAGAGGACTATTACACTATATATAAACTACAGGTACCTAGGGTTACAGTACAAATAGGAAACCTATGGAGAATAGGTAACATATACAATTAACAAGCGAAATGAGACTTAGAGCCAGCGAAGGATAAGGCGTCCAATGACACCCACCAACGACACTCGTGTTGTTGCATAGGGTGATAGATTAAAGGTTTCAAGTGTATTTTTTTGCAATTAATTGAGATTGGTAAGTGTGTATGTAGAGATTTGATGTACATTAAGAAATCTTAATGAATAAGGTTTAATTTTTTAGCCAATTAGACAAACTTAAAAGTTAGAGGGTGCTATTAGACTTTTAAGCAGTGATCATAAGTAATTAAGCTTAATATTGACGACATTAAGGATAGTTTGACTTACACCACTCTTGGCCTTGTAGAGTGTAAGTTAGAGTAAGCTTGGATTTCTCAATACTTTAATCTCTTCACTTAATCATCTTCTCGAATTAGATATTGAGTTAATTGCTAGATAACATACAATCTCAGAAATTCCTATCATTCCCAATCATTTGATAATTGATAAGTATTAAGAAAGTTAGTAGTTATTTTCCTTGCTTGCATGTGTTTGAGTGTTTAGAGTTTGACAAATATTGACAGAGTGTTTGGTTTTATTTCCTACAGCATTTTCCTTTTTTGTTTTGTTTCAACCTGATACCATTGTCTTAATACACTTAATGACCGAGCGTATCAGAATTAAAAAAATTATCGTGAGATTAATAAATTTCGAGACGAAATACTCCTGTATTTTTTAACCACCGTTGCACTTCTCGTGTAGTCGGGAGTATCAAAATCTCTCGTTAAGATTTGGCTCGCATCAGAAACCATATTAAGTTTGCGAACTAACGGGTCGAACCGTCCAAATAGTGCCTTGATGAAAATATCAGCGGTTTAATCATCAGGGAAGACAGAGTGAAGAATTATGGTGTCTTATGTAAGATGTGTAGGGTTTTGGAGTGTTCTAGATCGTCGAGATAGCGGAAGCAATAAAAGATAATCTACTCCAAACCTTGTCCAAGAACATTTAAACCATTAAATCCCAAAGCAAAATCTATTCCACAAGATGTTTACCTTTAAGTCTTGTATGAATCGATAAAGAAGAACGTTCGGATCTTCTTCTCTAAAGCTAGTCCACACCAAGAGGATGATCTTCAAGATCCTTCACTTAATTGCCTACTAGAACAATTAAATGAAGAACAAGAGAGCAAGATGGAGGAGAAAGAGAGGGGTGGCCGGCCACTTGAGAGAGAGAGAGAGAGACAGGTTTTGTGTGTGTTTTGTGATTAAATGATTAATGAATTAAAGTCTTGCATTTAATCCATCATCCAACTCACAAGTATGGGTTAAAAGTGATTGGTATGGGCTTAAAGGTGCTTTAACCCATACCCCTTAAATCACTCACCTCTTAATCCACAATCACCAACTAAGCATGATGTTGTGTGGCCCCCACAATGGCCCCACCATGTGGGCCGGCCATATGGTCTTATTGGGCCCTTATTGGGCCGGCCATGAGGCATCATGGGCCGAGCCCAATGGGCCCTCCCGTGTTGTCTCATGCCGCGTCCAAAAGTTGCCCGACCCTTTTGTCGTTACTTATCAAACAAAGTCCGACGCGATATCGACGAAAAACTCAATTTTTCTCGATTCGCTAATTATTCTCTCAAACCGAACCTATGGCACAAAACCTCCAGTTTTGTCCACATACTACTCCTTAAGAAACATCAATGTTTCCTTGTCTCATGTTATCCGTCTTGTATGTGTGTGACCCTCTAGGCTCATGCCACCGTTGGCAGATCGGCGCAAGACTCGCTCTTGCCCGATCCATCATAAGTGGTCTCTAGTAAAACATTATGATTACCCAAGGTGCACGATGATCGATGATTCGACTTAACCTTTGTGCGTACAAGTCACCATCCTTTTATCTCTAGATATCCCGATTGATCTCAAGGCATAGAGTCGTCTCCCTTGTTCAATCAATCATTGTTACTTGATATGCGAGATGACTGAGGACTGATAACCCGTATCATTTGCATGGCCATGCTTTTCCTCTCAGTCAGTCTCCATCAAGAGGCCTTCTAACGGATATCTTTCCCATACCGTAGTATGAGGGATAAATACCTTAGCGTCTTTCGTGTCACTCATGCAACCCGTTCCGCCACCCAATCATGCCCTTCATAGCAATCCTTTTACAGAAAGCGTTTGGCGCAAGTTAAAGCCGTACGTTCATTGCATAGTGATCACAAAGACTCCTTGGTCTAAGGACGTCGTGACAAGCTATCGCATCTGAATATGTTTATGGCTTAATCTATGAAAACACTATTCAATGCGGGTCGTCCGATATCAATCACCTCATGATATCTATGATATGGTTCCAGGATCCCACATCCCTATGACAAGTAGAACTACGTCATTAAGAACCATCCTCATACTGGTCGCTTTCAAGGAAGCATACGTTGACCAGGGACTCGTTAAGTGTGATCCGTACAGATTTATGGTTCTACTACTTTAGTGGTCATAAATCAGATCATGCTTAACATATTACTTCAACACATAAGTAATATAAAGCCGTTTATATTTATACATTGTAAACGATGATATTTGTACATAGACGTTTACAGACTAATACCAATTGGACTAGGGCACAAATGCTATCAATCTCCCATTTGCCCTTAGCTCCAATCTAAGTCCCAATCTATACCCATTGACCTAACATGTTTTTCATGTTTATCTTGAGGAAGAGCCTTGGTCAATGGGTCGGCTGTGTTATCATCAGTTGCAACGTAGTGGATCTTCACGTTACCTCTAGCAACTATGTCGCGGATGATGTGATACTTCCTGAGTACATGTTTGGATCTGTTATGTGCCCTGGGTTCCTTAGCTTGCGCAATAGCCCCGGTGTTGTCACAATATAAGTCTACTGGGTTAGACGGGTTTTTAATTACACCTAACCTAGCCATGAAACTCCTGATCCATACAGCCTCTTTTGCCGCCTCACATGCGGCAATGTACTCAACTTCCGTCGTAGAGTCGGCAATGGTATCCTGCTTCTTGCTTTTCCAGCTGAATGCTCCACCGTTCAACATAAACACATATCCCAACTGACTCTTAAAGTCATCGGGGTCTGTCTGGAAACTAGCGTCGACATATCCTTTGACGACGAGATCATCATTTCTGCCCCCGTATACAAGAAAGGCGTCCTTGGTTTTTCTCAAATATTTGAGAATCGCCTTGACAGCCATCCAGTGTGCCTCACCGGGTTTGGATTGATGTCTACTGGTACAGCTTAGGGCAAACGAGACATCCGGTCTCGTGCATATCATGGCATACATTATGGACCCTATAGCCGAAGCATATGGGATCTCATTCATTCTTGCTAGCTCTGCAGGTGTCTCAGCACCCTGCTTCTTGCTAAGCTTCACGCCATGACGCATGGGCAGCAATCCTTTCTTTGAATCTTGCATTGAGAATCTTCTCAACACCTTGTCTATATAAGTGCTTTGACTTAAGCCCAAGACCCGCTTGGCACGGTCTCTATATATCTTGATTCCCAAGATGTAAGAGGCCTCGCCTAAGTCCTTCATTGCGAAACACTCACCTAACCAAGTCTTCGTTAAGAGCAAGGTAGGGACGTCGTTTCCAATGAGCAGTATGTCATCAACATAAAGCACTAAAAAGATTATATTGCTCCCACTTGCCTTTTTATACACGCAAGGTTCATCATCGTTCTTGACGAAGCCAAACCGTTTTACTACTTCATCAAAACGCTGATTCCAACTCCGAGATGCTTGCTTCAAACCATAGATTGATTTGAGCAACTTGCAAATCTTTCCCTTATTCTTTGGATTCTCAAAACCCTCAGGCTGGGACATATAAACGTCCTCAGCTAACCTCCCGTTGAGGAAGGCGGTTTTGACATCCATTTGCCATATCTCATAGTTGTGATATGCTGCTATGGCAAGAAGAATGCGGATAGATTTGACCATAGCTACTGGAGAAAAGGTCTCTTCATAGTCAATTCCGTGGATTTGTCTATAACCTTTTGCTACCAACCTCGCTTTATAGGTCTGAGGTTTGCCATCCATGTCAATCTTTATTTTAAAGATCCATTTACACCCTATGACCTTAACATCAGGGGTATGATCTACCAAGTCCCATACTTGTTTATCTGACATGGATTGCATTTCTTCCCTCATGTCTTCCAGCCATTTCTCAGAGTCGGTTCCGTCCAAAGCCTCTCGAAAGGTAGCTGGATTATTGTCCACTAGTACTAAACCATCACCTTCAGTTACTAAGAAACCGTATCTGACAAGTGCATGACTTATCCTTTCAGAGTGCCTCGGACCGTCCTCATTAACTGCAGCTATTGGTTCTTGCTCAATGACCACTTCTGGCTCTACCTCTTCTAGTGGGTCCTCTTGTGGTTCCCGAGTGACCATCTCATCTAGAACTTCATCTAGATGAATAGCCCTCCCACTGACTGTCTTGGAAATGAACTCTTTTTCCAAGAATGTCCCACCTCGAGCGACAAAAACTTTATTTTCGCTCGGTTTGTAGAAGTAGTATCCTTTTGTTTCTTTTGGATATCCGACGAAAGTGCATTTATCTGATTTTGGTTCGAGCTTCGTTGCAAGCAACCTTTTAACATAAGCCTCGCAACCCCAGATTTTAAGGAAGGACAAAACGGGTTTCTTCCCGTACCATTTTTCAAATGATGTCCCTTCCACTGCTTTCGACGGAGCCCTGTTTATTATGAAAGCGGCCGTTTGCAGAGCATAACCCCAGAAGGAGATCGGGAGATCAGTGAGACTTAACATTGATCGAATCATATCTAACAATGTTCGATTCCTCCGTTCGGACACACCATTAAGTTGCGGTGTTCCTGGCGGAGTCCACTGAGATGTATTCCACCTTCAGTAAGATAACTAAGAAACCCCTCGGATAAGTATTCTCCACCCCGATCAGAACGGAGTGCCTTGATACTCTTTCCGAGTTCGTTTTCTACTTCAGTCCTAAACTCTTTGAATTTATCAAAAGCTTCAGACTTATGTCTCATGAGATAGACATAACCATATCTACTGAAATCGTCAGTAAATGTGATAAAGTAGCCTAAACCACCTCTGGCATGCGTGCTCATTGGTCCACATACGTCTGAATGTATTAGACCCAATAAGTCACCTGCCCTCTCACCTAAACCAGTGAAGGGCGCTTTAGTCATCTTGCCCATCAAACAAGCTTCGCATCTTTCAATCGTTTGGAATTCGAATTGACTTAGAAGTCCGCGCTTATGAAGCGCTGAGATGCGTTTCTCATTTATGTGACCTAGACGACAATGCCAGATAAGAGTTTGGTCTAAATCATTAGTTTTAAACCTCTTAGCATTTACATTATAGAGCATGTTGGATTTCGAGTTTTGCATATTCAATATGTATAATCCACCAACAGTGCGAGCATTGCCATAATATATGTTGTTGCGCATAATATCAAAAAACCCGTTCTTAATATTGAAATAATATCCTTCTATTTCAAGAAGAGAAATTGAGATAATATTCCTGTTGAAAACAGGTACGCAAAACACATCATTAAGTTCAATTACAAGCCCACTAGGCAAAACAAGGTTCACAGAACCCACAGCAGTTGCGGCAACTCTGGTATTGTTCCCAACTCTTAGGTCCACCTCGTTTTCCCTCATATCTCTTCTACTGTGTAACACCTGCACATCAGCACAGACATGAGACTCAGCTCCAGTGTCTAGTACCCAGGTATTAATTGTAGAAAGATATAGCTCTATTGGAATACCTGATGAAGCAGCGGCCCCACCGCCCTTCTTCTGGTTCTCCTTCAACTGCTGACAGTCTTTCTTCCAATGACCAGGCTTTTGACAGTAGTAACAGACCGACTCTTTTGCCTTCCCTTTGCCTTGTACGGGCATGTGAGGTTTAGGAATAAATGGTCGTCTGTTCCTCCCTGCGAGGTGTCTTGGGCCTTTACCCTTGCCACCAACAGCTTTGAAGCTGGGTCCCTTCTTGACCATGAAGACATTTTTGGACGAACTGCCCCTTATGCTCTTCTCGGCAGTTACTAGCATGCTGTGCAACTCCGACGCGGTCTTGTCCATATCATGCATGTGATAGTTCATGACGAACCCACCATATGCATGAGGAAGGGATTGTAGAATAAAATCCGCAGCCATTTCCTTTTCCATAGACATACCGATACTAGTCATATGGTCAAAATGCCCCTTCATCTGTAGGACGTGAGGACCTACGGAGCTGCCAGCTGACATCTTGCAGGCTATGAGTTCTCGGAGAACGGTGTATTTTTCAATACGTACTTTCTCCTTGAACATATCCTTGATCTGTGCAAACATTGCAAACGGATCATGGGATAGCTCCATAAACTGCTTTTGGAGGTCCGCCTCCATGCAGCCCAGCATGACACACGCAACGTCGATAGAGTCGCTAAGGTGTTTCTGGTACGCATCCTTAACGACCCTCGTTGCGTTGGCAGCTGGCTCCTCAGGGATAGCCTTATCAAGGACGTACTCCCTGCGTTCCATTTTTAACACAAGTCGTAAATTTCTGTCCCAGTCTAGATAATTTGTCCCGTTGAGTTTACACTTCTCGAGTATAGTCCTCAATGACAAATTAGACGACTTTGTTGAATTACTAGCCATTTCTACACGAAGAAAGTAAATTTAATCAGAATAGTTGAATAAATTTACGAAGATCCGAATTAAACACCAACCATAAGATTCTAAGATTTAGAATCTTTAAACCAAGATCCCTTATTCGTCATTTGAAGTGCGCTAAGGCGCACCGCTCCAATTGACTTATTTAGGTAGGACGTCCGTCCAATTACAACCCGTGTAACTCTTAGTCAGGGTATGTGTAAAACACACGGCTTACCCTTCCGATGCCCCAGCTCGACCTCAGGCCAAGAATCGTGGTTGAGTCAACCAACTTTCACTAACGAGTTAACTTTGTGCAGATGCTCCGCTAAGGCGCACGACATCCCCCAAAGTTTACCATTCCCATCTAGAACCCATTCGATTGATGCTCCGCTAAGGCGCACGACACCAATAAAATGTTTCTACATGGGTGTGAATTTGGGTGGCATCTCACTTGACTCAAATTAACTTGTAATTTGGTTGTGTTTAAAAATTCGAAAGTATTTGGTACAATTAAGAACCCGTCACCAACAACCCGTGTTGTGACGTTTCTAATTGTATCACATACTATCTTCATTTGAACCCGTCATTTGCAACCCGTGCAAAT